>CAJQZJ010000909.1:2858671-2926431 GCA_907164525.1 Lophiomys imhausi
TCCTTCCTTCCTTCCTTCCTTCCTTCCTTCCTTCCTTCCTTCCTTCCTTCCTTCTTTCCTTCCTTCCTTCCCCTTCCTTCCTTCTTTCCTTCCTTCCTTGGTTTTTCAAGACAGGTTTTCTCTGTGTAGCCCTGGCTATCCTGGAACTCTTCTCTGTAGACCAGGCTGGTCTCAAACTTAGAAATCTCCCTGCCTCTGCTTCCCAAGAGTGGAGATTAAAGGCGTGCTCCACCACCCCATGTGCCCTCTCTTCCTATTTTTTTTAGACAGGTTTCTCTCTGTAGCACTGGCTATCCTAGAACTCACTCTGTAGACCATGGCAGCTTCAAACTCAAAGATATTCTATCTTTTTTTTTGTTTTTTTTTTTTTGGTTTTTCGAGACAGGGTTTCTCTGTGTAGCCCTGGCTGTCCTGGACTCGCTTTGTAGACCAGGCTGCCCTCGAACTCACAGAGATCCACCTGCCTCTGCCTCCCGAGTGCTGGGATTAAAGGTGTGCGCCACCACCGCCCGGCTCTATCTTTTTTTTTAATATTTATTTATTACTTCAGGTTACATCTCCATCTCAGTGCCCTCTTTCCACCCCTCCCAGTCCCGCCCTCCCACCCTCTACCCCCATCCCTTCCATCCCACTCCTCTGGAGTGGAGTGTCCCTACATAACAGTCCCCCACCCCAGATCAGCAGTCATATGAGGGCCAAGAGCCTCCTCATACACTGGGGGCCTACAAGGCAGCACCACAAGGGCAAAGTGTGTCATTGACAGGTAACAGAGTCTATGTTCCTGTTCCATTTGGTGCATTGGTTGTAGTATAGTTATCCTGTACTATATGGCTAAAATCCGATTATAAGTGAATAGATGCCATGTGCATCTATCTTCTTAAAGGAAAAAGTTATCAGCTTCATGTGGTATGCAGTGCCTGACTGACATCCTAGCACTAGCAGGCGGAGGTTCAGTCCATGGAGCCCTTGCCCAGCATGCACAAGACCCGAGGTGTGATTCCTAGCACCACCAGGGTTTGATGATACACACTTGGGTTTTTTTTTTTTGTTGTTGGTGGTGGTGTGGTGGTGGTTTTTCAAGACAGGATTTCTCTGTGTAACAGTCCTGGCTGTCCTGGACTTGCTTTGTAGACCAGGCTTACCTCGAACTCACAGAGATCCTCCTGCCTCTGACTGTCAAGTACTGGGATTAAAGGTGTGCGCCACCACGCCCAGCTAGTGATATACATCTGTAATCCCAGATATGGAGACTGGAGGACCTACAGAGTGAGTCTGAGGTCAGTCTGAGATACATGAGACTATTTGGAAGAAAGGGAGGGAGGGAGAGATTGAGGGAGGGAGAGAGGGAGAGGGGGAGGGAGGGAGAAGAGAGAGAGAGAGAGAGAGAAGTAGGGGTTGGAGAGATGGCTCAGCAGTTAAGAGTGTGTCCTGCTCTTGTTGAGGACAGTAGTTCTGTTCCTAGCATACTTGTGAGGCAATGGCTCCTAACTGCCTGCAACTCCAGCTCCAGTATCTTTGGCCTCTGAAGAGACCAGTACTCACGGGCACACACCCACACACAGTCACCCATCCTTACATGCACATAAATAAAAATAAAACTTAAAAAGAAGACAGAAAAAGAAAAAAAGCAATAGAGTTAATGACAGAGGAGCTTGGGATAGAGAAGGCTGGGACCCACAAGGAAATAAAGGGCAGCTAGTTGCCTTCTGGGTTCAATTTGCCTTACTATGCCCTGGCCCTGTGCCTGCGGAAGGGAGCTGGCCTATCCATTGCCTGAGGGTCACTGCCTCCCCTAGGGTAGAACTACAAGGCCTGGAGTAGCCAGGAGCTAACTTGCACCCAATTCCTTCACCCCAATGTCCCCAAAGGAGAAGGGCTCCCTGCTATCCTGGAAGACCTTTAATCCAGTCAGCATGGGAGACCGGGGCAAGTCTGATTGGTGGCTGGGGAAGTGCTGAGGATCCAGCACCTAAGAGAGCCATGGGTCCCTGCTGGGTAGAGAGGTACCCCTTAGCCCTCAGCAGTGTACGTACACACAGACAAGACAAATGTTTTGGACTAAATTCCAACCTGGTTGTGACAGGTCATCAAAACCTGGAACTGTCCTTGCCAAACAGGAATGTCTGGTCCCCTGGACAGAAGCTGATCCCTGGGTTACAGGAGAGGAATGAGGAAATACAACCAGGCTCACAGTCACACTGCTTGGACTGTCTTTGAGTGGCTAGGCCATGTGGTTAATGATCATTTATTCAGCATTGGGAATAGGACCATAAACACACCCAAATCCCTATGGTGCTCAAGTCTAGTGAGGGAGTAGAGGGCTAGAGATAGGCAACTGGGTAAGGGGCAGGGGCGGAGAGCAAGCTGCTTCAATTTGTCCAATTTAGCCTGGGGTTTTGTTGAATGAGTAGGAGCTCACCGAGCAGGAACAGGAAAATTCCAGGGCTGGATTATCTAACTGGCTGAAGGTAAGGAACTGCCCCTGCACAAAATTTATGAGTGGTGGGAGGTGCTCCAAGATGACAGAACAGCATGACTCAGAAATGAGGCCATTCTGGATCTGATACTGTGATAATTTGGCTTCTGCCTCACTGGCCAGATCTCCCGCTTTTCCTTTGGCTGGAAGAAAACTTAACCCAGATCACACTTCTGCCTTTAACTGAATCATCCAGCGTCTTGGAGGCTGGGAATCCCTGAGGTAGAGGCTGAACAGGATCCAAAGCCTGAGTGTCTGGCCCACCCCCACTCCGGCCAGCAGAGACACCATGTATTCATCCTGCCTATGCTGAGCCCCCAAGCCCTCTCCAGTCCTCTGGGCCTGCTGCGTCCCATCATAGGACACCTTGGTACCTTTCCCTGGTTGGAGGTGCCAAACAAAGTCCAGGACCCACCTTTAGCTGTACTTCTGGCTTGGCTCCAGGTTCAAACCCAGGACAGAGTCACCCAGGTCCTGAACTTCCGCCAACATTCTGAGCATGCCTGTGGCTGTCATAGGGGCTCTCAGTCAGGCCTTGTGAATGGCTGAGTCCATCAAGCTAGCCGGTGCAGCTACGGATGGTCACTGGTAACCTGGACAATCCCAATTCACCATTCGTGCCTCACTAAGGGTCTGTCTACTGAGTTAGAGTTTCCCTGTGAGATGGGTGGGATGGGGCTCGGTCACCCACTTTACCCAAGGGACCTCAAGACACTCTTCAAGTGATTTGTCCACCTGTCTTTCTTCTTTTGAAGTTGTAGGGATGGAACCCGGAACCTTGCTCAAAGCTAGGCAAACCCTCCCTCTACCACTGAACTGTCCCCACAGCTCTCTTTTTGCTTTTGTTTTGAGACAGAGTATTACTAAATCACCCGGGGTGGCCTCAAACTCACTCTGTAGACCAGGCTGCCCTTGAACTTGCAGTCCTCATGCCTCAGCCCACCAGCCTGCTGGGATAACAGCTCTGAGCCAAGAGGCCCATCTTACAGGTCTTTTGTTTAACTCTCCTTCATATTTCTTCTTTTTCTGGGATCGAGGCATTCGGTGTTCCCCATCTCCTGCTTTCACGGACTTTGGGTTTTGTTACTTTGGTGAACGGACCAACAGCTAACAAATGGTAGCCTCTGAAGGGAGGGGACGTTATGGGTGATGTATACATGAGACAAGATGGCAGCAAGAAGGTCAGAATAGCCAGCGTAGAACCTCGGAGTTAGGAGAGACACCCTGCCCATACTGACCACTAGCCATCCTCCTGTTCCTCCACCCCTTGCTACAGAGGGACTTCAGTGTCTGACGTGTGTCCTGTGCATATGAGTCATGCCCTCACTCTTCCTCACTACCTTTCTGCTCCCTGTATCAAGGTAGAAACCACTGGAAAGAGTGAAGACATTTCAATGCCCCTGCCTCAGTTCTGAACTTAGTGTGCATACTGTTGTTGGTTTTACATTCCTCTTCTCCCAAAATGTGGGTGGTGCTGAGTCTTAGGGCAGAAGCAGGATGTGGAACAGAGTAGAATGTTTGTTGACTGACTGCTGCCCACAGTGAATGGTGACTGGGAGACTGGTGGCCTGTGACAGGAAGCAGACAGAGACAAGGCAGAAGCTCATCTTGGTGTGAAGGCACAGGGCAGGAGAGGGATCTAATCTTAGCTCCTGGAGTTGACTTGGTGGCTCATTTCGATCTTAGGCAGGGAATCCCAGTGAATCTCTGCATTGTGTCTATGCTTTCCCAGGCCTTCATTAATTCATGAATCCTTATGATAACCAGTGCATGGGCAGGTCTGGGACTCCCATGTGTGATGTGCACTGTATTTTTTTTTTCAAGACAGGGTCTCTCTGGGTAGCCTGAGCTGTCCTGGAACTTGGTACGTAGATCAGGCTGGACTCAAACTCATAGAGATCCACCTGCTTCTTCTTTCTGAATGTTGGGTTAAAGGTGTACGATAACACTTCTGACCAGTGGTGGTATATGCCTTTAATTCCAGTACTCTGGAGGCAGAGGCAGGTGGATGGATCTCTGTGAATTCGAGGCCAGTATAGTCTACATAGAAAGTTCCAGGACAGCCAAGGCTACAGAGAGAGACCTGGTCTTGGGAAAAAAAACCAAAAAGGTGGGTGGCTGGAGAGCGGTTAAGAGCACTGGGTATTCTTCCAGAGGACCCAGGTTCAATTCCCAGCAACCACATGGCAACTCACAACTGTCCATTACTCCAGTTCCAGAGGATCTGACATCCTCACACAGACATACATGCAGTCAGAACACCAATGTATAAAAATAAATAATTAATTAAAAACAAAAAACCGGGGCTGGAGAGATGGCTCAGCGGTTAAGAGCACTGGCTGCTCTTCCAGAGGTCATGCCTTCATGAGTTCAATTCCCAGCAACCACATGGTGGCTCACAACCATCCATAATGAAATCTGGTGCCCTCTTCTGGCCTGCAGATATACCTGCAGACAGAACACTGTATACATAATAAATAAATCTTTAAAAAAATAAAAATAAAAATAAAAACAAAAAACCTAAAAGGTGTACAACACTGTGCTGACCTGATTTCCCTGTGTTCTGGAATAAGCTCTTATACACGCACAACTGGCTGTCCATTCACAGCCCTCTATAGGGCTAGGCTGTGCTCCGGTGGGTTGCTTTCTCATGAAGGCATCTGTGAACCCAGGGACTGAGAACAGGTGAAGGGGGACCACTTAGAGTGTTCGGTGTGCCCCAAGACTGGAATTCTACCATATAACACAGAGCAGTGGGAGCAGGAGGGGTTCAGCCACAAAGACCTGCGCATAGCTGACAGTGGCTTCTGTGGCCTGCAGTCTCTATGACTCTCAAGCCCAGGGACACCTGTGTTTCCCTGCCATGTGCCACAAAGTAGTCTCCCTGGGGGGGAGGTGGTCACAGGATTCCTGAAGGCAAAGCAGGGATGAATGTGAGTTGACATTTCCCCCAGTGACTTTCAAAGGGCTGGCTGGCCAAGGACCAGCCTGGTAAATAATGTGCCAGTAGCTTCATTGGCAAAGCAAAGATGCAAACCCGAGAGAAGGGTGGGTATGAGAGGTGGAGGGGAAAGGCTGTAAGGTGGGGTGGTCTTGTGGCAGTCGGGAGGAAGCAGAGAGGGAGGAGGCGACTGAACAGAACAATCCACATCGCTGGCTGGATGTGAGAGTGTGTGTGAAAACATGGCTGGGAGAAGGGGGGTGTGTACATGCATGTGTGTGTGCAAATGCCTTCGTGTGCGCAAGCGTGTGTGATGCAGACAGACAGAAAGACAGAGGAATGTGGGGAAAGGATCAAGTGGAGGGTAACCTGTGCTTCCTTTGTTCAGGTACCCTGCTTCTAGCAGGCCTGGCAGAGTGTGGTGGGGAAAGGATCAAGTGGAGGGTGACCTGTGCTTCCTTTGTTCAGGTACTCTGCTTCTAGCAGGCCTGGCAGAGTGTGGTGAGGAAGGAGAAGTCTACCTTTTCTAAGTTCCCTTTCCCTTTGTGTGAGATTTTCCTGTGAAAAACCAAGTCTGCAGCTATAAATAATCCAGGCACAGCTGCGGTATCCTGGAGACTCATGGAGCATGCTGATGCTCCACAGCCTGGGCTCGGGGGACAGGTTGCCTTTAAAAACCAAGAAGCAAGGCTTCCTTTCCCTCTGTGGTCCCTTGGCCCCATCTGGCTCCCACACACTTGGGCATCTCTGACCCTCAGAACCTTGGTGGCAGCTGATGGGGGACTCTCAATGATCAGACCCCAGCGTTGGCTCGGGCATAGTAAGCTGCTTTAGTGTGCACAGTGGCTGGGATGGCAAGGCGGTCAGGGAGTCTAGGGGCGGAGGGAATTATAGGAAGATGCGTGTCCTGCCCAGGGGACGTGTTTTACTCAGCTGCTTTAATGAGGGGCATGGTTGTTCCTGGCAAGCCTACAGGTGGCTAAGAGTCAATGGTCTTAAGGCCTGGAACATGGGCCAATAATGTCCTCATTCCTGTTCTCATGCTGGGCCTATTTCCAGGTCTCACAGGGGACGGTCAAGCAGGCTCCATTCAAGACCAGGGGTGGGTCTGGGGAATCTCCCTTCCTAGAAGAGTACCCACACCTGCCTCTTGGGATGAAGACATGTGCATCTCTCCCATGAGCAGCTCTAGACTCTGTCTCCAGTTTTGCTTCGAGGGCAGAGAACAGGCAGAGGTGAGGGATTCTAGAGCTCAGGCCAAGTTTTGAAAATCTACGGGCTCTGGAGAAAGAGAAGGAGGGAGGTGAAGAAGAAAGGGTTTCCTCCTCTCTATAGCACGCCTGAGGCATGCCTATGCCCCCCTCACTTGACCACCATGCTTGCTGTAAGCCCTAGGACTACTGAGAGCAGTGAGCAAGCATTCAGGCTTTGTTCTCTCTATGGCCCTGTGACTATATATGTGCACCTGCTCAGCTTTCATGGGTAGCAGAACCTCCAGCCTTTTGTTTCTTTGCAGGAAAGGGTCGCCTTTCTGGTGACTCTTCATGAAAGAGCCCAGTGACTCTCTCTTTCCTGGTCCCATCTCCTGGGGCTCTAGGCTCTACCTTGGACTAAGGACCTCCAAGATCCCTACTTTCAACCTCTCCTGCCCTTTCTCTAAATTCCAGACCCATGGGACTTTCTAATTGGCTGGGCCTAGGTCATGTGCTTCCTTCCTGGTCACCAGCAGATGGAGGGCACAGAACTGCCAGTTTTTGTTTCTAGAGGGAAATGCAAGAGAGATTTCCATAAATATCACCAGGAAGGGAAATTCCTACCCTTGACCCCAAACAGCAGAGACATTCTGGACATCATTTCCATCAGCTCCTCCCAGCCTCCAGTCCTAGCCTTTCCCCCATCTTGAGGCCCAGGACTGAACTTGCATGGACTGCATCAACTCAACACACACACACACACACACACACACACACACACACACACACACACACTCATACAGGTACGCAACACACAAACCCTCCAGACTTTTCAGCTCCCGCTCAGGGAGTACCACTGCGGAAGAATGGGGAGAAGATGTATTGATTCCCCTTGTCCTCTGGAACTGGAGTTAAGGACAACGGTGAGCCACCATGTGTTAAGAACTGAGCCTAGGTTCTTTGCAAGAGCAGTAAGTGCTCTTAATTGCTGAGCCATTGCTTGACCTTTTCTGCTCTGGCTCTGGCTCTCACTAGCTGCCAGTCACTTCCCTCCAGGTCCCATAAGACTTCTTGGGTTCCTTGTGTTTCCTTCTAGTCCCTTCTTGACAGTCACCTCCAGCACCCTCCTCCAAAGTGATACCTCTTTCCTGCAGGGACCCAGATGACACAGGGAGGTTTTTTTTTTGTTTTTTGGTTTTTTTTGTTTTTTTTTTTTGAGACAGGGTTTCTCTGTATAGCCCTGGCTGTCCTGGACTCACTTTGTAGACCACCCTGGCCTCGAACTCGCAAAGATCCACCTGCCTCTGACTCCCAATTAAAGGGATTAAAGGCGTGCACCACCACTGCCCGGCATGACAAAGGGAGTTTTTTAAATTGGGAAGAAACAGATTCCGAGCAAATGGCACAGCATAGTGTAACTGGTGCTCCTGGCACAGGTGGCACAATGGAAGGTGTTGGGGTTGGGGTGGGATAGGACTTTGGAGCCAGGCTTACATAGGTCTGAATTCTCACCCAGCTCCTTCTATCTTTGTGAGTTTTTAACTTCTTTAACAAGGCTGAGCCTTTGGTTTGTTTGTTTTGGCTTTGGCTTTTTTTGAGACAGGGTTTCTCTGTGTGTCCCTGTATATCCTGGACTCACTTTGTAGACCAGGCTGGCCTCGAACTCACAGAGATATGCCTGCCTCAGCCTCCTGAGTGCTGGGATTAAAGATGTGCACCACCACGCCCGGCAGCGACAGACAGCTGTGAAGTGCCATGTGGGTGCTGGGGTTTGAACCCCAGTCCCTTGGAAGAGCAACCAGTGCTCTTAATCACTGAGCTATCTCTCCAGTCCTGAGTCTTTGTTCTTTTTGGGAAATGAAGATTAAACTTTGGGTTTTGGAGATATGTCAGTCAGTAAATATTTTCTTTGCAAACATGAGAACCTTAGCTCCATCCCCAGAACCCAAGTAAAACAAAACAAAAATGAACAACAAACCTGAGTGTTGGGAAGATGCATGTAACCTCAGTGCTGGGGAAGCAGAGACAGGGATCTGTCTGTAAGACTTGCTGGCTAGTCAGCCTAGCATGCTTAGAGAGCTCTGGGCCAGTCGCAGACCCTGTCTTTAAAAATTTATTAATTTGGGCTGGAGAGATGGCTCAACGGTTAAGAGCACTGACTGTTCTTCTAAAGGATCCGGGTTCAAATCCCAGCACCCACATGGCAATTCACAGCTGTCTGAAATGGCCAGGCATGGTGGCTCATGCCTTTAATCCCAGCACTCGGGAGGCAGAAGCAGGTGGATCTCTGAGTTCAAGGCCAGCCTGGTCTGCAAAGTGAGTTCAGGACAGTCAAGGATACAGAGAAGCCCTGTCTCGAAAAACCTAAAAATATATATATATAATAATAATAATTAATTGAAAAAAGAAACTTCAAGGGTTGGCACCTCAGCTGAGGAATAACACCCTAAAGTCTTAGTGAACACTCACTGTAGGTATCACTTTTTCTATCTCTTGGCCTCCTAAGAAGGATTCTGCTGGAGACAGAAAGGCCAGGATCTTGTCTGTGGAGCATCCATTGCCATCAGCACCTCCCAAGTCTTGAGTCATCCAGCCACTTCCCCTGGGTCATTGTCTCAGCAGAGTGGATGCCCTCAAGCTCTTTCCTTTAATCAGTAGTCAGCTTCAGCCCCAGCCAGGTTGTTTAAGGTCTTCTTTCCTGGGAACTTCTCCAACTCTTTCGAATCCTCAGATGCCGGGGCTGATGCTCCCTGCCATCACAAATCCACACCATGAATGCACGCATGCTCACCTGCATTGCATATGCTGTCTCTGCAGAGTAAGTTGCAAGGAAATACATGCACACAGTAACTTGAATTGCTCTGCTCCATGTAACCCCACTCCCCAAAATGATCTCCTATCCCCCAGCTCGGGAAGCCTGACAATATTCCAGCAACATGCAGCCCAATTACTCAAAGGTACAGAGGTAGAAGAGAAACCAAGCCATCCTCTCCGTGGTGGAGGCTGGAGCCTTGATGACCTCCACGGGGCCTCCTGGTTACTGGGGTAACAAAGAAGCCTTCCCAAGAGCAAACCTGTGGTCTCCTGCCTGGGGTCATAACTCAGTGGTACAGGGCTTGTCCAGCATGTGTGAGGACTTGAGTTCAAACCCCCAACTCTCCCATCTTTCTAGCTTTGCTCATACACAACAGCAGCCCTCAGTTATTCCTTCACAGAGGAATTACTTAAGCATTTGTTCAGTGCCAGGTGCCAGTGTCCAGAACAGAGAGGCCTCTGCACTGAAGGACGGCAGAACCCAGGGAGTCCGGGCGGTGCAGTGAATTGCCAAGGCAGAGGTGGGCACAGGAAAGACACTAACCAGGTACCCCAGGTACCGTGGTGGGACAATCATGGGAGAGACTGTCTTGAGGAGATTCGAAGGTGTGTTTTCCAAGAACTGCTGCTGCTGGCACTGTAACTGAGATCTGAACTGGGGCGGTGTGTGTGTGTGTGTGTGTGTGTGTGTGTGTGTGTGTGTGTGTATGTGGAGAAGTGTGAAGGTCAGGTCTACAGTGAAGCCCCTCTTTGCCCGGGAATATGGCTCAATGGAAAAAGCACTTCCTCACAGTAGCAGGCATCTGAAATCCCAGCGCACCTATGAGGAGGTGAGAGGTGAGAGGAGATTGCAGGATCCCAGGCCAGGAATCTTGCTGGCCAGCTAGCTTGATACTCAGCAGTGAACAACAAGCCACCCTGCCTCAAATAAAGCAGAAGGTAAAGACTGATGTCTGAGGTTGTCCCCTGGCTGACTTCCATACACCCACCAAGGCACTGGCAGGAGTGCACTCACACTCACATACACACACTCACATGTATACTACTTACATACCACACACCTACAGGTAAGAAAGAAGAAGACAAAAGAAAAAGAGAAGTCCATTTTGATAGGTCTGGCTTTTCCCAACACAGCCCCCACCCCATGTCAGCTTGTCCTCTGCCTGATCCTGCAGGTGGGACCCTGAACAGAAGCCCATGCTGCTCCTCCCTTCCCATGAGCCCTAGAACTCAAGGGTACAGGGATTGCTGATGACAGCTATGAATGGGGGTGGGTGGAGGGCTGGGGAAGGAGGAGCTGCAGCAGGACAGCCCTTTCCCCAGCCTGCCGAATAAAGGCTTAAATGTGATCTCCCAGAGAACCGGCTTGCTCAGTGAAACAGGGTCTCTGGAATCTTCTATCTTCTCTTAACCAAGTAGGAAGTAGGTTTACAGCTACCAGTTCCTCTCCTAAATTTCCTATCCTCCTTTTCCCAATCAAGCCCTTGGTAATCCCTGCTTCCTTCTGTAAAACAGGATCAGGACGTGCACAGAGGAGGAGTGTGGCCCTGCCTGTATGTGCACTGCTGTGTTTATGTGTATACATACATAGAATCATATATACATGGGGGGGAGTTCATATGTATGCAAAAAATAATCATTGCTGGTACAGCGTGCACACGCAAACCTGTGTGAGACTTGCATGCCTCTCCGAGTATGTGTGGAACATGGATGTACAAACTAGCATAGGGGTATTTATGAGTGCAGTCTGGGGACATGAGATGTGTATGTACATGCGTGTACAAACATGCATGCAGCTTTGCAACTCCAACATCATGTTATCGTTACAGAAGAGAAGTTGCTTAGCTGGAATGTTTACATCACCAAAGCTTTAAAAGGCACAACTGGTTCTGCTGCTGTCCTTTTGCTTCTTTTTGATCCGTCCCCCATCCAGGAGCAAGCTTTTAAATGGTGCAGGAACAGGCTGGGAATAGTGCACACCTTTAATCCCGCCACTTGGGAGGCAAAGCAGGCAGATCTCTGAGCTCAAGGCCAGCCTGGTCTACAAAGCTAGTTCCAGGACAGTCAGTGCTGTTACACAGAGGCACCCTGCTTGGAAAATAAAAAACAGATAGATGATAGATAGATAGATAGATAGATAGATAGATAGATAGATAGATAGATGATAGATAAAATAAAGCCAATGTGGGCTGGAGAGGTGGCTCAGAGGTTAAGAGCACAGGCTGTTCTTCCAAAGGTCCTGAGTTCAATTCCCAGCAACCACATGGTGGCTCACAGCCATCTGCATTGAGATCTGCTGCCCGGGCATATATGTAGAGCAAATACTGTATACATAATAAATAAAGAAATGTTTAAAATAAATAAATAAATAAATAAATAAATAAAGCCAATGCACTCTTACCACCCAATCCAACAATCATGCTCCTTAGTATTTGTGCCCCCCCAAAAAACAAAACCACCTGCAGAGGAAGATGGTGCATGTTGCAATCATAGTACTTGGGAAGTGGAGACAAGAGAATCAGGAGTTTGTCATTCTCAGCTACATACTAATCTGGGGACCAGCTGGGCTACGTGAGACCTTATCTCAAAAAAAAAAAACCAAAAAACAAAAACAAAACAAAAAACACTTAAATCTACAAAAATGTGCACATAGATGTTTATATCATAATCAACAGAACTCAGAAACAACCAAGATGTCCTTCCGTATGTAAATGGATAAATAAATTGTGGCAAAGCCAGACAATAAAGTATTATTCAGTGCCAAAGAGAAATGAGCTATCAAGTCAGGAAAAGACATGAAACAAACTTAAATGCATGTTACAAAAAAAAAAAAAAAAAGCCAGTCTGGAATGCTTACATACTACACAAAGCCAACTATATGAATTCTGGAAAAGGCAAACACCAGTAGAAACAGCAATAATATCAATGGTCAGTGCTGATGGACAGAGACAGATAGAGTGCAGATTATTGGTGAGCTCTTGGCTCAGTGAGAGACCCTCTTTCAGATAAGGTGGTGAGTGGAGAGCCAGTGGTTGGAGACAGCTGATACCAACACATGAGCAGACACACTCAAATGCACATATGTACACATACACATACATATAACAGAGAGAGAGAGAGAGAGAGAGAGAGAGAGAGAGAGAGAAGGTATCAATGGCCACTAGAAGTTGGTTTGGGACTGTTCATAGACAGAGCACAGAGGACTTTGAAGGCCATGAAGCTATTTTGTAGGATGCTACCGTGAAGGATACAGGCCATAATGCATTTAGGGAAACCCGTAGAGTGCACATCCTCAGCTTAACCCTAATGTAAGTTATGGTGTCCGGGCCATGATAATTGTGTTCAGATAGTCTCAACAACTGTAACAAGCACATACTTGTGGCAGGGGGGGATGTTGGCACATGTGACGGCAAGGAGCACGTGGGAAACTTTTGTACTTCCTGCTCAGTTCTGTTGTGAACCTAAACTGCTAGACCTAAAGCTTATTAAAAAGAACAAAAGAGGACTGGCTATGTGGCTCACAGTGTGGATCACTTACCTAGCATTCATGAAACTCTGGCTTTGATCTTCAGTACCATATAAACTGGGTGTGATGGTCCACACTTGTAATCACAGCACTAGGGAGGTAGAGGAAGGAGTTTCAGGAGTTCAAGGCCAGCCTTGGCTACCTAGCGAGTCAGCCTGACATTCCTAAGACCCTGTGGTGACTAAAAGAAAGGGAAGGAGGCATGGTGATGGTCACCGTTAATCCCAGCACTAGGGAGGTGAAGTTAGGCAGGTCTCTGTGAGTTCTCGGGTAGCCTGGTCTACATAGAGTTCCAGGCAGGCCAGCCAAAACCACATAATAGACAGTGTTTTAAAAACAAAGGAAGTGAAGGGAGTTAGGGAGGGAGGGAGAGAGGAAGGCGAAGACTCTAGACACTCCCTGGGGTTCATTCTCATTCTTCCTTGAGCTCCCTGTCCCTGACTTCCTAGCAGATGGGTTCATTCAACAGGGCAAGTCTGTCTGTATGTCTTTTCTTTCTGATTTGCTGGATCCCTTGTTCCTACCTTCCTGTCAGCTTGCTGGTCTTCTAGAATGAATTTCATTAGCAAACAAGAGCCCCCAATCTGTGCTGTAAGCCTTGGCCTATGATAAGTAGGTACCCTGACACCCACCAGAGGGTCCTGGTCCCAGATTGGGAGAAGAAAATCCTGGAGAACTCATTACCACCCCTCTGGCCAGGCTCAATCTGGCCTCCTTTGGGGTTAGACAGTATTGAGAAGAAAAACATCTTCCCTCTCTGAGCAGGGATGCAGAGGTTGTCATGGGGAACATACTTAAGGGGAACCCACCGACTGTGCCTGCTCCACTTCGGTTTCCGGGGCTTTGATTAAGACTCATAGAGGCATCAAGCTCTAAAAAGACTGTGCTATTTCTCCACAGCTAGAAATAGAGCAAAATAAAATCAGTGCTAAGTCACGAGTAATCAGAACTTTGAGTTATTCCTGGTGACCATGCTGAGGCTTTTTTTTTAAAGATTTATTTCATTTTATGTGTATGAATATCTGATCTGAATGTGTGTATGTATACCACATGCAAGTCTTGTGCCTGAAAAGCTCAACAGAAGGTGTGGGGTCCCTTGGAATCGGAGCTGCTGATGGTTGTGAGCCAGCATGTGGGTGCTGGCAGCTGAACCTGGGTCCTCTGGAAGAGAAACAGCTGCTTTTTTTTGTTGTTGTTTGGTTGTTTGGTTTGTCCAGACAGGGTTTCTTTGTGTAACAGAGCCCTGGCTGTCCTGGACTCAATGTGTAGACAAGGCTGGACTTGAACTCACAGAGATCCACCTGCCTCTGCATCCTGAGTGCTGGGATTAAAGGTATGCACCACCACGCCCTGCAAAACAGGTGCTCTTAACCACTGAGCCATCTTTCCAACCTCTCTGTTTTTGTTTTTCTTTTCAAAGAAATGGTATGAAATTCTCAGATGCTTCTATCCTTTAATGATTGCCTTTGCATGGGTCCAGTACTTCACACACCCAGGTCATCTGTTAAGAATTCTCGAGCCGGGCGTGGTGGCGCATGCCTTTAATCCCAGCACTCGGGAGGCAGAGGCAGGCGGATTTCTGTGAGTTCAAGGCCAGCCTGGTCTACAAAGTGAGTCCAGGACAGCCAGGGTTACACAGAGAAACCCTTCTCGAAAAACCAAAAAAAAAAAAAAAAAAGAAGAAGAAGAAGAATTCTCATGCCTGGATGGTTCTCTTGCCCTGTGCTGGGTTGTAATAGGATGGTTCCAGAGCTGACCGTGAGACCTAACGGGCCTTTCTGTGAATGCAGGGTCACTCAGGGAGTCAAGTTCCTTGTCATTAAGGCTAGAGGACTTGCTTCATACCCCACAGCATACTGCTCAGGCTCACCAGAGATGAGTTGAGCTGTGGCAGAGAGGGCTAGTGGAGTCCTGCAGGGCTGGACTGGGGAGAGGCTGAAGGGAGCTCAGTTTGGAAAATCAAACTTGGATAGAACCAGTGACTACTAGACTCCATGTATAGACAACAAACCAAATATGGCTAACATGGGGGCGGGGGGGCGGGGGAGGGAGGCAACACCATATCCTCTGGTGACTTAGGGATCCTCTGATCTGGGGGTAGTCCAGAGAGTAGAACACAATGGCCACACATCCAGTCAGGTGCTGGTCACCCGCTGCCCCGCCCCCCATTAGCGATAGAGAGTCAGATGTGCATATTAGAAATAGCAGTCAAAGTCACATAAACAGCAGCAGCTGAACCTCCTAACTGGGTCAGTAATTGAAGGCGTGGCTCACATTGGTTCTTGTACTCCTATCCTGCCCTCATACAAACACTTCCTGATGCTGAAGGAAAAGGTGAGAAGCCCGCAGGCACTGATGTCATTCCTGCACATTTCATCTTACTCGTGTGGGTGCATTGTTGGCAAGCAGCGAGTGTGGATGCATAAATTGGTAAGTGCCTGCTTGAGTCTCTCTAGCCCCAGTCTTTGCTCTTCCCTGGTTTCACCTACTCTGCATTGTTGAGGGCGGAAAGCTGGAACCTTGGACCTTCCTGGTGGAAAAGACTCCCTAGGCAGAGCTGATGGGAATGCCTTGGGGGAGAGGTGAGCACAAAGCCGAGGCCCCCAGGCGCTGCCCACCTAGAGACTCCATGCCCTCTGCCTTGCCCAGCACAGTAGCCACTCCTGGAAAACATGGGTAATGATAGAAGACCCACCTTAAAACAAACATACGAACCCTGCAAACAGCAACTCAGAAGACCCTGTTCTGCTGGCCTCCTTTATCCCCAAGCTGTCCTGTTCCCATAGCAACTGGCCTCCTTCCAAAGCAGAGCTTAACTGAGGGCATCCCAATTAATTCCTTCCGAGGTAGCAGGGCCACATGGCCCAGATGCTTAATAACACTGGTGTCTAGTCTAAGACAGAAGCACAGCGACACTGTACCAAGGACCTGGGTTGAATCCCTAGGAGTCACCTGTGCAAACCTAAATATTACAGGAACCCTTTTGACCTCAGTTTGGTCTCTTGCAATATGGGTGGAAGAGTGTACCTGTCCATATAGTGCCATGAGGGAGGGAAGGCAGTGCATAGTGAGGTTTGGGGGATCCTCAGCTTGCAGGCAGTTCCAGTCAGAGGAGGGCTTACCGCAGATTCACAGAGCTGTGATCCACCTGGAAAAGCAGAAACCCACAGCCACTGAGGTAGTACCAAGCCTGCATATAGCCCAGGAGGGCCTCATCAAATAGCCCATTGATTCCATCTTGAAAGGAATAGCATCCAGGTTTGCAGGACTCTGGACTTCCAGACAGAGCAGTTGAATGAAAAACTAAGACAAGTCCTGGAAGCTGATGGAGAAGCAGGGACCATGAGAGAAGGTCTGGGCTGGGAGAAGAAGGTGAGGTTGGTGCCGGATTAGCTGCAATCACTTGGCAGGCTGCTGAGGGTACGTCGTCACCGCTGTCACTGCCAAGGGCTATGTATCTGCCCAGATCATGCAAAAAGACCCCTGGGGGAAGGGACAGCAGAGCCAACTGGACAAGGCAGAATCATGACCCCTATTTTTGAAGAGCCAGCAAAAGTGAACATGGATGAAGGCCAATAGAAGCATGTCTCCTGTTCTCATTAGAGGGCCCTGATTGGCTTCCTCTACTATGGGCACAGGGACTCAAACCCTGGTATGTCTCACAAACCTCACTGTCTCAGCTCCAGGCTATCTTTTCTCTTCCCTCATGTTCCTTTGTACTTCTCTGCCCCCCCCCCCCCCCCCCCCCCCCCCCCCCGCCACTGAGCTTCTCCCTCTTGCCCCAGCTCTGTACACTCCGGACAGAAGTCTCTTCCTGAGACACTCCCGCACACTTTCCACTTCGCTTACTTCGTCAACTGTGAGGCACACTTACAAAAATCCAAACAGTTTCAATTTTATCTATTTTCATTCTGGTGGTAACTAGAGATCAAACCCGGGACCTGGTGTGTGCTAAGACACCAGCTCTCTGAAGTAATGCCAGACAGAGCTGGGGATGTAGCTCAATTGGGAGAGTGCCTATTAAGTGTGTAAGAGGCCCTGGATTTCTGTCCCCAGCATAGACCAGAGGAGGTGTCATAAAAATGGTTGAGGTAAGCAGAGCGTGGTGGCACACGCCTTTAATCTCAGCACTTGGGAGGAGAAGCAGGCAGATCTCTGGTAGTTCCAGGCCAGCCTAGTCTATAAATGGAGACCAAGACAGCCAGGGCTACACAGAAAAACCCTGTCTCGAACAACAACAAAAAAAGATTGAGGTAGGAGGATCAGAAATTCAAGGTCATCCTTGGCCATATGATAAATTCATGGTCAGTAGGAAAGAAGGGAAAAAGGAAGGAAGGAAGGAAGGAAGAAAGAAAGAAAGGTGGGTTGGAGAGATAGCCTAGAGGTTAAGAGGACTTGTTGCTCTTGCAGAGAGGACTTAGGTTCTGTTCCCAGGACCCATGTTTTAGCTCATCACCCCTAACTCCAATTCCAGGGGATTCAATGCCTTAAACCTCTGCTAGCCATGTGTGGTGGTGCACATCTTTGATCCCAGCACTAGGGAGGTAGAGGCAGGCAGATCACTGTGAGTTCAGACAGGTCTATGTAGAGAGTTCCAGGCTAGTCAGGGCTACACAGAGAAACCCTGTCTCAAAAGAACCCCAAACCAACCAACCAACCAAATAAACAACCAATTAATCACAAAAAAAAGACACCTATGACCACCAGGCATGTGTCTGGTGCAAATGCACAGTGCAGGCAAAATACTCATAAACATAAAATGAAATAAACCGTTTTAAAATATGTGTATAAAGAAAAAAGGAAAAAAAGAAAAGAGACAAAGAAATGCTAAATAGTGCTAAGGGAAACTAGAGAAGTGAGACAGTGACACTGAAGGAAATGTGTGATCTTGTTCTAGGTCCTGGACTAGAACAATTATCTTCACCTATGTAGGGCATTAGTAGGATAGTTGATGTTTTGGTGAGGTTTATGCTTCTGGTGACAGAACCACAATCATGCTTATTTTCTGATTTTAATAGATACATTGTGGTATTATAAAAGAGGATGCCTTTATTTTAAAAAATACATACAAGCCGGGCGGTGGTGGCGCACGCCTTTAATCCTAGCACTTGGGAGGCAGAGGCAGGCGGATCTTTGTGAGTTCGAGGCCAGCCTGGTCTACAAAGCGAGTCCAGGACAGCCAGAGATATTCAGAGAAACCCTGTCTCGAAAAACCAAAAACAAAACAAAAAAAAACAAAAATAAATAAATAAATAAAATAAAAAATACATACAGAAGTATTTAAGGGTAAAATGACTTGGGAGGAAATCAGGACGATAAAAGAATATATATATATACACCCTTCCCCATATGTACAGAGAAATTATTTAAAAAGAGATAAGTGGATGGTTGTATTCTGAAAACTGTTGAACATTCAAACCTCTAGGGGGAAAAAAACGTCTTAAAGCTAATTCTGTGTTGTAAATACTCCCGCCCACTGTGAAGTTCAAGCTAGCAGGGGTGAGGTTCCTGAAGACAGAGAGGAGATCACACCAGGCTTGCTCGACCTTGACATTTCCTGCAGAGGACAGATCACTGATTCGATTCTCTGGAATGCACTTCAGGTTTCCTTTGCCTGTGTTCCTTCACGATCAGATTCAGGTTCTACATTCTGCAGGAGCAGTAACAGCACAGAAATTCTGTCATGGCTGGCTCAATGAGTCCCATTCAGAGGCTACAGTGCTGATTTACCCCACTGCAGGCTTTAGAATTTGGGTCGCTTGATATCTGCTAGTTTCCCCATCTTAAAGATTCACCCCTCCATCACTTTGTAGGTATGGTCTTTCTTGTGTGGGGATACTTTGGGATTTAAACTATCTTGCTTCCTATCACTCATTTCCAGTTGTGGATCGTTTATCCAAAATGCTCCGGACACTAGGTGCTTTAAATGTTGGAGTCTTTAGGATTTGGGGATATTCTCATAAACTTCATGGGCTGAGCATCTACTGCATGACTTCCCATGGAGAGGCCTGTACACACATCTGATCAGACCAGATGAGGTTACTAAGGACAGACCAAAGAACCTGCCCCACCAAGTGGAGTTTAGGGAGCCACTGAGTTTGCTGCAGTCACCTGCAGGAGAGTGGGTACCTCGGGTGGCTCCATCGGGAAAGAGCTGGATGTCGGAAGCATGGGTTTTCACTCCCAATGGCTGCATCACAGCACCAAGGAGGCACCTCTCCCTGAAGGAGAGGTTTACTGAGACTTCACCTGCCAGAGGGGCCTCATGAGTCTTGTAACTTTTTAGTTATTTGTGACTTTCATGTACGTCCCATGAGCCTTCCCACTTCCCCCTTTTAGATCTGGTCTGTGATGTTCCAAAATTCAAACGTTTCTGCACACTGACAGGACATTTAAGATGCACTTCCAGTGGTACTTGCCTTTAATCTCAGCCCTCAGGTGTTAGTGTAAGTTTATATAATTGTGGTTGTTTTGCAGTTTCTCTCTTAACCCAGCTAGCACCCAAAGAATGGAGACTAGATTACAGTGTTAGTTTAGTAAGCTTCACAGCACAGTAAGGAGCAGTTTTAACCTATTCTTAACCTTCTATGTTGGTCTGACTCCCTCTGCCAAAATCCTCAAGATACTTGCACTTTGGGACTTTCTTGGCTTCACCTGCCTCGTGTCTCCTAGACCTCTGCCTGTGGCTCAGTCTCCTACTTCTCTTCCTCTAACTCCTCCTCCCCTGGAGGGCCGGAAGTCCAGCCCTATTCTCTCCCCTGCTCAGCAATTGGCTGTAAGCTGCTTTATTGGCATAGCAGGGGACAGCTGTGGAACAAGTGTTTATACAACATCGAGACAGGAGATTCTCAGAACAAGGATTGCAACCAGAAATGGAGGGTTAAACAGAAATCCACATTTGAATTACACAATAACCTTATGCCTACACATACGGAGGCAGAGGCAAGCAGGTCTCTGCAACTTGAAGGCCAGCCTAGTCTACAGAGTTCCTGGCCAGCTAGGGCCACACAGTGAGACCCTGCCTTACTCACTTTTCTTTTTTTTTTTAATAATTTATTTATTTTATGTACATTGGTGTTTTGACTACATACGTTTCATTAGATTGTTTAGAACAGGAGTTACAGACAGTTGTGAGCTGCCATGTGGGTGCTGGGATTTGAACCTGGGTCCTCTGGAAGAGCAGTCAGTGCTCTTAACCGCTGAGCCATCTCTCCAGCCCCCTCACTTTTCTATTGTTGTGAAAAACTATGACCAAACTTACAGAAGAAAGAATTTCATGGGAATTAAAGTTTCAGGTGGTGAGACTATGACCATCATGATGGGAAGCATGGGCAAGAGGCAGGCAGGCATGGCACTGGAGCAGTAGCTGAGAATGAGAGAGCAAGAAGGTGAGAGAATGAACAAGAGAGAAGGAGCAGGGAGGAGAAAGGAGAGAAAGGAACTGGCAATGGCCCAAGTCTTTTGAAACACAAAACCACACCCCTAGATACACACACCTCCTCCAACAAGGCCACCTCCTAATCCTTCTCAAACAGTTCCACCAACTGGGGACCAAGCACTCAAATCCATGAACTTATGGGGGCTAGTCTCATCCAAACCATTACAGATTCTGTTTCAAGAAAGAAAAAAAAGATACATTTCTTGTCCTGGGTGGAGCATTTCAGATTTTGGGTTATCAGATTAGGGTGTTCACTCAGCAGTTATGGCACCCACAGATGGATTTCATCTGTAATGGTATCATTGTAGTTGTCAGGTGTTAATTTTTAAATTCCACCCCAAGCTCTACATTTGTTCTGTTCGTTTATTTGTTTTGCAACTGTCTTACTCTGTAGCCCAGGTTGGCCTGAATCTCATTTCGTCCTCTTGTGGCCTTAAATTCTCAGCCATGCCTTCTGCCTCAGCTTCCCAAGTGAGGTAACAGGTAAGAGCCTACATGTCTACAATTGTTCTTTACCGCTCGGTCTTTTTTTTTGGTTTTTGAGACAGGGTTTCTCTGTGTAACAGCTCTGGTTGTCCTGGACTCGCTTTGTAGACCAGGCTGGCCTCGAACTCACGGAGATCCGCCTGCCTCTGCCTCCCAAGTGCTGGGATTAAAGGCGTGCACCACCACCGCCCGGCTCTAGCGCTCGGTTTTAAGAAAGTCCATGCTGGGCTGGAGAGATGGCTCAGCGGTTAAGAGCACTGGCTGCTCTTCCAGAGGTCATGCCTTCATGAGTTCAATTCCCAGCAACCACATGGTGGCTCACAACCATCCATAATGAAATCTGGTGCCCTCTTCTGGCCTGCAGATATACCTGCAGACAGAACACTGTATACATAATAAATAAATCTTAAAAAAAAAAAAAGAAAGTCCATGCTTTCAGCCAAAAAGAAAAAAAAAGGCAACACCAACATGGTAGCTCACAACTGTCTGTAACTCTTATTCCAGAGGATCCAACACCCTCATTCAGACATACATGAGGCAAAACATGCATTGGCACATGAATTTTGTTTTTGTTTTGTTTTTTGAGACAGGGTTTCTCTGTGTAACAGCTTTGGCTGTCCTGGACTCCCTTTGTAGACCAGGCTGGCCTCGAACTCATAGTGATCCACCTGCCTCTGCCTCCCAAGTGCTGGGATTAAAGGCGTGCACCACCACACCCGGCTGCACATGAAATTTTTAAAAATTAATAAAAAATCAATTCAATCCTGTCTCCAAAAACAAAACAAAGTTGGGCATAGTGGTGCACGCCTTTAATCTCAACACTCAGGAGGAAGAGGCAGGCAGATCTCTTTGAGTTCGAGGCCAGCCTGGTCTACCCAGGACAGCCAGGGCTACGCAGAGAAACCGTGTCTCGAAAATGAAAACAAAACAAACAACACTCTCCCTACCCCTCCTCATTCCCGAGCTTCTGGGGCTGGGTACAGGGTTAGAGCTCTTATCTACCACCCACAAAGCATGGAAATCGAATGTTCAAATTCCAGAACTATAAATCGAGAAAACAATTAAGTGTAACCTGTGCTCATACTACCACAATACAAGTGCTTTACCTTCCTAACACCCACCAAAATTGGCAACATGGAATTGGGGGGCCCTTCTATCTTCGTATCTGCCTGTATGCCCCATGTGGCACCCTCTCCCCATCTATCTACCTGGGATTCATGTCTGAATCCTCAACTCCCAGTGCAGGTATGCACTCAGTAATGATTTATGGAAAAAAATGATTGAATTAATTTAATCTTCAGGACCAGCCAGAAAGACAGCCCTCTAACCTTTACAGACAAGGAAATCCAGCCTCCAAGAGTCGAGGTTTGTTTGTCATTGCTTTACCAGTAAGTGGTGGGATCCCTGGTGTCAAACTCAGACTCACCAGATGCCAGCATCCTCACACAGCACTTCAGTAGAGGAAACAGTGTTAGTGGTCCCTGAGGGCATGTCTACATTCTTAGAAATTAGGGCAGTGCAAAAACATGACGTGGGAAAGGGCACAGAACAAGACTGGTATTGCAAAACCAGCTCCCAAGCAAGGCCAACCATTCAGTTCATTCTTTGTCATTGTCGCAGAACCGCCTGGCAGCCTGGAGGATGGAAGGATAAGGCTAAGACAGGCAGAGACAAGCTGAGTGGCTTGGCTCAGCCCCACTAAGTCAATAGCAATGTTAGGGTTTCTATTGCTATGAAGAGACACCATGACCACGGCCACTCTTATAAAGGAAGACATTTAATTGAGGCTGGCTTACAGGTTCAGAGGTTTAATCCATTATACTCATGGTAGCACACAGGCAGACAGGGTGCTGGAGAGATAGCTGAGAGTTCTACAAGTGGATCCACAGGAAGCAGGAAGAGAGAGTGACACTGGGCCTGGCTTGAGCATCTGAATCTTCAAAGCCCTCCCTCCTGTGACACACTTCCTCCAACATGGCCACACCTCCCAACTGTACCATTCCCTGTGCCTATGGGTGTCGTGTTTCCCTCGACCAGAAAGGATGACGCAACTCACAAAAGCTCTTTTTCAGTAGTTTATTTAGGTCCCTTGAAAACAGTCTTTCGAATGTCCGGGCAGACCCAACCCACAGGCTAAATACTAAATGAACAGCCAATCAAGTAAAGCCAAGTGGTGCTATCTTAGAGGCCCACGTATGCAGAAGTAAGCCAGATCAGCGGTCTTAGCCAAATATGGACTTGTTTATCATCGAGAGCGCTCACCGTCGGGCTGGTGGAAGGCGGAAACCGGCGCCATCTTTAGGGCGCGGCACATCGTAGCTCTTTACATATGAGGAATTTCATTTTCATTTTCATTCAAACCACCACAAGTATGTATTATAATGCCTTCTATGGCCTATGGGACTGACTGATTCTCTTTCTCTCTGACTTTATGAACCCACAGTAAATCCTCTGGACCATGCACACCAGCTGGGTAGAACAGTGGTTATTTTTGCTTCATAGATAGGAAAATGAGTCTCAGAGGGCTTAACACTGGAGGGCAGCACCTTCGGTTTGCCCATCTGTGCACTGGGAGGTTGGATTTGGCAGTGGCCCAGGTGGCACTTGTGTGAGGGTCAGAAGACCACTTTGTGCAGTCATTTCCTTCCCTACACTTTAACTGGGTTCTGAGGATTGAACTGAGATTTTCAGGTTTGTTCATCTTTACCCACTGAGTCATCTCACCAGCCCAAATGTGAATTTCTAGGGTACAGGTTCACAACCACTGTACAACACTACCGCACACTCAATCTCTCAGGGTCTCAAACTCTCGTGCTCAGTTGTTTTCTTCCCTCCCTTCTTCCTTCTTCCTTCCCTTCCCTGCCCTTGTCCCTCCCTCTTTGTCATCCTTCCCTTACCATGCTGGCCTGGAACTCACAGAGATCTGTCCACCTGCCTGCCTCTGCCTCCCGAGCGCTGGGATTAAAGGTGTGAGCCGCCACCCCCGCCACTACCATCTGGCCCAATATCCGACTCTTCTCCATGCAGTGCTTCTCAAGGAAACCGTCTAAGAGAAAAAACCTGGAAGAGCCTGTGTGTCTCCATGTGCAGGAGGTGGGCTGGCCAGGCTGCACAGTTGCCTTGAGGCCCCTACTGAACCTGCTTTCCTACAGAGGCAGGTAGGGAAGGAAAGGGATCAAAGGGAAGGCCTTTGTGGCAGTTGATGATTGTAGCTCAGTTGGTGGAGTCCTTGGATAGCATGTACGAGCTCTGAGTTAGACCACCAGAACTACATAAAACTGACTGTGGTGGTCCAGGTCTGTAATCTCATCAATCCAGAGGTAGAGACGGAAGGGTTAGAAACTCAAGGTCAGCTATATAACAAGTTTAAGGTCGGCCTGGGACCCATGAGACCATGTTCTCAAATAAAAACAAATCAAAAATCACCACAAACACACACACAAAAGGGCCTTTTTCTCACCCATCTTCTACCTCCAATGCTAGAGTCAGGAGGTTCCTGTGAAGCATGATAAAAGGAGGTAATAGTCATATCTGCTTGAAGTTGGAGCATATCCCTGGAGTATATCTGGGCCTGTTTTCTGAGGGGTGTGATGAAGGTCTATTTGACAAGCAAATGGTTGTAAAGACCGGAGAATGGACAGGACGCAACCTGCCCAGCGATGACTGGCCCTGCTCTCCTTTCTGCATCTACTCAGGGAGGAGGTGTAGAATCTCACTGGGGAGTGGCCCAGCCGGAAGGGGTTAATCCCAATGTAGTGGTCATTACCTCTGTCTGTCCTCCCCATCGTCTGCCCCAGTGCCAGCCTCAGGAGATCCTTGCGCCTGGAGAGGCTGCAGGTGACTCAAAAGTGCTTCCATGGACTCTGACATACCAGGGGTTGCAGAGATGATGAAAGCCAGGGGCATTGTTTAGTCTGTCCTCCCTGGGGGAAGGACCTAAAGTACCCAGAACTGCACAGGTTAACATGCTTCTTCTTCTTCTTCTTCTTCTTCTTCTTCTTCTTCTTCTTCTTCTTCTTCTTCTTCTTCTCCTCCTCCTCCTCCTCCTCCTCCTCCTCCTCCTCCTCCTCCTCCTCTTCCTCTTCCTTCTTTTTTCCAAGACAGGTTTTCTCTGTATAACAGCCCTGGTTGTCCTGAAGGCATTTTGTAGAACAGGCTGGCCTCGAACTCACAAATACCCACCTGCCTCTGCCTCCCGAGTGCTGAGATTAAAGGCGTTCATCACCACACCTGGTGGCTAACATGCTTCTTAAAGGTGGCTTTAAAAAACTCTGCATCCGGCCGGGCGGTGGTGGCACACGCCTTTAATCCCAGCACTTGGGAGGCAGAGGCAGGCGGATCTTTGTGAGTTCGAGGCCAGCCTGGTCTACAAAGCGAGTCCAGGACAGCCAGAGATATTCAGAGAAACCCTGTCTCGAAAAACCAAAAAAAAAAAAACTCTGCATCCGGGCTGGAGAGATGGCTCAGAGGTTAAGAGCACTGGCTGCTCTTCCAGAGGTCCTAAGTTCAATTCCCAGCAACCACATGGTGGCTCACAACCATCTATAATAGGATCTGGTGCCCTCTTCTGTTGTGCGGGTATATGTACTAAAATATAGAACACTGTATACATAATAAATAAATAAAAAAAAAAAAACTCTGCATCCTACTGAGGACACACAAAGGCAGCTTCAAAGAGTTTAAATTCATGCTTACTTGCTTAATGGTAACCTGAAGGACCTGCTGGTGAGCAAGCACAGATGTGTGTTCTCTCTCAGACCTGTGAGCATGTACATGCCACACATCTACAGCAGTTGTATACTTTGTTTATACACACATACAAATGAGAGAGAGAAATGTAAAAAAATTCTTTTTCATATTTTTATGCACAAATGTCATGTGACATTTTTGTTGCTATTGTTGTTGTTTGCATGGTTGGTTGGCGTGGGTTGCCATCCATGTTGAGGGGGCTTCTTCTACTGCTCTCTGATTTTTTGAGACAGAATCTCTGAACCTGAAGCTCATTGATTCAGCTGACCACTGCAATCCTCCCCAATGCTGGGATTACAGTTATTTATTGTCATGCCTGGCTTTTATGTGGACCTTACTGTACAAGTCAGGACCTCAGACTTGCATACCAAACATTTTACTGACTGAACTCCCCTTCCCTGGTTGACTTTTAAAGACAGGGTCTCATTATCTCCTTGCTGTCCTTAAACTTGATCAATTCTCCTAGCTCCAAATGCTGGATATCAGGTACAAGCTACCAGGCCCAGGTGCTTTTTTGTTTTTGTTTAGGGTTAAACTCTGTGGTGGCTAAAGGCTGTGGACTCAGCATTCTGGAGCTGAGTTAGGTCAGAAGTTGAAGGTCAACCTGCCTTACCTGGTGAGTTAAAGGTCAGTCTGAAATACATATGTTGGGGTGGGGGAGTGGGGCTTGGTAATTTGGTCTTGATGGCCTGCTCTTAGAATCTTGCCACGCAGGAGGCTGAGGCAGGAGGATTACTAGTTTGAGACCAACCTCAAACAAAAGCAAACCACAAACACTGGGCTGTACAATATTATTTTGCCACAAGCCTCTTGCTTTGTCATCTGTCATAGACTTGGTGTAGTAAGACAGTTACTTTATTCCTGGGACTGTAGCAAGCATTTCCAAGTCCCATGTCCATTTCTGGGAATGCTGTGGTCCTCTGCCTGTTCCAGCATTCCAGAAAAACCCCTTCCTGATGCAGAGAGCAGCACATTCTTCAGTGGGAAGGATTCCACCCTGCATTCCCTCAGAAGCACTCAGGGGCCCAGAACTTCACAGTGGAAAGTACTCCAACCCTTGATATTTCCCCCATTGTGAGAGGGGAATGTAAACAGAGCTTAAAGAAAGTGTAAATAGTGGTTAAGCAAAATGTTATCCTCTGTGGAGGGATTGGCTTCCTGTTTCCTGTTTTTTCAGGTGAGATAAAGTGGGGAGAGAGGGGAGAGTGATTTCTGGCCAACAAAGTGCAAACACTGTAAGAAAGAGAGAGAAAGGAGAGAGACAGAGAGAGAGAGAGAGAGAGAGAGAGAGAGAGAGAGAGAGAGAGAGAAAGAGAGAGAAAGCAGGCAGGCCCTCTGGCAAGGCTTGCCGCTGAAGGCAGTTTTGAAGGAAGAAGGGTGTTGAAGGGGTTATCCAGTTTGCTGAGGACTGAGCAAGAAAGATAGGAAGGTGCAGTGAGTGATAGGACACCTAACGCTGAAGAAGTCACTGCCAAGTCCTCCTCAACTACAATATCACCTCTGCTGTCCATGTCCCCCTAACTGCCTCTGTATGTCCTGAGCTTTGCAGGAGTGCCCACAGACACCTAGAATTCAGCTTGTGCTTTCAAGGAGTCATGGGATTTTTCTCCTCCCTTCCTTCTCTATTTCCAGTCTCTCCTGCAGGGAACTAAGGGGTTCTACCCTTCATGCAGAACACAGGGGCCATCCTTGCCCTCTTTGTGCCGACTCCCACATCGAAGACCCCCGTGTTCTAAATCTCTCCTGTCCATCTCCTTCCCACCATGGCTCCCAGCTTCCTGCACAGTTATGTCCTCTCTTGCCTCCAAACTCCACACTGGGCAATTATGCCATTCTAGCTTGAGCCCTTCAGAGTCTTCATTGCCCTCAGGATGAAATCCCAGTTAACAAGTCTTTTTGAATCTGGTTCCCTATTGCCCCTGTAGTCTCACAGCTCCTTGCCTTACCACTACGCTACAGGCTACATACAGCCTCACCAAAATAGCCCCACTTTCAGGCTGTGCCTTAGGCTTGGAACAACAGTCCCTTCCAGTGCCTGGCTAAGGACTGACTCCAAGTCACCCATCAGGCCTGGGTCCAGTGCAGGGGCCTCTCCTATGAAGAAACCCTCTCTCTGTGCTTTGGTGCTATACATTGAACTAGCTTTGTCCTCTGGTCTTAATCACCGGATTGTAGCTCTATTCCAGGCTTCAATAAGCTCTGAATGTGCAGGAACCCAGCCTGTATTGCTAGCATTGCTCACCTACCCCGGAAACAAAAAGTGTTTGAGGAAGCCTGACAAATCCAAGCACTTGGAAAGTACAGACAGAAGGATCAGAAGTTCAAGGTCAGCTTGGGCTACCTGAGACACTGTCTTTAAGAATAAAGGGCTGGATACACAGCTCAGCTAGTAGAATGTTTGTCTAGCATGTGGGTGTAAGAAGCCCCGGATTCCATATAAACTTGATATGGTGCTCAATCCTTGCACTGGGAAGGTAGAGACTGGAGAATCAGGAATTCAAGGCCATCCTTGGCTACATCAGGAGTTTGAGGCCAGCCTGGGCTACAAGAGACTCTTATTCAAAATATTAATAAGCCCTGAACATAGTGGTGCACACCTTTAATCTAGAGGCAAGAGGTAGGCTGATCTCTGAGTTTCAGGCCAGCCTGGTCTAGAGAGTGGGTTCCAGGACAGTCAGAGCTACATAGTGAGATCCCATCTTGAAACAAACAAATAATAATTAACGATAATAATAAAATGTGTTTGAGTCTAACTTCCATACACACGGTGGCACTTGTAAACATGCGCGCATGTGCGCGCACACACACAAGTAAATGTAAAGACTACAGTATACATATGAAGAGGCTAGAGAGATGGCTCAATGGTAAAAGCACCTGTTGGCCTTGCAGAGGACCAAGGTTCAGTTCCCCTACCAACAAGGTGACTTACAACCCTCAGAAATTCCAGTTTCAGGGGACCCGACCCTCTTTTCTGGCCTCCAAGGTACCAACTACACATGTGACCATGTGACACTCATACACACAGGCAAGCAAAACACTCATAAAACTGAAAACAAACAAAAATCTAAAAACATTACGTTAAAAAAAAAACTCCGAAGATAAACGAAAATAATAAAATGATGAACATTTAGTGCCTGTTGCACGGACTTGAGTTTATCAGGGGCAACCTAGGGCTTCTTGCAACCTTGCAGCGGGCACCCCTTGACTGAGCGCCCTAGCGGGCTGTTGAGTTTTGCTACCTAAAATCGAGTGACCAGAAAGCGAAAGTTACACGAACGTGAGAGAACTAAGTGAGGTCTATGGAGGTGAACCTGGCCGGGCAAGAGGGCCGGGCATGAGTTCACTCAGCCCAGTCAAGTGTTGTTGCCCTTGGGTGGTGGCTCTTGTGCTGGGACAGGCGCGGGGGTTGGGGTGGAGTGGGGTGGGGGTGGGGCGAGTGGGCGGGGATGAGAGGCTAGCGAGAAAGAAAGAATGACTTCTGTAATTAGTCATCCTCCCCACCTCCACCCCGAGGGTGAGAGTTTTCTGCGGAGGTGGGTTGAACAGATTTGCAGGAAGGCAAACAGGGGCTAACCGCGGCTGAGGCTACATCAGGTCTTCGGGCCGGGCGGTAGTAGAGCTTTCTAGTTTTTTTTTTTTTTTTTATCCCTCCCCACTACGTTCAAGGTTGGGCCAAATGGTGGAAAGCGGAAGGAGAAAACAATGGTTTTCAAGTCGCTGCCCCCTGCCCTCTATGTGGTCTCCCGAGACCATGACTGCAGAGGATAGGATGGTACGCTTGCTTCTTGGGAGGCTCGACCCAAGCAAGGGCTCTGATTTAGTCTAGAAAGTTCTTGGGAAACACGAAAAACTCCGAGACAAGAGCCAGGTGAAAAGCTTGGGCCATGCACTTGGGCATGCCGGGAGGTGGAGGTGTGATCAGGATCCAAATCAGCTACGTAAGGCATTTGAGGCCGATCTGGGCTACAAGAGATTTTATCTACTAATAAATAAGATGTTACAAACTGTTTTCCCTTAGACAGATTAAAAATAGTCTTTCCTTTCTGCTAATGGCAAAGGCAGAAGGAAGTGGTACAGGTTAGGTGTGAAGGGGAAGGAAATGCTGTCTCCTTGCTTCCAGTGGACACCCCAGGGGGTGCCAGAGCCCAAAGTCAGGATAAAGTGGCCCCTTGCATCAAAGGCACCCTTTGACCTTCAATCTTTTTCCAGAACAGTAGTTTGGGTTGTTTTATGTTTTTTTTGTTTTTGTTTTTGGTTGAAGTCGATTTGTAGACAAGGCTGGCCTCGAACTCAGAGAGATCTGCCTGCCTCTGCCTCCCGAGTGCTGGGATTGAAGGTATTCGCCACAACACCCTGCAGTATTTTTAACTTTTAAAAAACCATGCTTCAAAGCAGGGCAGGGCAGTGGTGGAGCAGGCCTTTAATCCCAGCACTCAGGAGGCAGAGGCAGGTGGATCTCTGAGTTCTGGGCCACCCTGGTCTACAGGGTTAGTTCTAGGACAGCCAGGGCTATACAGAGAAATACAGAAATATCCCTCCCCCGCAAAACAGAACAAACAAACAACATGATTCAGAGTCAAGAGTGGTTGTTAACGCCTTTAATCAAGTCCAGCACTTGGGAGGCAGAGGCAAGCAGATCTCTGTGAGTTTGATGCTAGCCTGAGCTACATAGTGATACCCTGTATCAAAACAAGCAATCTCAAAAAACATGATTAACCCTAAATCATACATCTCATTTCAGCCTGTTAGAGGCTTAGATGAAGTTATCCATATATACATGGTTAATAATACAAAATTTCGGGCTGGAGAGATGGCACAGAGGTTAAGAGCACTGGCTAGTGCTCTTCCAAAGGTCCTGAGTTCAATTCCCAGCAACCACATGGTGGCTCACAACCATCAACAATGTGATCTGATGTCCTCTTCTGGCTGCAGGTGTGCATGCAGATAGAGCACCCATATACATAAAATAAATAAATAAATCTTTATTTAAAAAAAAAAAAAAAGATGAGCCGGGCGTGGTGGCGCATGCCTTTAATCCCAGCACTTGGGAGGCAGAGGCAGGTGGATCTCTGTGAGTTCGAGGCCAGCCTGGTCTACAAAGCAAGTCCAGGACAGCCAGGGCTGTTACACAGAGAAACCCTGTCTCGAAAAACCAAAAAAAAAAAAAAAAACAAAACAAAATTTCAAAACAGCATGTTCCTTTCTACCTTTATGACTATACTTAGGTTTTTCTGTGTTTTGTTTTGTTTTGTCTTGTTGGGAATGGAACTCAGGGTCTTGGTGCTTTGAGACTGCATTCAATTACGTAGCCTAGGCTGGCCTCAACCCCTGATGAGCAACATCAGTGTGGGGATTATAGTGTGTGCCACTACACTCAGCTTATGTCCTTTTTTGTTGTTGTTTTGTTTTGTTTTTTCAAGACAGGGTCTCTCTGTGTAGCCCTGGCTGTCCTGGACTTGCTTTGGGTTGGCCTCGAACTCACAGAGTTCTGCCTGCCTCTGCCTCCCGAGTGCTGGGGTTAAAGGTGTGTGCCACCACTACCTGGCCAGCTTATGTCTTTTATTTTATTTTTGAGCTGGAAATTAAACCCTATAGCCTCACTTTTATCAAGCAAACACTTCGCTACCGATCAATAGTCCAGCCCTTATTTTTCTTTTAAATAGAATTTCTGAGTGAGGATTGGAGAGATGCCTCCACAGTTAAAAGCACTAGCTCGTAACTTGCTGAGCAGAGGTTCAGTTCCGAGTAGCCACGTTGGGCTACTCATAACCTCTGTAACTCCAGCTCTAAGAGATCCCAAGGCCTCTTTGAACAGCTTTTCATGCACAGACAAGCGGGCACACACATGCATAAATTAAAATTGTAAGAAATTCTGAGTGAGCCACTAAGTCAATTCCATGACTCACGGATGAGTCTTAATTTACCAGTGGATGAAACACCTCTCAGGAGGCCCAGACTCCACACACAGCTGCAGCTGGGCCACAGTTTCCCTGCTGAGTTCTTCTCTTTACTCTTGCTATACAGCAGACATAGGATCCGCAGTCTTCCATCTGCTTCAGGTCAACCTGCCTCTTCCCACCACAAACACACACACTTTCCATGGAGCTGCTAGAGATTGATTTAAAAACGCAACATCCCAGAAAATCCTAGAAAGCCACAGGATTTGTGATTGTTCATATCTGATGGGCTCATAGGGTTCAGGAACAGAATATTCAACTAAAGCAACTTAATAAGAAGTATGGTGGTTCAGCCTCCACTTGGGAGGCAGAGACAGGAAGAGTTCTGTGAATTTGAGGCCAGCCTGGTCTAAATAGGAAGTTCCAGAACAGCCAGGGCTGCATAGAGAGCCCTGTCTCAAACAAACAAACAAATAACAACAAAAGAGGAATCAACCATTAAACTGTTAGTTCTGGAGTAGACAGTTCCAGAGTTGGTAAATGCTCACATGGCCCTCTGTGTTTATTTCCCTGTTGTCACTGCCAACCCTTGTGATTTTTTTTTTTTCTTTAGTGGCAGTGTGACCAGAGTCTGTGACAGGGATCTTCTGGGTAACAGTAGAAAGGAAGGGTGGGGCTGAGGTTTTCGTTGGCTGAATGACTGAGTTAGTCATTCACTGAGTGGCTGGCCCCTTTCACCCTTGTAAGGACAGGCTGTAGTCACCCACTGGCTGCCCGGCTGTGTCTGGACAGAAATGGGCATGTCTGCTCTGAAGCGACCCCACCCATGTTGGGAGAACCCTGTGAGTCAGGGAGGCCAGAGATGTACACTCGCTTCTTTTCATTAGTCTCAAGCCTTAAAGCAGAACTGACCACTTGGCCCATCTGTGAGTCCACACCCATGCAGAACAGAGTATCCAGCATGCTGACTAGCCTTGTGTAGGATTCTGGGAGCAGGAAGGGGTTAAAAAAAAAGTCATGAAACAAACTCTTTGGTGCTCCCTTTCACTTTGTGCTCCTTCTTGGTCTCAACCCCTAAGGACCAGGACTCCTTAAGCAGATTCTGATGTGGGCCTGTTGCCTGTCAGTTTCCTGAGGGAGATTTGGGAGTTCAGGGACAGGGATGGTAGAAGGATTGTTCCTGGTGTCTTAAGTTAAGGGTAACACCTAAAAGCACAGGGTGGGCCAGGATTCAGGCACAGTGTATGAGCTGACAAGAGCCCGGGTCCATAGCCTCCCGCATTTTGGAGATATGGAAACCCTGACTCCGAGAGGGGTGGTGACCATGGCCATGTAGCTTCTCAGCACTAGACCCATGAGCTGGGGACTCCTCCGGGTTTTCAAGCTGTCACCAGCTTCCCTTGCCTGGGTCTCTGGTGTGCCTCCTAATTTGTTCAACCCTGAAGTCATCACTGGCAGCCTAGATGGGAGTGGTGCCCAGGCTCCCCAGCTCTTTGCCTTTGAGCTGCTCATTCTCTAGGCTGCCACAGACAGTGCTAAATCTGGTCACTTCCCTTCTCTCTTCCTAACAGCTGTCTTGCAAGCAGCTCTGCAGCTGCTTGTGTTCCCAGCAGCCAAGGAAAGACACTCTGCTCGCTCTTGTGCTTGGATGCTCCTCATCGTGGCCCGGCTGTCAGCCTGACACGTTTCATGAAGTTTGGTGTACCAAGAAATTAGAGGCACCCTCTGCTGTGTAGGTTACACCAGACTCATGGGGAGATGCCATTACTGCAAGCCATGTACGTGAGGCTAGCCTGTTTAAGGTCGCAAGGGCAAGGTTAGGACTTAAAGAAACCCTAGGTCGGGTTGCTCCCAGAGTCTGCACTCTTAGCCCCTGAGGACCTGTGTTAAGTGTTCTGAGGGCAGAGGGAGTGGCAAAAGCAAGCTAGAGGCAACAGAGAAGGAAGATGTGCCACTGATGGCCTCAAGAGTCACTTGTGAGTCAAGGTGACCTCTGAGGGGAGGTATTTATTTAATGGAGCATGTAGACTCACCAAGTCACATGAATGACACACACAGATTCCTGCATCAAACAGAGGCTGACACAGGTACACACACACACATACAAATGGACACAAATAGATGGGGCTGTACATAAAGTACACAAAAGACAGACACACGCCTTTAATCCCAGCACTCGGGAGGCAGAGGCAGGCGGATCTCTGTGAGTTCGAGGACAGCACGGTCTACAAAAGTGTGTCCAGGACAGCCAGGGATACACAGAGAAACCCTGTCTTGAAACCCTCCCCCCCAAAAAAAAAGACAGACACGGAAGTACACGTCTGTCTGTCTGTAGCTGACACCACGTTACAGCCAGACCCGGACACCCTGGGATACACACACACACACACACACACACACACACACACACACACACACACATCCTGGAGGGAAAGGAAGGAAGAGCCGCGCTGCCTCATTTCCTGGCCTGTCCTCCAAAGCAGAGGAAAAAAAAATAAAAGCCCTTCCCCAGAAGTGCTGAGTCAGCAGTGGGTGATAAATGAGCCTTGGGCGGCGGAGCGCGGACGCGAGCACTTAACAAGCGAAGCGCGTGCATGCCAGCGCCAGTCCCCACCAGCTCGAGGGGGCAGGGAGGCTCGGCTCCGCGGCCCCTAGCCCTCCCCGAGAGGCCCAAGGGAGGAAGCGGTTGGCTTTGACTTTGCAAAGTTGTGGACTTTGCAACCCAAGGTCACTCAGCAGGCGCCACCAGCCACTTTCTGCTGGGAGGTGGGAAGGGCTCTGGGTAGCGCCGGGCTGTAACCCGGGCCGGGCCGAAGGGAAGGGCTGGCGCAGGTGAGAGAGGTGAGCCGGGAATTGTCCTCTCTAGCGTGGGGCAGTTGTCAAGAGAGGACTCTAGTCAGGTGCCGTGGGTAGGATGACCTGAAAGGTTCCCCATTCAAGTATAGGTGGGGCTTGGGATCCTTCTTAGAGCCTGCCACCCTGGAAACTAGAAGGAAAGCATGTGGCAGCATGCCTGGCCTGGCTCATCTTCCTTCTTGCCCCCTCATTTAGTCTTCCTGGAGCAGCCAGCAAGGCCTTTTCAAAACATCAATCATGTCATTTCCTCTACTCCTGCACTTGGAATAAATTCCGCCGCTCATAGTGAGTAGCTGCCTCAAGAATGGAAAGGAGGAAGGCTTACAGAGTGCCAGGCAACAGGACATTGCACGCGGACCAGATCTGTCAAGCCCTACTTAAGCTTGTTCCCTGTCAGGGCTTTATTTACCTAAAGAGCTCCTGTTCCCAAGCCATTGTCTGTGACATCGCTGACTCGTCTCTCCCCTTTTATTGTTGTCGTTTGTTTGTTTTTAAAGATTATTTATTACGTATACAATGTTCTGTCTGCAGGTATATCTGCAGGCCAGAGGAGGGCATCAGATTTCATTATGGATGATTGGGAGCCACCATGTGGGTGCTGGGAATTGAACTCAGGACCTCTGGAAGAGCAGTCAGTGCTCTTAACCGTTGAGCCGTCTCTCCAGCCTTGTTTGTTTTTAAAATAGAGTCGACAGTTGTAACTGAGTCTTTGGATCTTCCTGCCTCTCCCTCTATCTTCCTTGTGCTAAAATTTCAGACATGAACCACACCTGGCACACTGTTTTGTCTCCTTGAGAGCACTCACCATTGTGTGAATTAATTTGAAAAGCACACCTTTTTTTTTCTTTTTGAGTGCTGGTCTTAAACTTGAACAAACTGGTTTGGAACTCAGGATCTTCTGGTCTGAGTGTTGGAGGTTACAGGTGTATGCCTCTATAGTCCACTCTTTGAATTTATTTGTTTGTTTGTTTCTCTGTGTGTATTCCTGGCTGTCCTGGACTGGCTTGTAGACCAGGCTGGCCTTGAACTCACAGAGATCTGCCTGTCTCTGCCTCCCAAGTGCTGGGATTAAAGGCATTGGCCACCACATCTGGCTTCACACTCTGAATTTTTATTTGTATCTTTAAAAAATTTTTATTTTATGTACATTATTGTTTTGACTGTATAAGGGTGTTGGATCCCCTTGAACAGGAGTTACAGACACTTGTGAACTGCCATGTGGGTGCTGGGAATTGAACCTGGGTCCTCTGGAAGAGCAGCCACTGCTCTTAACCACTGAGCCATCTCTCCAGCCCCTTATTTGTATCTCTTCTGTATTCTGTTTTCATCAATAAGAGCTCTTCATATGGAAGACTTTTGGTGTTTTGTTTGGCTGTACTATGTCCCCATCACCAAGGTAGGGTCTGGGACAGAATGTGTACTAGACACTTTACATATATTTATACAGAAGACAGCCTGTAAGGGAACACAGACTTTGAGTCCACAGAGGCAAAGAAATAGCCTGTGTTTGTGTGTCGGACTGGTTGTGGCATGGGGCATAGCTCTAGGGTACCAACTGCACCAGGGAAACAGATCCAGACCTGATGAGAATACACTAAGTTGTTATTTGCGAAGAACACAAAAGCCAAATGTGGTTAACTTGGGAAACTGAGAGAAGATTGTCATGCATTTGAGGCTAGCCTGGGCTACAGAGTAAAACCCTCTCTCAAACACAAGGGAAAAAGGAGGACACAACCCTCTGGAAGGGCTATTGGTGCCCTTCTTTCCTTGCCCATCACCTCAGTGCTCACTGGGCCTTTGTAGGGAATCCAGCAAAGGCCTTGGTAACTGCTGAGACAGTGAGCACACTTCTCTGTCTGCTGTGCTTCCCCTCCAAGTATGTCAGCCATGCCTCAGTTTCCCTCTTGGTGCACAGGGATTGAGCAGGGCTCTGCTATTCAGAGGTAGAACTCCTGAGGAACCTGGCAAGACAGAAAACAAAGAATTTTCAGCTTGGCTCTCTGGCTTCATTGGACTCGGAGCCCAGAGGCTTTTGTTTCTTAATCCCTGTCTTCTTTTGTGCTGCTCCAGTAAGATAATTACCGGGATGGTGCTTTGGAACTGGTCCCTGGCTGGAGGGATAGGAAGGTGGCTTCCTTTGTGTCTGTGCTGAAATTCACCCTCATGGACCTGGAGTTCTGAGGCTGCGTGCTCCCCTTTCTCCTAAAATCCAGGCGCCCCCCCCCCCCCCCCGGGGAAACAGTTTTTCTAACACTCAACCTCACTTCCTCTCTATCAATTGAGGACACAGTCCATGTTGTAGCGGATCCTACTTCAGTGAGGAACAGCGAAGGCGGCCCTGGGAGAAACGGCCTGCTAGAGAGGCAGCAACTCACCCTTAGCCCTGGGCTCCAGCTGCATTCCCAGCTTCCTGGGTTTGCTCCGTGGCCAGAGCTCCTTCCTCCACAGCCCTGGGCAGAGCAGGCCTATTGAATAATGAGAGGGTGTCCCAAGGCCTCTGTTCACACGCTTCTGTCCTGACTCAGCTTCTTCATGTAGGTGCCTCAGCAGCCATGGATGTACTCTCCCTCACGGGTCACCAAAACATGCCTCGGGGACTGTAGCAGGCTTTTCCAGTGTTCCCCACAGGCCCATGGGGTGGAAGTGGGTGTAGAAAAGTGAAAGGAAGGAGAAAGGTGGAAATGACACCAGCTAACTTCTAGCACCGCCCACAGACAGGCCTGTGGCAGGGCCTCCAACTCACGTCAGCCATCCTGAGTCATTCATCTTTTAGTGACAATTTTATTATTGTTGTTGTTGTTATTATTGTTTGGTTTTTTTGCTTGTTATTGTTGTTTTGAGACAGGGTCTCACTATGTAGTCCTGGCCGTCCTAGAACACCTGCCTCTGCCTCCCAAGTGCTGGGATTGGTTTTTTTGTTTTGTTTTGTTTTTGTTTAGCACTACTGTGGAGCAGGCCCTGGTGCAGACATAAAGGCATAGTTCCCACAAAGATGTTTAAGTTGGGGCTAGAGGTTCTGGAGAGATGATAAATCAATGGTAAAGAGTGCATACTGCTTTTATAGAGGACCCAAGTTGGAGTCCTAACATCAGGCAGCTCACAACTGCCTGTAACGAATGAATTCCAGCTTCAAGTTATCCCATGTAACGAATTCCAGTTTCAAGGTATCCCATGCCTCTGGCCTCAGCAGACATGAACAGCCATATATACATACCCACACACATATAATTAAGATAATAAATATTTTTTTAAAAGATTGGGGCTTGAGAGATGGCTCAGCAGTTAAGGTCATGTACTGCTCTTACAGAGAACCTGGCTTCAGTTCTCTAGTACAACATGAGAGCTCACAATAGCCTGGAACCACACTTCTAGGATCCACTATCCTCTTCTGGCCTCCAAGGGCTCTTACGGGCTGTGGTACATATGAATTCATGCAGGCAAACACATGTACACATAAAATAAATAGATGAATAAAGAAATCATTTACAAATGTCCTCCTAGATCTTCCATTCTAGGAAAGAAAAGATAGTCAAAACCTAAAACATATGAGATGTATATCAGGTAGTGGTAAGCCCTATGAAGAAACTAAACCAGGGAAGCAAAGTAGAGGTGCTTACAGCAAAGATGTCTGGCCATGTTGACAGGGAGAGCCTCTCACAGAATCATTCATTGATCAGTGTTGACCAGATAGCTCAGGGGGTGAAGGCACTTTCTGCCAACCTGGCAACCTGAGTTTAAACCCTGTCTTGAAAAACAAAACAAGCACCGGGTGGTGGTGGCGCACGCCTTTAATCCCAGCACTTGAGAGGCAGAGGCAGGTGGATCTTTGTGAGTTCGAGGCCAGCCTTGTCTACAAAGTGAGTCCGGGACAGCCAGGGCTACACAGAGAAACCCTATCTCGAAAAAAACCAAAAAAAAAAAAAAAAAAAAGAAAAGAAAAACAAAACAAGCTGGGTGTGGTGGCGCACGCCTTTAATCCCAGCACTCGAGAGGCAGAGGCAGGTGGATATCTGTGAGTTCGAGGCCAGCCTGGTCTACAGAGTGAGTCCAGGACAGCCAGAGATACACAGAGAAACCCTGTCTCGAAAACACCTTAAAAAAATAAAAAGAAAACAAAACAAAACACCCCCCAAAACAAACAAACAAACAAAAATCATTGGTCTGCCCCAAGGGCCATAGGTGGATGACTGGTGTCTCCACAAAGAAGGATGAAGCCAGAGCCACTATGCGAAACAGTACAAGGTCAGAGAATTAGGAAGGGGTGGAGACACTAGAATCTGAGCTCAGAGTGTGCCTGAGATTTGTAACCACAGCATGCTATCGGAGAGAGAAGGGTGGGCAGGAGGAAAAAGGAAATAAGAGGGTGGATGGTGAGCTTTGCAATGGTGGCCATCTGTTTTCCAAGCTGAAAATCAGGACACGCTCTGAAAGGATTTTCCTGTTGCTAGAATTGAGAGCTGCTGTCTGGGAGAGGCAGTTTGGATGTTTGCCTGAAGGGTGGTATTTTTGAGACATTCCAGTGGCTTGCGGGGCCCATGAGACAGTCCAAGGGTAGGGCATTGCCATGGGAACCACAGCCTGGCCACAGGGCCAGGATCCTGGTGTGGGGGCCACATGGCCAAGACACTTCACTGGCTGTGAACCTGAGACATCAAGGGTCACAGAGATAAGCCTGAGCAACTGAACAACCTACATTGCAGGGACATGGACAGGAAGTAGGATGGGTGTGGCCCACATCTGCCTATGTTCCAGGCCAGTCAAAACAGTGGTCTGGTGGGCTTCAGGAAATGCTCCAGGACAGGTCTGTGGGTGATGTGAGGAGAAAGTCAGGCTTTCTCACAAGCTGAGTATAGTCTTGAGTCTTCCCCCTGTAGCTTTCTGTTCCTCTGCCTTCCTAAGTCACGCAGAGACCACCTCATTGCTGGTTCCTTTATGTGGTGGGTGTAGATAGTGGCTCTCCTCTCTAGTTATGCCTGGAGCTGAGACAGAAACTGCTTGGCTTGTACATGGCAGCTCCAGAAAGAGGGAGGCTGTTGGCTGTCTCCCACTACCCAGTAGGAGACTGAGGGCGTGCCAGGATGGCGGGCTAGGCAGAAAGGGAAAACTGGAGGGCTTGGGAAACACATGACCCAGTCACGCAGGGCAGTTGCAGGTTCCCAGCCAAGCCTTGCTTGTGGGTTGGGACTTTGTCAGCAACAAAAGAACAATACCCTTCCCAAAAGGCCAGGCTCCATGGAAGTTCAAGCCCCCCCTCTTCTCCTTCAGTTGCCAACAATCTGTGTCCAAATGGTCTGGACCTTCAAGACTGCCCGGTGGTCTTGTGAGCTCTCAGGTGCCCTCAGGACATCAAGCTTCCTTCTTGGTAATGCCTTCCTGGTAAACTCAGCATTGCCCTGTTGTTCATTTAAAAAACACTGCTTTCAAAGAAGGAAAAGAAGGGCAGGGAGCCGAGCATGGTGGTGCACGCCTTTAATCCCAGCACTTGGGAGGCAGAGGCATGCAGATCTCTGTGACTTCAAGGCCAGCATAGTTTACAAAGTGAGTTCAGAATAGCCAGGGCTGTTACACAGAGAAACCCTGTCTTGAAAAACCTAAAAAAAAAAAAAAAGAAAGAAAGAAAGAAAAAGAAGGGCAGGGGAACGTTGGTGGGGTGTTTACCCAGCATGCAGGAAGCCCTTGGGCTCAATCCTCAGCACAGCACGATATAAACCTAGTGTGGTGACATGCCTGTAAGTCCCAGCATTCAGAACCTAGAGGCAGGAAGGAAGGTCAGAAGTTCAGGGTTATCCTAAGCTACATAGGGATTTTGAGGCCAGCCTGGAAAACACAAAACTCTGTCAAAATAAATAAATAAATTTTTTTTCAAAAAAGGAAAAGACCAGAGACATGTCTCTCCCACTCTCTGACTTGCATGGACTGAGTTTTCTCCCTTAGGCCTTGGCCATGGCAGAGCCAAGGAGAGCTTGGAATCCAGCCCAGCTTTTGCCAATAATTTAGCACGTGACCTTAAAGCTTCCTCTCTGGGCCTCCATTCCTTCATTTGTAAATCGAGGGGTTCAGACTAGACTGTTTCTCAGGTCTAACCCTGACCTCTAAACCATTGTGTTCATTGATCTTTTCTGCGGGTTCATTCATACACAGCACTTCCACTTCCTGACATAGTATTTTTTTTAAATGTGTTTGTTTACTGTCTGTCTTACTCCACGCTGGCTCCGTGCTCCCCGAGGGCAGGAAATTTTGCTTGTTTTAGTCACTGCTAGATTCCTGCCATCTGCAGAAAGAAAAAGAAAAGAAAAGAAAGATGTAAGAGCGTGTCTGTGTTCTGAAAGGAAGCTGAGTTCGGTTGCACACTTAGAGTCCAGAAGGCGACGTCTCAGGGAAAGCATCCTTTCTAGTTGTAGACAAGGTAAGAACTCAGCTTACAGCTTTGAAGTTGCTGGGATAGAGCCTGAGGGTTAGACCCAGCTTCCCAGAACGGTTGCTTGGCCAGAATCGGTCACGCCCACTAGGCCCAGCTGGGTGGCAAGTGTGGGCTCAGTTGCTCACTCAGACCTCCTTTTCCTTCAACCCCTGCTTTCCGCTGGAAGGGCGAAAAGGAAGGACTTGGATCTGGAGTAGGGTGGGGCTCTCTCGGCCTAGCACCGGATAAACACATCTGCTGGACGCTGGCCCTATGCCAGTGTGAGCGCCGCTGACCAGCACGTGATCTGCTGGTTTAGAAAGCTAAGGCTGTGCCCACCGGGCTGCCCTACATGACCTGACAGGGTGTTGGGGACACTCGTTCTCTCTCTCCCTGGAGCTGCTCTGTCTAGATCCAGTTTGGGGCAGCAAGTCTGGTTTGTAAAAATTATCGCGAGGATGGAAATAGAGCAAGATTGAAGGAAGGGAGGAGGAGACAGGGTCTAGCCCATGAGTACTGGCTGTGTGGAGCTGCCAGTCCTCACTCAGTAGGATGATCTTGAAGTTCAGGATCTTTAATCCTACGCCATCAGTTCTTCGCTGGGCAATCTTGGGCCTGCTTCTTGACATCTCTGGTCCCCTGTTTCATCCTCTACAAAAGTGGGGGTGGGGATCAACGGGATGTGGAAGTTCCGTGAGGATTTAAAGAGCGTCTGTGCGCCAGACTTAGCACTGAGCCTGGACACACCGGGAATGCTCTGTTATTATAATTAGAGACCAGAGGCCACCCCCCTTCCCTATTCTGACTCCTCAGGGATCTCCACCCCCTTCTCCAGCTCCATTTAATTCTGAGTGTTTTAGGTCATTCTATGGCTGGCGGTCTGCCAAGGCTCCGACAAAGACTGGAGTTCCTGCTCATTCATCCTAATGCAAGTTCCTGCGTTTATGATAATAGGGGAAATGCATGAAAGGGCTCACTGCCTGTGGAGGGGAAATCGGTTTAGAATTGAAAACCGAGCCCTTCCTAGGCTCAGCTCTCCCCTCCCAGCGATTTGGCTGGGGCCACAGAAGGGAGGGTGGCTGGGAGAAGCCCGAGAGGGGAAGAGGGAGGCGAGGCAGAGCTCACTAGAGGGAACCGAAGGGCAGGGAGGGGGCCACGGGAGAGGGCCTGGTTCGCCCGGTGAATGGGTGTCAGGGTGGCTGAGGAAGCCTGCCAAAAAGGCGGAGTGAAAAGGCCAGACCCTGTGAGGCGCTGCGCTAGCGGTTTCCATGGCGACCCCAGCTGCCGCTGGGCCCCGGTGGCTGGCTGACTCCTTGGCGGGCCCTCGTCTGCCACCACATGGTTACTCGGCTTGAAAAAGAGGCAAAGAAAATCTGAAGGGTTGTCTAGGCCCAGTCAGTGCCACTGTGCTGCGGGCCTCACCGGCACGGGGGTGGGGTGGAATCCTGAAGCCGATGGACGCAGGTGCACCTAGTCCAGAAGGGAGCTAGGGCTATTACAGAGTCGCTAATCAAGCAGGGACAGGGTCTTGGAGGCTTATTGGCCATAGATGAGAAATACTAGGAGCTTGAGGGAGGGAGGGAGGGAGAGAGAGAGGGAGAGAGGGAGAGAGAGAGAGAGAGAGCCCAGCCAGCCTTGGGCTCTGTTGTCCAAATGCTTCCCTACACTGAATAGGGCCTTAGGTTCAATCCCCTGTACTGCACACACTCTCGGTGTGTTGGTCTTTTTTTGTTTATTTGTTTGGTTTTAGTTTTTTTTGGTTTTTGGATTTTTGTTCTGTTTTCTTTTTTTTTTTTTTTTTTTTTTTTTTTTTTTTTTTTTTTTTTTTTTTTGGTTTTTCGAGACAGGGTTTCTCTGAATATCTCTGGCTGTCCTGGACTCGCTTTGTAGACCAGGCTGGCCTCGAACTCACAAAGATCCGCCTGCCTCTGCCTCCCAAGTGCTGGGATTAAAGGCGTGCGCCACCACCGCCCGGCTTTTTGTTCTGTTTTCAAGACAAGGTTTCTCTGTGTAATAGCCCTGGCTGTCTTGCACTCACTTTGTAGACCAGACTAGCTTCGAACTCACAGACATCCACCTGGGTGCTGGGATTAAAGGGAGTATGCCACCACACCCCGCCCATTTAGTGGTGTTCTATACCAGTAAACCCAGCATTTGTGAGGTGGAGGTATGAAGATCTGAAGTTCAAGGTCATCTTTAGCTACAAACCACCTTAGTAAGTAGATATTAAAACATTTTTAAAAGTGTGTGTATATAGGTGCCTTTGTAGTCGGAAACTTCAGGTCTTTTGCAGCTGGGGTTACAGGAGGTTGTGAGCTACCTGACGAAAATACTAAGAGCTAAACTTGGGTCCTCTGGAAGAACAGCTGAGGTATCTATCTCTCTAGCCTCAGCAGGTAGATATTTAACACAGATAAACCATTGGTGAGGCTGGGGAGACCCCTCAGTGGGTAAAGGCGCCTCCCACCAAGGAGGGCCTGAGTTGGATCTTAAGAAGCTATATGGTTGGTGGGAGGAGAAGACTGACCACTGAAGGTTGTTCTGTTTTGGGGTGCACACACAAAATAAATAAATAAAAGTGTAATTAAAATGGGGGTGGGGAGCTGGAGAGATGGCTCATCGGTTAAGAAGAACACTAGTTGTTCTTCCAGAAGACCTGGTTTCTATTCCCAGCACCCACAATACAAGTAAAAATAAAGCTTAAAACACTAAGAATAAAATAAAAAATTATAAGAGTGAAACTGTCATCTCATCTGTCACCGGAGGAGTCCCTGCTGCTTCTCTCTTTTATTCAGTGAACCCCTCCAGAGGCTGAGGGACAGGGCAGGTGCTCTGTGGACACGGGCAGTACAGGGATAAGGCTCTCTGTTTTGTTTTTTTGTTTTTGTTTTTCGAGACAGGGTTTCTCTGGTTAGTCCTGGCTGTCCTGGACTCACTGTATAGACCAGGCTGGCCTTGAACTCACAGAGATCCACCTAACTCTGCCTCCAGAGTGCTGGGACTAAAGGTGTGGACCACCCATGGCCCGGCCTGAGAAGATATTTTTGAGAAGATAACAGCTGGGCTGAAAAAATAGTTCAGCTGGAGCCGGGCGGTGGTGGCGCACGCCTTTAATCCCAGCACTTGGGAGGCAGAGGCAGGCGGATCACTGTGAGTTCGAGGCCAGCCTGGTCTACAAAGTGAGTCCAGGACAGCCAAGGAAACACAGAGAAACCCTGTCTCGAAAAACCAAAAAAAAAAAAAAATAGTTCAGCTGTTAAAGGCTAAACTTACAACCAAAGAAAGAAAGAAAAAAAAACCACAACACTAAACTAAAAAAACCAGAGAAGGTAGCATTCACCATAGTAACTCTCTTACAGAGACAGAGTTTCCCTGTGTTGCAGCATTTCTTAATAAGGAAAACATTTAGTTAGGGTTGACTTACAGTTTCAGAGGTTTAGTCCATTATCATCTTGGCGGTAAGCATGGTGGCGCGCAGTGAGTCCTGGTGCTGGAGAAGGAGCTGAGAGTTCTACATCTTCCTGCAGGCAGCAGGAAGAGAATGCCACACTGGACTTGACTGGAGCGTCTGAGACCTCAAAGCCTACCCCCTAGTGACACACCTCCTAATAGTGCTACTTCCTGGTGACCAAGTACTTGAGTACAGGAGTCTATGGAGACTTTTCTATTCAAACAACCACACGGAGTGACCAGTGCAAAGGTCCTGAGGCAAGAAGAATGTGGCATGCTTTTGAAGGCTGCTCGTGGGTGGGAAGGGTGGGATTGGACAGGGCCAGATGTTGAAGGGCTTTTGGCCCAGGGGGGTGAGTTTGGTTTTTGAGGTAAATGCATTGTATAATCATTGAGAAGTTTGCCCAGAGGATTGACAAGATGTGGCAACACTCTGGCATCTAACAGAGAAAGGTCAAGGGTCAGGTGGGCTGCAAGATCTCTGGAAGTAGAGAGCAGGTGGGAGGAGGTAAGAGGGAATTTAGACAGTGGGGGAAGTTGGAGAAGAACAGAAACCAGGACAGGATGATTCTGAGGGGCAGGTTGTGGGATAGGACTGGGAGAAAAAAGCTTAAGTCATACATAGACTTTAGGTTTCATGCTGAAGGGTTCCAGTATACATGATAGACAATATAGTGTCCACACTGTCAAACAAAGCCCACCAACTCACCATAGAGCCTACAAGGACAGAACTGTGAGAGTCCCATGTGAATGATGCTGTGTACAGTGTCACAGGAGTTAACATGTCTACCAGTTCCACATGTTTTCCATTTATTAGCTTGTGTGGAGCATTTGCTCTTACTTTGTTGTCATGAGACATGATCTCAGGTGGCCCATACTGGTCTCAAGTTTGATATGTATGTAGCTCAGGCTGACCTTCAGATTCCCATTCCTCCTGTCTCTAACTCCTAAGTGCTGAGATTTCAGCCGGACCAGTTAGAATTGGTGGAGGAGGGAGCCTAACAGGGAAGCCTAGCCTTCTACCTTCATTAGTTGAGGGTGATGGGGCGGGGGTGGGGGGGAGTGGGGTGGGGGGGGAGTGGGGTGGGGGTGGGGGTGGGGAGAATGATGGAGGGGCGCCTCACTGAGAGCTGGGCTAGAGGGGGAGACTGGCTGGGGCCCTAAGGGGCCAAGGAAAGCTGAGCCTGCCAGCCTGCCAGCTGACCCTGGTATTTTTAGCTCTGGAATGTACCTCTTGAGCCCCCTTCCCTTCTGTTTATCTTGCTTTTGAGTCTGTGTCGGGGAGGGAGTGGGGCCCTGAGGATGTCATATGGGGGAAGATGGGAGAGACCAGAGACCAGCTGGGTTGGGTCCTCCCTCCCTCTCTCCATCAGCAATCCAGAGCCTTTTCCTCCTTTTTTCTTTTATCTTCCTTTTCCTTTTTGGAGACAGATTTTCAGGATCCTCCTGCCTCAGCCCCCAGGCTCCTTGCCTTCTGTTTTTCAGTTGATGAAATGGAGACCATCCGGCTCTGGAAGACTTTGGATCTTATTCAGTTACGTTGTCAACCACCAGCACAGGCTCTTAACTGTGCTCCCCCAGGCTCCCCATACCCCTTCCAGCACCTCCTCCCCTGGTCAGGACACACTGTGGCCCTCTTGAAGAACCGCAGGAACCAGTAGATTGAATACAGTTGTCGGCTTGGAGTCTGCTCTTTCCTCCGTGAAGTTGAGGCCAACACAGGAGATGTTGAGTATGGAACTCAACTGAAGCTGGGACATTGTTCAATAAGTCTCAGGCAGTTCAGCCAGTAGGGTCAGTCACGTGACAATGGTACCCATGGGTACTGAGGGCCCTGAGTCTTCAGGGGTCTCTGTAGGTCACTTGGAAGAAGCCACACCCTTCTCAGAGGGTTGACTCAGAGGTAAGTCAATGTCAGACCTGGGAAGGCTCCACTCTGGGATAAGGGACTAACATTCACTGATTTTCTTTCTGTGCCCCCCCCCCCAAAGTCTTCACTAATGCTAAAAGTGAGAGGTTTCTTTGGGGATGATTACCTCCCGTCCCCAGTCATAGACTTAGATCTCAAGGGCATAGATGCCAAGCTGGTGGAGGGTAGAACTGCTTTGATATCCCCATGAGGACTTTCTCAGGGAGACATGATGCCTCCTCCTGTCCTCTTCTTCAAGCTGGCTGAGCACTGGAAACGGGCAGTCAGCACATACCACGGTTGTCCTGCAGTTGAGGGGACAATAGGAGGATTCTGCCTACTGGTGTGGCCAGTGTGTCAGTCCAGAGCTGGATGCTCACTCACTCCAAGTGACCCTGAGGGCCCTGTGCTCTATGGAGTAGGCATGCCCCGGCCAGATGTGGTACAGGAGGTTGGGGAACACCATCAGGACAACCTCTTTCCCCCCTTCCCCCGGGCATGGGGCCAGGGTCACTTAGAAGGAAAAGAGATGGCAGCTGCCACATCCCAGGAAAGGCTTTGACCTTTGAAACAGGAGACAGAAATAGCCTGGGGTGAGAGGGGGGAGTGGGAGGACGGACATGCTGGCAGGGCAGGCCCAACACTTGGCAGGGAAAAGGCACTTTAGCAGCCCTTGTGCCAGGCACCCTGTTGGCTGGGCCACATGCCACTTCCTCAGTTTCCAGCATCCACTCTGCAGGTGGGTTTTGTCATTGTTTTACAGCTGAGGAAGGAAGCTGAGTCTTCCCAGGTTGGGAAGACCAAACCTGGAAGTGCAGAGCCTGTCTGGCCCTTTGTTCAATGGCCTTCCAGAGTGTTCCTGGGACTCAGTATGGGATGAATGAGACTGTACTCGAGCTTGGTTGGCTTTCCTTAAGGTCTGGAGGCCAAAGACCAAGTGCTGTGGTTTACCAGATGGATTTAAGCTTTTTTTTTTTAAACATTTATTTGTTTATTTATTTATTGTGTATACAGTATTTGCTCTACATATATGCCCAGGCAGCAGATCTCAATGTAGATGGTTGTGAGCCACCATGTGGTTGCTGGGAATTGAACTCAGTACCTTTGGAAGAACAGCCAGTGCTCTTAACCTCTGAGCCATCTCTCCAGCCCAGATTTAAGCTTTTTACTCCAAGATACAGGTACCATTTTTCCTTCCTCCCTTGCTCAGGAAAAGGGGAGAAACAGGAGTTCTCCACCTTACCCCATACTTGAGTTTGCCAAGCTCCCTGCTGGGCTGAGCCCTAGAAACTTTTCCCCAGAGGCCATGGCAAGGACACACCGGGGGAATGGCCCTAGCTCAGGCTGATGTCTGGATAGTGCAAGTAACAGGCTCAAAATAACCCATGAGGATGGGCTGGCTGGCTCCTTCCCTCCCCTGCGGCTCCCAGCCTCAGCAACTCCAGCTGTTTCTGCTTATCCGAAGCCAGGGAGGCTGGTTGCCTGGATACCAGTGCTGCTGATTAGCAGTTGGGTCCTTCAGTGGCAGACAGATATACCGCATCCCCAGCCAGTTAGGCGTGGCATCCCTACCCCCGCAGCAGCTCTGGCTCTAGGAAGGGTTGGAAACTGGGTTGGGGGTGCTCTCTGCCAGCAGTCATCTGTAAAGGGCGATTTGCAAAGGAGAGGCTGAACCCTACCTTTTTTTCCTGCTGCTCTGAGCTTAGTCACATAACCTTTTTCTTTTTTCAGTTTGATTTTTTTTTTTTTTTTGAGATAGGGTCTCATGTAGCCCAAACTGGTCTGGAACTGGCTATATAGCTGAAGATCCTCTTGTCTTCACTATCCAGTGGGTAGGATCACAGGTGCTTGCCACCATACCTGGGTGGCTATTATGACATCTCTGAGTTTGTATTTTGTCCAGAAGGTAGATGAAGAGCCTCTAACCGAAAGATAAATTTACAGAGTAAACTCAATGATTGGGGGAGTGATGGAGCATGAGGAGTGGCTGCTTCCACCAGCATAGTTAGGCCCTTTCTGGAACCTTCTATCTGTGTGTGCAACAGAAAAGCTAAGGGAGGCTTCCAGGTAGGGAACTTTGGAGCCAGTCTCCTGGCTCCCACTGTCTCTCGGGAAAGGGTTATAACGTGACATATGTCCAGGTGCTTAGGGCTAAGCTGTAGGTGGGCTTACAGTGGGGGGTGGGCTGAGAAAAACCAGCCAAGACAGGCAGCTGCTCATCCCAGTAGGATGCAGAAGGAGGGCAAGGTTGGCATCCATCCTCATGAACATTCCTGTCTGATCTCCATTTCCTACCAAGAGAGTGGGCTGGGCAGTTGGGCTGCAAGTAGAAGACCAGGGTATGGGGGAGAACAGGTCTCAGCTTTGCCAGCTGCTCAAGGTGGTCTGTCACAGCCCTGGGGCAGGGACAAAAGACAAGGCTAATGGAGTAGAAATGTGACCCAGAGGGCAGGGCCTTCTGATATGCCCAAGTCTAGTGATCCCGCCTTGTTGGAAGACAAATTAGGCAGGCCCCAGGGATAGACAGCCTGGGAAGCTGGGGTTGGCTGGGTGTTCTTTTTTTTGGTGAAACGAACTTTCCAATTCACTGATAAACCCTCTAGAGCCCCTGTCCAGTGTGCCAGGCTTGTGGAGTAGTAGCAGGCAGGAGGACCAGACAAGAAGCAACAGATGAACACAGGACGATGGGGTAGCCCAAGGTGTGCAAGGTCTCTCTTCTTAATCCTCTTCATTTAAAGGGCAGGGAAGAAAAGGCTGAAGGAGGGACTGGATATCACTCACCAGGGACTCTACCTTTTTACTCTCTGAATGGGGCAGTGAGATCAGCCTATGCCAGTTGGTAGCAGAGAGGAACCCATGAATAATGCAGGCAGGAGCAAGCCTTCTAGAAAATGGTTACATTCCATCAAAGCAGTGAATGTGCCTTGAATACACAATTGAGTGAGTTTGCAGCAGCAGGGAGAGCTCGGGCTGCCTTTGGGACACCAGGGTGAGGGAGTTGATGTGTCAACTTTTCTGAAGGACATCTGCAACAGCCCCTAGACATTCAGCTGGGCAGAATCGCCAAATCGCCAGCCCTAGGCAGGACTTCTACACTAAGGCAACAGTATCAGTGGGAGATGAACTTCCTCACGGAAATGGAGAGGGCTTCCAGAGATGGGTGCCTGTCAGAACAAGACATGGATGGGTGTACTGAAGGACTTTTAGCACCTTGGGACTTTCATGCTGGGGAAAACCAAGGGGTTCTGGGAGCAGGGATTGCATAAGAGTCTAAAGGAAAAAGTAGGCAGGAGCATTGTTGCATGTCTGTGACCTCAGCACTTGAGAGATAGGGGCAGGAGATTCAGAAGTTTAAGGTTATCTTTGGCTGCATATCCAATTGAAGGCCAGCCTGGGCTATATAAGATACTTCTTTAAAAAAAAAAAAAAAAAAAGCTTAAAAGAAGGGATTAGATTACACTTGGTTAGAAAAGAGCTCCACCTCCTGATAAAGCTGCTTTGCCCCAAAGAGGTGAGAGTGGAGCTCATGACAAAGCCCTCAGAATAGAATATTGCATTTTCCTTCGAGCTCCATGGGAATCCATGGAAAGATTTTTTTTCCCCTTAGACAGGGTTTGTCTGTGTAGCCCTGACTGGCCTGGAACTCACTGTGTAGACCAGGCTAGCTTCAAACTCAGAGATCCACCTGCCTCTCTGCCTCTTAAGGGCTGAGATTAAAGGTGTGAGTCACCACACCCGGTTCCATGGAAGGATTTTTGTAAGACAAGAACAGGGCTGGAGAGAGGTTAAGAGCACTGGCTGTTCTTCCAGAGGTTCTGAGTTCAATTCCCAGCAACCACATGGTGGCTCACAATCGTCTACATTGAGATCTGGTGCCCTCCTCCGGCCTGCAGGCATATATTTAGGCAGAACAATGCATATATAATAAATAAGTAAATATTAAAAAAAAAGACAAGAGCAATTTTGAGTATAAGCTAACTGTGACACTGTCATGACATTGCCATGGGACATCAAGAAACCTGATAGGACTTGGTTTCCAGACATAATGGTCCCATTGTGATCTGGGGATGGGAATGCAGGGCATGTCCCAAGCCATTGGAATAGCCTGGGTCCAAGAGACTGGCAAGATACATGCCTTATAGGAGCAGAAGGCCCTCGAGGCCATTAGCAAACACAAGCAGCCATCCTTGATGAAGTGTTGGAGGGCAGGAAGAAAGGAGCATCAAAAGAAGCCCCCAGGTTTCTATTGTGGGTGCTGGGTGGAGGGTGAGTTTCATACCATATCGGAGAAGTGCTAGGGCCTCGGAAGATGGGTGGTGGTGTTGCCAGTTGCCAATGCTGGACCCTGTGAGTGTGGACAGACACATGGTCCCTACCTACAAGGTCACCAGAAACAGGGGCCAGGTGAAGAATGGATCATGCAAAGGTCTTTGGACTGGGCCCTTAGCTGTGGATAATTCTGTCACTCGAGCAGGGGAAATCCTATTAGTTTTGGCCCCTGAGTCTCCATGAGCCCAGGCCATCTGAAATCTTTTGTCTTTTCCTGCACTTTAAGCCTTTGGGCTGCTGCTGCTGCTGCTGTGTGAACACTTTCCCATAGGAATGCCCCAGGAGAGAGTCTTTCTCCTTCCACCACCCCCTCTGCTGCCAACAATGAGCCCTGAGGGGCATGCACATGTAGATGTTCCCAGCAAACTCCGGTGGGTGCCCCGGGGTGTTGCTCCGGGAGGTGGGTTGGCGCAGGTTCAGTGCAAACCTCCGGGGGCTGGTGCTGCTCTCTGGTGGTCTCCAGACCATGGCAACACCTTAAGACAGCATGTGCATACACTTAATCCAATCACAGAAGCAAATCAGAGAGGCAGCCAGTGAGTGACTTGGCCTAAGCTAAGGAAGAAGAGAGAAAGCAGAGAGGGGTGAAAGCAAGAGAAGGCCGCTTGAGGAAGCTGAGAGGCTGAGAAAAGTTGCAAAACAGTGGGAAGGTCTAGAGGAGGTGGCTCTGGGAACTGGCAGGAGATGGAGGGTACCAGTGACTGGGGAAGATAGGTGTGTGCCAAGTCCGGTAGGAAGCAGGAGAATTCAGGTCAAAAGAGTGCCTGAGGTACATAAGTAAGTGCCACTTATCCACATGTGCTTCATTCTTTGCTGTACTGAGAGTGCTCTAGGAGGCCTCGAGATGCACAGACAGAACACAGCCCAGCTGGTTCACAGCACATTAGCTCCCCAGAGTGGGTGGAAGGCAAAGGCAGGACAGGCCTCCAGAATATGGCCTCCTGACTCAGTCTGGAAAGTTGTGACTGCAGGGACAGTGTCCTGGGGATGGTAGGCCCTAGGGAGAAGCCACAGTTATCCGTGTAAAGAAGGGACAGGAATGGAAGAGTCACAAGAATAGCAGCCTGCAAAGGCCAAGGGACAGGAGAGAGCTAAGGGATTGGAGAAAGCTCTGGTGGCCTTGACAAGGCTTGGCAGTCATGAGCATGTACCCGTGTGTGTAAGTGTGTAACTGTGTGCCCCTGATGTGTGCGTGCGTGCATCTGTGAGTATGCACCAGAGTGTGCACATACGTGTGTGTGTCCCCTGCGCGCCTGTATGCACAGCACAGTTTGGTGAGGAATGAGACAGTCCCCAAGTGCTCTGCACCTCTGACGACTTGCCTGCAGGAGGGCACATTTAATCAATATAGTGAGGCATCCCCTTTGGATGGTGGGAACCCGAACAGCAAACACCTGGCTAAGAAGCTAGGCAGCAGGTGGTGGCACACATCATTAAGTCCCAGCGTTCGGGAGGCAGAGGCAGGTGGATCTGTGAGTTTGAGGCCAGTCTGGTCTAAAAGAGAGTTCCAGGTCACCCAGGGTTCTGTTACACAGAGAAACCCTGTCTCAAAAAAAAACAAAACAAAACAAAAAAAAGGAGGTGGTCCAGGGGCATTGCTACATGGCAGAGTATATGGCAACTATGCATAATTCCCACTGTTCAGTAACTATCACAGGCGGTTGGGGGGAACAAGCAAGCAAATACAAGGGACAGGTAATTTCGCGGATCAAACAGTGTTCTGTCTACTCAGAACTCTGAAATGTGGTCTTTATCTGGGAACAAAGCCTTTGCAGGTGAAATCAGGTTAAGCTGAGGTCACAGTGGATTGAAGTGGACCCTAGTACGAAGATGGGTGTCCTCATAGAAACAAGGAAATCTCGACACAGAAACATAGAGGGAATTCATGGGAGCAGGCAAGGCAGGGGTTTGGAGTGATGTTGTTGTAAGTCAAGCAAAGGCCTAAGGTTGCTGGCAGGCATCAGAGGGAGGAGAGGGGAGGAAAAAGGAAGGAGGAAGAAGGAAGAGAGGGCTTCCTCTCTAGATCCTGCAAGTCGAGTATGGCCCTGCCACACCTTGCTTGATGTTGGACTTGAAACTTCCAGAGCGTAAGTGCCCGCTCAAGCCACCCAGTGTGTAACAGTTTGTTATGACAGCCTTAGGAATCCATTACATCCTCCCCACTTCAAAGAACCCAAGGCTTCCAGAGTAAGCTGAGGGCATGCCCAACTCAGTCAGGTACTATCTAAAACCAGGAGGGAAAAGGCGACAGGCCCTTGAGAACCGACGGGCTGACAGTGATCCTGGACGGCCTTGACAGGAAGAGGGAGGAGTCTGAGAAGGCTAGTGGGGCTGGCAGATGAGCTCAAACGGGAAGGACTTGTTCAAAGCCGAGGGAAGGGCACTGGAGCAAGGACAAGAATAAAGGCGCAAGGGAGGCAGCCAGAATAGAACTGATGTGGTGTGCTGTGTACTGCACGAAGCTGAGCCGGGGCTGAGAGCAAAGCAGTATTTGGAAGGTGGGGGAGGTGGAACCGAGAAGTTTTTTAAGTATCATTAGAACCAGGCAGAACTGCTGAGGGTGTCATGGATTTATTTAGACCTCACAGATGTCAGATATACCCCGGTGCTATTTATTGTTGTTCTATGTAGAGATAATGGGACACAGATTCCTTTTTTTTTAAATTTTAATTGAAAGTTTAAAAAATATCTTATGTGTAAGAGTGTTTTGCCTGCATGCATGTTTGTACACTGCCTGTGTGTATGGTGCCTGCAGAAGCCACAAGAGGGTATTGGGTCCCCTGGACTGGAGTTACAGATGGTTGTGAGTCACCATGTGAGTGCTTGGAATTGAACCCAGATCTTCTGCAAGAGCGGCCAGTGCTCTTAATGACTGAGTTGTCTCTCCTCACATATTCTTTCTTAAATAAAAAAAGGACAGTACAGGACTGGAGAGATGGCTCAGCAGTTAAGAGCACTGGCCGCTCTTGCAGAAGATCTGGGTTCAAATCCCAGCACCCACATGGCAGTTCACAACTACCTAATTACTGGGAGTGGTGGCACACACCTTTAATCCCAGCACTCGGGAGGCAGAGGCAGGTAGATCTCTGTGACTTCAAGGCTAGCCTGATCTACAAAGTGAATCCAGTACAGTAAAGGATACACAGAGAAACCATGTCTCAAAAACCAAAAAAGGATAGTACAAGTATTATAAGGAAGGAATTTGGGCCCAAGATTTGGGGAGGGAAGATACTTACATGGTTGTGAGCTACCTGCCATAAGAAGTATTCAAGTAGGGCTGGAGTGATGGCTCAGAGGTTAAGAGCACTGGCTGTTCTTCCAAAGGTCCTGAGTTCAATTCCCAGCAACCACATGGTGGCTCACAACCATCTACATTGAGATCTTGTGCCCGGGCATTTATGTAGAGCAAATACTGTATACATAATAAATTAATAAATAAATGTTAAAAAAAAAAAAGTATTCAAGTAGAGGTTGGAAGAGCCTGTCCTCTGAACTGATATAGAAGACAGCATTCAGGAGACAGACGCAGGTGATCTTTATGAGTTTGAGGCCAGCGTGGTCTACAGAGCAAGTTCTAGCACAGCCAGGGCTACACAGAGAAACCCTGCCTTGAAAACAAAAACAAAACAAACAAAAACAAAGAAGGAGGAGGAGACTGTTTTCTGTGGCCATTACAGTGGACTCAACACAAATGCAAATGGCGCAGTGAGAGAGGAAGGAGACACATGCCTAGCCAGCCAGATCACCACCTGATCAGCTCTTGTGACAGATGTCACAACCGTATTGACCTCACACCCCACTCTTTTTTTTTTAATTGTTTTTTTTTTTTTTTTTGGTTTTTCGAGACAGGGTTTCTCTGTGTATCCTTGGCTGTCCTGGACTCACTTTGCAGACCAGGCTGGCCTCGAACTCACAGTGATCCGCCTGCCTCTGCCTCCCAAGTGCTGGGATTAAAGGCGTGCGCCACCACCGCCCGGCTTTTAATTGTTTTTTGAGGCAGGTTTTCTCTGTGTAGCCCTGGCTGTCCTGGCACTCGCTCTGTAGACCGGGGTGGTTTTGAACTCAGAGATCTTGCTGCCTCTGCCTCCCGAGTGCTAAGACTAAACATACCACCTCCCCACCCTGAGTATGCACTCTTAGACGATGTGCTCTCTCTAGCCCCTCCTCCCTTTTTGAGACAGAGTCTCATGTAACCCAGGCTAGCCTCAAAGTTGCTGAGAAGCCAAGGAGGATGATCTCGAACTCCCTATCTTCCTGCTCTGCTTCCTCAGTGCTGGGACAGGTGTGCATGGGCACACCTTGTTTAGGAGGTACCAGGAACACTGAACTCAGGCTTCATACATGCTAAACAAACATGCTACATCCTCAGCCTGTCAGCTTTGTATTTGTTACCAAGCACCAAATGAATGTCCCTTAACACATACCTCCTTCCTCTCCCGGGTCTCCCTGATCCCTGACCTTTATCCCATCACTGTCTACTCCGGTGGCCTCAAGGCTGAAGAACCTAGAAAATGCTAGGAAGAAGCCCTTATGCCTGGTGGCGGGGTGGGGGTGGGGGTTGTCCAAGCTTTTCCTCTCCCTTCTGGGCATTTCTTTGTTCTCTGTGTTTGTCTCTCTACCACCAGAGTTGACAGGATTCCCCAGCTGGGATGAGCCTGGCCTGGTCCTCTTCTGCAACCTGTCTATCAATGGGGCCGGTCATATGGAAGACCCCTTGGCTCCAATGGTCTAGGTTAGTGATTAATTGACCCCTCCCAGTCGCTGGGACCTTCTCTCTGCTTCATTTCCTTTGTGTCTGGGTCACACAACTCCTGTGTTGGCCTGCAGGTGGAGGGAGGAAACCAAGAAGCTTGCCCCTGGCTGAGGACAAGGATCTGTGCAACATCTTATTTGACCTTGAGAATGCTTCTGCTTGCCCTTCCTGGCGCGAGAGGAGCTGGAATGTTCCCCTCTGGCACTGTCTGTCTGAAGGCAGATTCCAGACACTGTATCTTCTCCTAATGAGTCAAATTCCCATCTGAGGCCTAGGGGACAGGCAGGGTGAATGGGAAATAGGGATGAAGGTGCCGGCCCCTTCCTTTAAGGGGCTGAGGTACTAAGAGGAGGAATGTCTGGTTGGGCTATGGCTCCCTGACAGGCCTGTCAACCTCAGAACAAGGCATATGCTAGCTTCCTTCACTCTTGGCCCCCCCTTACTTGGGGACAGCATTTCTTGCTCAGACTCAAGAACTCCAGCCTCTCTGTCACTCCAATTGCCGTGTGACCATTGGGGATTTACTTTACATCTCTGGACCTCAGCATGTGACAGTTCAAATTAATCAACTAGTTCTGCTGGTTCTGCTAACCTGCCATAACATTTAATAAGGAAAACTGAGGATTTGACTGACTCCAGCCACTTCCAAATCTTTTTCCCCTTTTCTTTGAAGATCAAAGAAATGACTATGTGTCTTTTTTTTTTTGGTGTTTGAGGCAAGGTCTTATACAGCCCAGGCTGACCTCAAATTCGTTAAGCACCTGAGGATTATTTTGAACTTTGAGTTCTCCAGCCTTTACCTCTCTGTAATCTACTAGGGTTACAGGTTTGGTCCTAGGGCTTGGTACTTGACCAGCAAGCTGTCCCAACTGAACTACACCCCCTACTTTGCTCTCTCTCCACTCTCTCTCTATAGCTGATCTACATAAGAGTCAATTCCAGCCAGCCAGGGTGAAAAATCACTCTTGAGTGTTCAGGGTGGAATCCTTTCCCCTCTCTCCCTGTTCAATCTCCTGCAGACACTGTGGGTTCACTGATGACCAGGAGGCAAGGTTCTTCCTTGTTTTCTGCTGACAGTGAGAGGCATTTGTAAATTGCTACAAATACCACACCATTGCTACCAGTGCTCACTGAGTGTGCCTGACCCTCTCTCCAGCTCTGTGACTGCCCATTTCCTCCCCAAAAGGAACGCTGGGCTTTTCTTGCCTCTGTTCCTGCTCTGGCAGTAGGTGCACAGAGCATCACTGGAGAGGTTCCAGGGCCCACACCTGGGTTGGCTTTCTTCTGGAACTGGACCACATGCCTAGCAGATGAAGAATATTTATTATTGAGCTCTTTTTGCCTGGGGGACTCCAGGCTGGAGAACCACCCCCTGGGTACAGAGAAACAGCCAGGAGGCAGGGCCTGACTGGCTCCCGTGGTACTTGGAGCTTCTCAGGGTCCATTCCTTGCACCCCAAATGTTGTGAAGGAGGAGGAGGTGGTGAGGCGGCTGAGGAAGGACCAGAACGTGAGAAGAGAGAACCATTCTAGTTTCTATAGCAACCACACATGTGATCAAGCTGCTGTCACCATGGAAACAAGGGGAGCCTGCTCAGAGCCTGCACTGTCTCAGGGGAGACACAATTTTGAAGAAAAAAAAATCAACAACAACAACAAAAACCCCTAACCACAGAAACCCAGACCTTTGATAAAAATAAAGAAAAGAAAATAATGAAAGCCACCCTCTCCAGTCCTTGCTGGCACTGCTGCCTGAGGTGACAAAGGAGAGGAGGGGGAGGCTGCTTGAGGAAGAGGTATGGGCAGGAGCGTTTGCTGCTGCTGTAGAGGGAGATTTGTCGAGTCAGTATTTCAGAGCTGGGTGGGGGGAGCTTTGAGATCACCCCTATAGATGGATTTGAGAGAGTGGGTGTGGGAGGGAGACTGGAAGGGAGGTAGTGCCACAGGACAAAAAGAAAGGCGTGCAGGGAGATTGGTATCCCAGAAAGGAGGGGAGGGCTATTTGGAGTCTCTTGCTTGGGGTCAGGTCAGGGAAGTCCATCAAATCCAGGATTTCTGAATGACAGTGATCTATCTGTACACCACAGTAGGGCCCCACCGGACAGGTGAGCTGAGCACCCTAAGGGTCACCTGGGGCATCTCTATGTCATCTTCATGTGTTTATTTTTTTGGTAACAAGACGCTTGCCCAAACATAATGGCAGATGTGCCTACCCCCTCTGCAAAGGTGAGGGATTAGGGCCCCGGAAGTTGGTGAGTTCTCAGCCTCTGAGGAAGAAGAGCCTGAAGGTGTGGGGTGGGGGTGGGGTGATAGGGACAGGAGAAGGCACAGACTTGGGAGCCTGCCAGGGCCATGATAGTAGCACAGATAATGGAAGATCTAGGACATGTTTGGGGGCCCAACTCTGGTTGCCTCTTTGTCCCGGAGCTCTTTTACCCGCACATGGGGAGCCCCAGAGGTGAGGGAAACGCAGGAGGACCGAAGGCTTCACTCTGCCCTCATCTTGCAGGAGCATTGTGCCTCCTGTCTTTGCGCGCCACCACCTCCTTATTGCTTCTACCCCTAGTGTCTAAGGTGCAATCACGTGACTGAGTTGCCATGGAAACCGTGGAGTTCCATTTGAAAGCGCTCTCAGTGAAATCTGAGATGACTGGGAGGGGCAGGGTGGCTGGGTGGGGGGGGAGCATCCACACCTGTTAAATTCTCCCGGTTCACCTCTTTCCTGCGGGAACTGTATGGGCTGTTTGCTCTCGGGTTCTTTAGGGTACCAATGTCCTGTGGTCCTGCAACAGAGCCCTTTGTAATCTCAGGGGGTGATCTGACAGGTCTGTCCTGGCCCCTTAGAGAAGGCACGTTACCTCCATTGCACAACTCGGGTAGCAAAAAAACAATATATGAGGAGTGGGAGGGGATCTTGGGATTATTTGTGCAGAAAGGCCATCACACCAGGGACCCAGAGCTCCAGAGATGGGAACTCGATGCCCACCTTCTTTCCTCCTCATCGTATCACCCCAGCAAAAATTCTGGGCATGAGCTAGGAACTGAGGCAGGTTAGGGACTGAGGTCCTCAGGAGACTAGAAAACTGGGTCGGATTTAAGGTGAGAGGCAAGCTTGCAATGGCGTCAACCTGGGCAGCCCTCCCACCCTCAGGTCCCTGGGTGACACTGAACGTGCCATTTGGGACCTGTTTTTGGTTATGCCATAGGACAGAGTGAAGTCATTGGCCACCGCTGGCCCCTCCTGTCCTTCACCCTTATCTCTGGGGCTTCATAAACCTCCAAATGGAGCTCTAGGACAAAGAAACAGCTAGAGCTGGGTGCCAAGACCTGCCTTGATTTCCAAAGTCTCTGCCTGTGCCATAGCCACCCCAAGCAACAAATCCCAGCGCTTGGGAGGCAGAGACAGGAGGGTCTCTGCAAGTTCAAGGCCCACCTGGTCTGCAAAGTGAGTCAAGGGCAGCCCTCACTCTGCAGAGAAACCCTGTCACCCAAAAGCCAAAAGCCAAAAAAGAAAAAAAGAAACAAAGAATTTAGTTTCTTCACTTTGTTGTGTGACTTGGGGCAAATTGTCTAGCCTTTCTGAGCCTCTTTTGCTTCTCCCCTGAGATGGGAATAGAGGAAAAGCTGCCCCCTAGAGTGTCTGAGGAATTCAAAGACAGCATATTCAAAGTGATGAGCATACCACCTGGTGTCAACCGAAAATGTGTGATCACGGTTATTTCCTTCTTCCAAGAATCTTAACAAGTGCCCCAAGTCCTCCGGGAAGCCTCCCATTTTCCCAGGGAGGGGGCGGGGCTCGGAGCTGCCTCCCACTGGGTGCCAAGGATGTCCAATACCTTTGTTCCCTCATCCTTGCCACAAGCCTTTTATGTCCCATTTTACAGATGTGGATGCTGAGGAACAGGAACAAGCAGTATTGTTTTCAGGGTTCTTTATTAAGAACATTCAGGATCGAGATTCAAATTCAGCTGGCTGAGTTCTGTTTCTGCATGGCATGTGCTTCGCCCATGGTGACAACCCCTTTCCCAGCCATTTTCCTTCAGTTGAAGGTTGTTAAGGCTAAGGATTTCTTTTTTCTTTTTCTTTTTTTTTTTTTTTTTTGGTCCTCTTCTTGCCTCCATTCCCTGCACTAGGAGAAGGTCAAGGAGGTTGCAGTCATTCCTTCCCTAATGGCAGGGAAGGCTGCGACTCAGCTGTGACCTGACTCAACCAGAAACTCACACAGCAGGTGCTGGGAGCCAGGCGGGTGTCTGTGGGAGTCAGGTGGCCTGGCGTTTTAATCTCTGGAAGTGAGGAGGTGGGGTTCCAGGTGGCTGTCAGGGTCAGCTGACTTTCAACTCAGCATTGACCTTGGTCTCTAGACTCTAACTGACCGGGACTGGTGAGGGCTTGATGCATGGTCGGTCTTGACCTGGTTTTCTTTATCTGGGGACTTGAGGTATCTTCTCTAGGTGACAGGAGGGATGAAAGGAGAGAGTAAAGGAGTTGGGGAGGGAAAGGAAGAATCAAGAGGGAAAGAGGAGGGAGGAGGTGAAGGGAGCTAGAGGGAGAGGTGGGGGTGGAGGAGGACACAGAGGAAGAGAGGGACGGAGAGAGGGAAGGCAGCCAAGTGTGATGTGAGCTTTGAGAAGAAAGAGGAAAGCAAGAAATGTGCTTTAAGGGAAGGAGAGACAAAGGCTAGACAGAGCAGGTGTACCTTCTTTACCAAGTGATGTCAAAAGGACCAAAGCTAGGGAGACTCAGCCGTGGTGACTGGGCCACCAGCAGATAAACCCTTTCCAGCTTAGGATGGGTGTGTGTTGGAGGGGGGGGAGTGTACACCACCTTCCTGAAACCCCACTTTGGATGATCATCTTCCCTGCCCTGCCTCTCAGTTTTTCTCGGCTGGTACCTGGTCTCAGAGTTCTCCCTGGCCTCTGCCAGAGACAACCTTCCAAACAGGGAGCAGCTGGTCACTGTGGAGGAGGGAAGTAGGGGTGCAGATACCTGCCGCCTGAGTATGTCCCCCTTTTTCCACCTCTGAGGCCTTGCACCTTTGAGAACCAGCTGCCCCTGAGTAAAAGAACTCAGATGTACTGAGAGTTTAGCAGGGGAGGAACACTTGGTTTTACTCAATCTGTCCGTGGGATTCCCTTGTGCAGAGAGCTAAGGAGGCTTGGTTACTTGCCCAAGCTCCCCCAGCCAGGAAAAGAAACCCACAGGCTTCTGACTCCCCCTTCCCTGGGAGAAAGGTCATGGCCATCCTGGGGTTTGATCCCAGGGTGGGGATGAGGTAGGAGAATGTGGGATTAGCTAATGAACTGGTCTGTTGGCTGTGTCTCAATTTCCCCATCCAGCATCACTACCGCCATAGGAAGTGCAGAATAAGGAGAAAAGGAACGAGGAAGCCCAGAGGCCAGAGCAGAAGGTGGTTCCCTTGCAAAGAAAGAGGGCCATTGGTTTTCTTTCCAGCACTCCACCACTGCCTTTGGGAAGGCCAGATGGATGGTAATAAGGCTGCTTTCATGGAGCTTTTGAGACTCGATTCCAAAGCCTTCCAATAAGTGTACACACACACACACACACACACACACACACACACACACACACACACACACACCATTCTTATCTCTAGAACCATCTTCCACAGTGCACAAAGCTTGCCTGTCTTCATTTTATAGAGTTGGTGCTTTTCAGCTGGTGGAAGACCAAGGTTACATAGCTAGCAATTGAGAGGGGCAAGTGCCACCTGGATGCACAGGCAAAGAGATGTCACATCTGCCCTTGAGGCACCTTGTGGGCTCTCAGGAGAATAGCAGTCACTTGGCACCACCATGTTCAGTCTCCCAGGCCTCCCTTCCCCAACCGAACAATACCTAGAGGTGTTTCTGAGACACTGTAGGTGTCATGTCTTGCTTCGGCCCTGCCTGGCAGCCAGTCTTTTCCCCACCCCCCCAACCCCCTTCAATCAAGGTTCTGACTAGAGTATGGGAAAGGGCTTTCCTCTGTTCCTATCCACCCCTTGTCCAGATGGCAGTTCCCCTTCCGTAGGGACCAGTGATGCAGCAGCTTGGTAGCCATAGTGATGGCCCTCCCTTTGGGTTTCCTCTCTCTCTCTCTCTCTCTCTCTCTCTCTCTCTCTCTCTCTCACACACACACACACACACACACACGTCTATGTCCACTTCTAAGTGAGGAGGGCTCATGGAGTGGAAGAGCGTTCTCCAGTGCCGGCTGCCTCCTCTCTGATCAGTCTGGACCAGCTCAGTGCAGTCCTAGCAGCAGAGAAGACAGACAGAGGGACACTGAGCAGAAGAAAGCTGTCCCAGAAGGAAAACTGGAGGTGGGGGAGGAGATGGGGGTTAGTCCACGTGGTCCAAGGACACCAGCAGAGATGCAGCAGGGAACTGAGAGAAGGGGTGCCTGGAGTCAGGACCAGCTCTGAAGCCAAGGCCTGAGAATCTGAGGAAGAGTCAGGGAGGGGTGGAGCTCCTTATTTCTGCTATCCCCAGGGGGTCTCCTGCTGCGCTTCCCGGCCTAGAGAAGGCCCCTCTGCTCCTCCAACATGATCAGTAATTTCCGGCAGACATTTGAGGTCTCTGACATCCGCATAATGTGGGCCAGTCTCTTAGCAACGGGGAACAGCTGTCTGGCATTTCCAAGATTAAACTGTAACTTTACACGATCCTTGCCAAGGGGAGGGGGTGGGGGGAGGGGGATAAACACCGCCTCCTGGCATTTCCAAACTCATTTAGCTTTTATTCATTTCCTGCCTCCAGTAAAGAGGTCAGGGATTTGGGCTGAGCCAGGTTGTTGCTGCCCCTGCTGACCACAGCCTTCTTCACCCATAGCTCTTCCCCTAGATCTGTTTGAGGACGTGGACAAGGGATATCACTAGACCTTCGTTTTGTTTGTTTCTGTAGGTGTTGTGGACTTGGCACACCAAGGGTGGGTGGAGTCTGGAGAGAGGAAAGGGCTGCCCGTCATTAGTCCAAGTTGCCTGTAGCCTGGTTTCATTTCAACTAGCACCTGGGCTAGCTGCGTGATGACCTTGGGCCTCCCCTCCCTCCATCTTCATTTCCCCATCTGTAAAAGATGGCTCTGCCACCCCTGAGCATGCTGTGAAGGTGAACTTGATGCTCTCAGGCAATGATGTCATGATGAATCTTCCATTTCTGTCCCTCTGGTCACCCTCCCCTCCCATGTTAACAACCTCAGGCTCAGCTCTCGGGGCTGAGTAACAGTCTATTTCCCTGGCAGCCATCACCTTGAACTCCTGTTCCCAGTAGCCCTGGGCAGTGACCCTTTGCCCTGATAGATGGAAGCAGAGTACGACACCCCCTCCCTGGGCCCTGGGCTGCTGGCAGGAGGTGTCCTCATTCGCTGGCCTGCTTGGGCCTGGCAGCTCCTGTGTCCAAGTTCTTTACACTTGCCATTTGGCTCCCGCTCCAGAGCTCGTGAACACAGTGTTTTGGTTCTGCAGCAAGAAGGAAAAATAAAAGGGCGGGTGTGGGGCGGGACTGGAGGGGAAGGAGAAGGAGGAGGGAAAGCCCTCTAGCCGCCTGTACTGGCCAGTTCCAGGAATGTGTTCTTGGCCACCAGTGCAAGGCAGTGACCCAGGCACGGCAGTCAGGCCAGGATAGGTCTGGAGACCTTCCCGGGAGAAGGGAGAGGCCAGACCAGGGACTGAGTGCTCCTCCCCCACCAGCCCTCTGCTGACTCATCCCTGCTCCAGCTGGCAGAGCCTTCTCTGGGGATGGCTGTTGCTAAGATTCCTGGGAGATAAATGATTGCTTCTCCCTCGAGCTTTGTGAAAACATGTTTGTAGACTGCATGCAAACACACACATGCACTCCCGCGAGCTTACACGCCAGGCCCGGACTTCTGCACACATGTGTCTGTGTGGTTGAGTTTTGTCTGTACACACAGAGTGCTCAGACGTATTTGCCATTCTCACTGCCTTCCAGGATTTGTTTGCTGATCTGCTAGTGTGTGGACCAGATTATTGTTATCCCGCCCCCAAAGGACTGAATGAGGCCAGGCCTTCCTGGCAGTGACCTCAGCTGCTGGTGCATGCTTTAATCTGAAGGCGGTCGGTGTTGTCTTGAGACATTCTTGGCCTCTATCCCTCCTCCTCTCCCTAGGTTCCTCATTTCCTTCATCCTGCTGCAGTGATCTAATCCCTTCTCTTGAATCATGCCAGTTATTGGTTTTTTTTTAAAACGTCTGGTCTGGTGTTTCAAGGCCTCCCTGGGAGTTGAGTTGTTGGAGCGAAATTTGCCTGGACCTAATTTGCCAAGGGGGCTCCAAAAGAGCCCCAGGGCCTCTGTTTCCTCAGAAGAGGGGATTCGGCTTCAAGGACCGAAGCTGGTGTGGAAACTGCTGGGAAGTGTTTGTTCCTCCTCTGTGCTGAGCTGGGGCCCTGGTTCTGGATCTGTCTGAAGCTCATCCTTAGCTCTGTATACCCCGACACTGTCATTGCAGCCCGACTGGAAGTGTGTGTGACCTTAGGCTCTGGTGCCTTGATTTCCTCACCTGTTAAGCTTGGACGGTTTCTTGAATCTTCCCAGATTCGAACTGGACGTGGCATGTGTTTGGACACAGAGGAGGCTTTCTGAATTGTTGTTTGAAGACACAGTCTCACTATGTAGCTCTCGTCCTGGAACTCACCACATAGAGGAGGCTGAACTAGAACTCACAGAGATCCATCTGCCTCTGCCTCCTGAGTGCTGGGATTAAAGGGGTGTGCCAGCACACCTGGTCTAATTTTTTTTTTTTTTCCAATAGAAGAATGGATCAGGAGAGAGGGCTCAGCAAGTAAGAATGGTTGCTGCAGCTCTTGTGGAAAGACAGGGTCTGGCTTTCAGCACCCCCATGGCGCCTCATTGGGATTTCTAATTCCAATTCCGAGGACTCTGACACCCTCTTCTGGCCACTGGAGCATGAGGCACACATGGTGGACATATATACATGCAGGCAAACAATCATACACATAAAGAAATGTGTATCTCTCTTTTTTTTTGTTAGGTTTTTCGAGACAGGGTTTCTCTGTGTAACCCTGGCTGTCCTGGACTCACTTTGTAGACCAGGCTGGCCTCGAACTCACAGAGATCCACCTGCCTCTGCCTCCCGAGTGCTGGGATTAAAGGCGTGCGCCACCACTGCCCGGCTTATCTTTTTTAAATAATATAAAATAAAGTAAAATAATATTGTGTGTGTGTGTGTGTGTGTGTGTGTGTGTGTGTGTGTATGACTTCCCACATGTGGAAGTCAGAGGACATTTTGGGAGTTGGTTCTCTCCTACCATGTGAGTCCTAGGGATTGAACTCAGGTCCTTAGGCTTGGCAGCAGGCACATTTTATCTGCTGAGTGCTCCTGTGGGTCCTGTCACAGGTTCTTGAAGGAGTCGAGTGACAGCCTTTTGCCATTCTAGCAAGAACATGCCCATGTTTATTGTCTTCTTTCCTCCCTCCCTCTCTTCCCTCAGTCCTTCCCTCCTTCTATCCCTCCCTCCCTCCTTTCCTCTCTCCAGACCTGCTAGGCTTGGGTGGCTTCTTTAAATGGACTCACCCCAGGGTCAGATCCCTGGAGTACTCTCTACCACGGTGGGTGCCACAAATGTTGGCTGCCCTCAGGGAAAAGCCTGGAACCAGCCACAAGAGAGTATCTGTGTGGAGGGTTCTTATCTTAAAAGGAAAACAAGGCTGGCTCCGCGGGTTCTGCTCGTTGGAAGGGGCGTGGGCGGGGGCGGGGGGGGGGGGGGGGGGGACTTTGGAAAGTGAGAGTGAAGCGGAGGAGAAAAACAGCAGTGTCATAAACAGAGGAGCGCTGTTCATGCTTGTCAACAGTAAGTGCCTAATGGCCGGAGCTGTCTACTGGATGCAGATTTACGATAGTACTACCAGTCAGGCAAGTGGCAGGGGAATATACAGCACGCTGTCCCGAGGACAGCACTGTCCCCAGTCAGGGTCATCAGCCTGCTGCCCGAAGTGCTTACTCAGACTCTTGCCTTAGCCCTAGGACAAAGCAGTGAACGGAGCATCCTGCCTGCAGTTCATGCTTCTGCCTGCAGGTGGCGAGAAGCCATATGTTATCATTCTACTGAACTTGGGAATCAAAACCGATCTGTCAAAGTCACAACCTAGAGCTGGAAGGCTTCAGGGAGCCAGGGGTGGGTCCTAGCAGTGGTGTCTGGATGAAGTGGGTTTACTGGGGTCTACCGGTGAGGATGCAAACAGAGAACAATCAAAGCAATACGTATTAAAGAAAGCTTTGGGACGATCCCTCCACTTGTCCTTCAGATAAGTGAGGGAGGCATATAGGTGTTGGGGAACATCCAGCAAATACTAGGTCCTGGATTCCAGCTGGAGAAGGTGGTGGCGCATGCCTTTAATCCCAGCACTCGGGAGGCAGAGGCAGGTAAATCTATGTGAGTTCAGGACCAGCCTGGTCCCCAGATCAAGTGAGTTCCAGCACAGGGCTACACAGAGAACAGAGAAACCCTGTCTCAAAAAACAAAACAAAAAACATTTGGAAAAGGTAGAAGAAGTCAGAACCCGGATCTCAAGCATGTCCCTCATGACTGATGCTGCTCACCCACACTAGAGGGTCGCCCCTACCCACAGCCAGTACAGGAGAGGAGAAAAGGTGATCCTCACGTCTTTCTTTTATTTTTATCTATCCATCTGTCTAGCTACCTATCTACCTACCTACCTATTTGGTAGGATTCATGTAGTCTGGGTTGACCCTGAACTCCTGGTCGTCCCCACTCTACCTCCCAATAGCTGGGATTGCAGGTATGAGTCACATTGGCTGCCTGATACTCCGCTGCCTTCAGTGTTCTGCTCCTGACCTTTGGAGGCCTCACCTACCAGCTGAGGCAAGGCTCATGGCCAATTTCATTCTGTTGTTTGCTCCCAGAGTGACCAGATGCTTAAAAGGTCGGTCCCTTGAGCCTCATCTCCTCCCCTCCCGTGGAACAGGCCTCATAAGCCCTCAGCTCCTTGACTGTTCTGACATGGAGCAATTCTGAAATAGTGCTTCCTTCCCAGTCTCCCAAGCACAAGGCTGCAGGTGGTATGGATGTGCCTGGTCATGCACGCTCACACATACACACATGCACACACATGTACATGCAGGGTACAAAAGAGTCACACAGATACCTGTAACTTGGGCAGGACTTTTGGAAGTCTTAATTTCTATGAGTGTGCAGGTATGTGAGTGTGTTTCTAATGTGTGGGCCAGAGGAAAACCTTGGATGTCATTGTCAATAGCTGTCCACATTACCTTTTCTGAGATAGTGACTCTCTCTGCTGTGGGGTTCTCCAAGTAGGTTAGATTGGCTGGCTAGCAAGCCCCAAGGGTCTACAGATCTCCCTCTGCCTCCTCAGCTCTGGATTACAAGTGTCAACTGCCACACAAGACCTTTTTGTTCCCCATGGATTCTGGAGACTGAACTCAGGTCCCCCAGCACCTCACCGACTCAGCTGTCTCCTAGGCCTGACTCTCACATTTCTGCTGCCATCTTTAATGGTAGAGAGTATTTCCTAAGTTCTCATGGACAGGTTCTGATATCAAAATGCAGTTTTGAATGTGTATTTTGAAATCCTATGTTCTCAATTTTTTTTTTTTTTGGTAGACAGTAGATAGTGTTTCTCTGTGTAGCCCTGACTGTCCTGGAACTCACTATGTAGACTAGGCTGTCCTCAAACACTCAGAGATTTTCCTTCCTTTGCCTCCCAAGTGCTGGAATTAAAGGCTTGTTTTGACACACCTGGCACAGTGCAGTTCTTTTCTCGCCTCCCCCCCCCCACAGTGCAGTTTTTAATAGACGGTCGGTTTGTATAACAGGGTGAAAAATTTATCCCAGTTGGGCTTTTTGGTAAGATGCACCTACCGTTCCGTGGATACCTTACAATCTGGACCCATCACTAGGGCCTTCTGTGATCTTATAATTAGCCTACTTATAAGTAGTTCCTCCCTGCAAGTGAGAGGCACACCCGGTATTCCTTTTCTCATGCCTCTGCTTCATCACACCAGCAGGACGGAAGGAAGACACATTTGGAGCCCAGTGCTTTCTAGGTGACATACCTCACAGGCTGGCAATGGCGGCTGACCTAGCGTCAACCCTGCCTGGATTTGAGCCTGCTTTGCTTGGGGGTTAGGGCCAGGCTATGCTGACTGTGGCGGAAGAATAGCCCTCTCATCAATATGTGGGGTAGCTGGGGAGTATTATCTAGACAAGGCCCCAGGACCATTTCTGAGCTACCAGAAAGAGCAGGAGGGAGCCTCCAGTTCCATCGGGGGCTTTCTGAAGTGAGAAGGTGTGTTCAAATTATCTTTTGGTCACCCTTGTCTTGTTTGAATATTAGACGGAGGCTTCCATTGTCTTCAGGCCCATAGACCATAATAGCATATCTTTTCTCAGTGTGCATCGGCTGGCCTTGAAGCTGGGGGACAGGACTACTGCTCTGCACAACCAAGCCTCCTACCTCAGAGTGGATAATGGGGGGAAAACCACACACACACACACACACACACACACACACACACACACACACACACA
>CAJQZJ010000909.1:2926441-2940573 GCA_907164525.1 Lophiomys imhausi
ACACACACACACACACACACACACACACACACACACACACACACACAAAATCACCTTCTTCCTGCCATCCCACAGCGCCACCCAGTGGACAGTGGACACTATAACAAGAAGACCTTAGAAGCCGGTATCTAGGTAAACCTTTTGGGGGAGTCTCTCCCAGTGCCCTGGTGGCTGCTAGTTCAGTTCACTCCCCTGGGTCCTGAAATCTATCATTTTCCTTTGAGCCAAGAGTCCCCCTCCTTGTGAATACTGAAGCAAGATGTATCTGGCAAAGATTCAAGGCTTTGTTAGACAAGGACTTCAGCTGGGGTGATGGTGAAGGGCCGTTCAGGCCCTGAAGGCATAGTCCTTCACCGCTGGGGTTGGTTGAGGTCTCTAAAATGTCTGGAGGGGTCTGGGCCTGGTAGTGAGCCTCATTTTCAGTCAGGGATCTGTGAAAACAAAAGCAGTTTCTGCTGTACTCCTCAGGGTCACATGAGTATCCCTGCAGCCCTGAGCCTTGGTTCACACCCTTCCCTTGGGACAAGACAGTTGACTCCTTACAGCACTGTCCTTAGTGCCAGCAAGCTTTCAGAGCACAAAGCCAACAGGAAGCGCTTGAGCAGACCTGTCACCCACCTTCTGTTTTTCATGACAGGACCGAGCGAGACAAGTCCCCACAGTTACCAAATATAAGCAGTGTCATCTCTCCAGAGAGGACATAGTGACAAGGTGACAGCCTGGGCTAATCTGGGAGCACCAGCATGTGTCTAAGCTGGGCAGCCCATGGCCTATCCTTTCTGGTGTCCTGGTGAGGGTAGGCAGTCTTCCTATGATGTCTTTGGTTTCTCAGTATCAAGGAGTGCTGGATTCTTACCACCAGGGTTTGATTCGCTCCTACAGGATGACTGTGCAACTTTGGTTCCTTAACCTGTCTGTGCCTCAGTTTCCCTTTTGTATAAAGGTTATGTCAAAGGGTTGTATATAATGATCCAATGTGTTAGAGGAAAACAATACCTTTCCATGGTCACTGCTGATTGCTCTTGGCTGAGAATTGCTTCCCTATCCCCACAGAGCAGAGTACAGTACGTGGAGGGTGTCCTTTCTGGTGGCATCAGTGTATGTGTCAACTTGGGCGGCCACAACAAAATATTTTAAACTGGGTTGTTGAAAAAAGTCACTTACTAGCTGGGCATGGTGGTGCACGCCTTTAATCCCAGCACTTGGGAGGCAGAGGCAGGCAGATCTCTGAGGGTTCAAGGACAGCTTGGTCTGCAAAATGAGTCCAGGACAGCCAGAGTTGTTATACAGAGAAACCCTGTCTCGAACCCTCCCCGCAAAAGAAGGCACTTACTTAGAGGCTGAGAGTCTGAGATCCCAGACAACTTCCTTCCTTGCTCATAGATGGCCTTCTTCTACTGTGTGCCTACATGGCTTTTCCTCATGCACACATGTGCATAGGTTGGGGAGAGGCTAATGCAATCTCTTCTACTTTCTGATGTCATTGATTTTCTTGGGTTAGGGAGGTCCCCCATTCTACAACTTCATCCAACCTTAACTCCCTCTCCAAGGCCTTGCCTTCAAGTGCAGTCACATTGTAGGTCAGTTGAGGTTTCAACATACGAAGCCTAGGATGGGGCTGTAGGTCAGATGGTAGGGTGTTTGCCCAGCATGCAAGAAACCTTGGGTTTGATGTTCACCATCACAAATCTATCACCACATGGTGGGGCACACCTGTAATTCCAGCACTGGAGAGGTGGAGGTGGGAGGATGAGAAACTCAAGGTCATCTTTGGTTATATAAGGAGTTGGAGGCCAGCCTAGGATACATGAGACTGTCTCAAAAACAAAACAAGTGCCAGCAAGATAGTGCCAGGGCCAAAAGCATTGGCAGTCAGGCCTGACAACCTTAGTTCTGGATCTTTGGAGCCCACGGGGTATGAGAGAACCAACTTCTGCAGGTTATCATCTTACCTACACACACACACACACACACACACACACACACACACACACATACACATACACACACACACACACACACACACACACACACACACACACACACAGATTAACCAAATAAGTAAATTAGAACCCAACAAAAACAAAAAGAAAACCCCCAGTATCTTTGGACACTGTACAGGAAGAAGAGAAGAACTTTGGGGCCAGCCATGACATGCAGAGCCAGGTCCTTCCTGGCCCTATGGCTTGAGGTGGTGCTGGAAGGATGCCATCAACTAGATGGGCATTCACAGAGCCTGATGGGGTAATCCCATTCACTGCAGGCCTGCTGCCATGGGATGCAGATTTCCCTGAGATGGGAGTGTGACTGCCTAGCAGAGCCCATGCTGGTGTGCCTCCCAGTCCTGTCTCCTCCACCCCTTCCCTCCAAGCTGAGGGAGCTTGCCATGTGATCTGCTTTACACATTCCACCTTTGGGGTAATAAACATAGTGCTAGTCTTTCAGGATCCTGGTGTTATGCCACATGTGGTGGCACACGCCTTTAATCCCAGCACTCTGGAGGCAGAGACAGGTGGATCTCTGTGAGTTCAAGGCCAGTCTGGTCTACAAAATAAGTCCAGGACAGCCTGGGATGTTAAACAGAGAAACCCTGCCTCAAAACAACAACAAACCAAAAAATAAAACAGCCCCGGTGTGGTGACTCCCAAAGGTATATGTATTAAAGTCTTGGTCCTTCCTGTCGCTGGAGATGTAACTTTGAAAAGGATACTGGGATCCTTCTTCTCCCCCCCTTTTTTTCCTGCCTTGGCCATGAGGAAATCATTTTATACTCAGGACCTTCATGACGCGGTATCCCAGGCCCAGAAACAATGGGCCAACCAATCAAGAACTAAAATCACTTTTTAAAAAAAAAGATTGTATTTATATTTATTTTCTGTGTGTGCATGTTTGCTCGCGTGTATGCTAGTGTACTAGCCACGTGCATGCAGTGCTCCAAGAATCCAGAAAGGAATCCCCAGCAACTGGGGTTACAGGTGCTTGGGAGCCCCTGTGTGGGTGCTGGGCACTGCACGCTGTTTCTCTGCAGGAGTTATGTGCTCTTCAATGCTGAACCGTCTCTCCAGCCCTGACTTGAAACCTTTATGTAAGTTGATTTCCTGAGGTCGTTTGTCACAACAATGGAGAGCTGACTAACACGCCCTCCCGGAAAGACTGCTTCTGTCCAGAACCATGTCCCTCAATGAATCAATGAACAGAAGTAGGCCCTCTGACTGGGCAGCCTGGTCCACTTGCCCATCCTATACTTTTGGGAGAGAGAGGAGTGGGGTGCCATGACTTCGGAGCATGGGGAGGGAGGCTGGGGAAAGGGGGAACAGGCGGGAAACTGAGTCTGCACAGCCAGACCCACTAGCCACACTCTTCTCATCGAAGCTTGCCTGGAAGATCCCATCTTGAAGTCAGCACTTGGCGCAGGAATGCAGTCCATCTCACTGGACTGACAAGAGGACTGAGGCCAAGGCCACACTCAAAGCTGTCCTCCATCCTCCTGCACAGCCGTGACATCATTCCTGGCTCCGTCTCTAATTATTCTAAAAAGCAGAGTGCAGTGGTCAAAGGTTGTCTGAGAACTCCCTTCCCCAGAGCATCTCAGCAGCCAGCCTGGAGGCCAGGAGGGGATTGCAGCAAGCTCCTTTCTGACCAGCGCAAGGCATAATCTTGGCTCCCTCTTGCCTGGGTTAGGAGCCACCCCCTCCCAATCCTCCTCTGCCCGCTGAGGCCAAGGAGACTCCAAAATGGCTGGGGGGCTATAGGGTTGGGAGACCACCAAGCAGGTGGTGGGTCTCCAGGTGAGGTCTGTGTGAGGCCTATAAGGGTCTAAAAGGCCTGCGTATCCCCTGAGAGCTTGCTGAATTTGATGCACACAGAGTCTCAACCCAGACTGGCACACCTCCCTAGGAAGGGTGTTGCATCCTGCCTGCCTGATCAGCCTGTCTCTAAGCCCCATCCTACCTCTCCTCCATCCTAGCACCTAGTTTCCAGGGGACTTGGCCTGATGGGCGGGGGGGAAGGGGGGATGGTGAGAGAATGAAGAAAAGACAGGCAAACAGATACATGGACACACGGAAAAGGAAGATTGGGTGGACTGGATCTCTAATGGAGAAGCTGCAGATGGCAGAAGCTCAGCATGTTTATTATATAGAGTTGAATGGAGAGGCAGGGTTATTGCAAAGAATAGGACAGGGAGGCAGGGTTATTACATATAGATAAATAGGGAGGTGGGCCTTGTGGTACACACTAAGCAAGGAGATGGGTTTAGCTAATCTAGGTAGGAATAGTCTCCATGGGGAGCAATTTTCAGGCTGTAAGTACCTCAGGAGAGAATGCTACAGTGGGCATTTTCTGCACACGCTATTGCTATTAACACTTATACTTAGCTTCCCCAGGAAGGCTTTCCCATCTCCTTCTGAGCCTCATCCTGGCAATGGGGGGATCAGGTGGTTTTGTCATTTTCCCATGGTCTGAGACCATGGAGTCCTTGACTTGGCCATGTCTACCTAGGTCAGCAAGCACATCCACTCAGGACTTCTTTCACTTAGGGCTTCCTCCGACCCCTACAGTACCAGGTTTATTCTTAGAGCAAAAACACAGAGAAAAGAATGCTGCTAAATCCTGTTGTCACAGAACACCCTGCTTACTGAGACCTTCATTTACATTTCAGAACCAGACCTGTTTTATATGTATGCATTTTTAGTACTTAAAAAGTTTCCTCTTAGGGCTGGAGAGATGGCTCAGCGGTTAAGAGCACTGGCTGCTCTTTCAAAGGACCTGGGTTCAAATCCCAGCACCCACATGGCAGTTCACAGCTGTCTGTAATTGCTCGGTGTGGTGGCTCAAGGCTTTAATCCTAGCACTGGAGAGGCAGAGGCAGGCGGATCTCTATTAGTCCAAGGCCAGCCTGGTCTACAAAGTGTCCAGGACAGTCAAGGATACACAGAGAAACTCTGTCTCAAAAAACCTTAAAAAAGCCGGGCGGTGGTGGCGCACGCCTTTAATCCCAGCACTTGGGAGGCAGAGGCAGGCGGATCTTTGTGAGTTCGAGGCCAGCCTGGTCTACAAAGCGAGTCCAGGACAGCCAGAGATATTCAGAGAAACCCTGTCTCGAAAAACCAAAAAAAAAAAAAACAAAAACAAAAAAAAAAAAACCTTAAAAAAAAAAAAAGTGTGGGGGGGAAGAAGCTTCATCTTTGTTTTTTGGGTTTTTTTAAAGGTGCTTTTTTTCTTTTAAGATTTATTTATTATGTATACAGTGTTCTGTCTGCAGTTATGCCTGCAGGCCAGAAAAGGGAACCAGATTTCATTATGGATGGTTGTGAGCCACCATGTAGTGGCTGGGAATTGAACTCAGGACCTCTGGAAGAGCAGTCAGTGCTCTTAACATCTGAGCCATCTCTCCAGCCCCTTCATCTTTGTTTAACTGCGTTAAAAGTTAGTCTATTTTCTGGCAGTGGTGGCGCACATCTTTAATCCCAGCACTCAGGAGGCAGAGGCAGGTGGATCTCTAAGTGTGAGCCCAGCTTGATCTACAGAACAAGTTCTAGGACAACCAGGGCTACACAGAAAAACCATCTCGAAAAACAAGCCAGGCGGTGGTGGCGCATGCCTTTAATCCCAGCACTTGGGAGGTAGAGCCAGGGGGATCTCTGTGAGTTGGAGGCCAGCCTGGTCTACAAAGTGAGTCCAGGAGAGCCAAGCTGTTAAACAGAGAAACCCTATCTCGAAAAACCAAAAAGAAAGAAAAACAAACAAAAAATTTGTTTATTTGTTTAGAGACAGGGTCTCTCTGTGTAGTCCTGGCTGTCCTGGAACTCTCTATGTGGACCAGGCTGGGTCCAGCACTCAGAGACCCTCCTGCCTCTGCCTTCTGAGTGCTGGGATTAAAGGCGTGCACCACCATGACCAGTTAAAAGTTTATTATTAATTATTATTGTTACTATTATTAGTTTTTCAAGAAAGGGTATCTTAGTTTGGGTTTCTATTGCTATGAAGATACACAATTATCATGGCAACTCTTATAAAGATAAACATTGCATTGGGGCTGGCTTACAGTTTCAGAGGTTCAGTCCATTCTCATCATGGCAGGAAGCATGGCAGCTGCAGGCAGACATGATGCTGGAGAAGGGGCTGGGTTCTACATCTGGACCATCAGACAGCAGAAAGAGAAAATCTTACTATGCCTGTTTTAGCTTCTGAGACCTCAGAGCCCACCCTCTGGTGACACATTTCCTCCAACAAGGCCACACCTCTTAATACTGCCACTCCTTGAGCCTATAGGGGCCAATTTCATTCAAACTACCACACAGGGTTTGTCTGTGTAAGTAACCATGACTGTCCGGGGAACTCACTGTGTAGAACAGGCTGGTCTTGAACTTGTAAATCTGCTTGCCTCTGCCTCCTGAGTAAAGAGATTAAAGGTATGTGCCACCACCAACACCTGGCTAAAAGGGTTTTTTTTTTTTTTTTTTTGACAGGGTTTTATTTTGTAGCCCTGGCTACTGGCTTAGAACTCACAGAAATTCACTTACCTTCATCTTCAGAGTGCATCGATTGAAAAGAGCCAACACACTCAGTTGTATATATCTTTTAGAAAGAGATTTCCGGGGCGCTGGAGAGATGGCTCAGCGGTTGAGAGTACTGTCTGCTCTTCTAGAAGTCTTGAGTTCGATTCCCAGAACCCACATGGTGGCTCACAAACCATCTCTGCTGGGATCTGGGCTCTGTTGTGGCATGCAGGTATATATGGAGGTAGAGCACCCATATACATGAAATTAATTAATTAATTTAAAAAATACTTGTTTATTGTTAGATTGTGTGTATCTGTGTATGCCTGTGTTTGAATATGTTTATGTGCATGCAGGAACCTGTGGAGACCAGAAGGTGTCTGATCCCCTGGAGCTGGAGTTATAGGCAGTTAACTTGGGTCTTCTGCAAGAGCAGAACATGCTCTTAACCCCTAGACCATCTCTTTAGCCCCCATGTATATATTTCTGAGACAAGATCTCGATAAGTAGTCCAGGCTGACTTCAAACTCACAGCAATCCTCATGTCTCAGCCTCCCAATGTTAGAATTACCAGTGTGTGCCACCACACCTGGCTGTTGTACTGTACTGTATGGAATTTAGGTGTATGTGTGCTTGTATGTGTGTGTGTGTGTATGTGTGTGTGCGTGTGCGTGTGCGCACATGTGTGTATACACATGTGTGTTGTATTGCGTGATACATGGCATATAAATGCACAGGTTTGCATGCCTTTCTACACACATGAGGGCATCTAATTCCATCACTTGGGCTAGGGCAGCCAGAGAGCTCTCAGGATCTGCCAATCTGCCCACAAATGCTGAGGTTACAGGTAGGCACAGCTATGCCTGACATTTTATGTGGGTATTGGGGATTTGAACTCAGGTCCCCGTGCTTGCAGAAGAAAACCCCTTTCCACCTGAGCCGTCTCCCCAGTGCCTGTATTTAATGGTATTTAAACAATCCATCTGTCCATGTATTTTGTAATATGCACCTAATTCCACATCTCGATCATCTTTCCAGGTCATTCAAAAAAATTTTTTTTTCTACAAAGAAATGTCAGCAGCAGTTCACAAATAAACTGATGTTTATCTAGCCGATCCACTGACGTTTTGTACCTCATTCCTGACCTTCTTTGGGTTCTGGCTCTGTTGATAAATAGCTGTGTGATAGCAAGAAAGTCCTGCCCACTCTCTGAGCCCCCCTTGCCTGGGCAGTCTCATGCCCCTGTACCCTTGGTCATTGCTTTGAAGATCCTTGCTCTGGTGAATAATGTAGCTCTTGGCACACTGCCTGGGCTATGTTTTCTCAGTGTGACTTTTCAATACCTTCCGTACTGCATTCTTCTGCCAGCTTGGGGTTCATCCTGGCTACTCTGATGGCCCCAAGGTCTCTGCATGACTGTCATTTTTAGTAAAAATTTTTGTTGTGTTGTTCAGTTCCCAGCAGCAGATCAGCCTTGAGAGCTGGCCTCAGACCCCAGGCTGGGAACCAGCATCTGGTGGGGACTGGACTGATGTGCAAGCTAATTTCTGTGGCTGAGCTTGGAATTTGGCTCATCTCTCTGAAGGCAGATCCTGTGGGGCAGAGCTCCCCTGTTGTGAATTTACTAGGCCAGCACTAGTGCCACACCACCCATCTCTAACGAGGTCATCTGTTCAGGTCACTGGCACACGCCGAGCCATGGACTCCTCCTTGACAGTCAAAGTCGTGGTTTTCTCAGAATACCAGTAGTGATCTAGGAGCCTCTTACCCTGCCACACAACTTCCCGGAGGTAATCCTCGGTGGAGATCTGACCCTGGCTGCTCAGACCAGTGAAGGGGTCCTTGCTTAACAGCCAGGCCTCCTCTCTGTCCAGCCATTGGTGTGGCAACACAGCCTTCACCTCCATTAGTCCCAGGCTTATGCCCTTGGTGACTCAAGTCCGCTCCTAGCTCGGCATCAGCTTCCAGCAGCTGAGCTGCAGACCCTGAATGACTCCAAACAGAAAACACATGTAGGGACCCAAATGCATGTGTATATGTTTTCATAACCCTCCCATGATCACTCACTCTCAGGCATCTCCACCCTCACTCACATATTCTCATACACCCGGGGCTGTGCCAAGCAGTATCGCATCTCACTGAACTTGGATTTGTGGTTACGATGCTCTGAGAAAAAGAGGGAATGTGATTTGAGAGTCCCAGAATCTGGGCCACAGCACTTCTCAATTCCCTAGGAGACTCCCTTGCTGTTCAGGGGAGGCAGAGAAGGTGAGCCAGGTCACCAGCTTCTGACACCTCATGTGTCTGATTGTCTGCTCCATGCGCAGGACTCTGAGAAGGACGGATAGAAAGAAAGAAATTCTCACTTCTTGTCCTATAGAGAGATGCGGACAGGTAAAAGGGAGAATCAGGATTGGAGATGGCCCTTGAAATATGGAGGATCCGGGCTGGAGAGATGGCTCAGTGGTTAAGAGCACTGGTTGCTCTTCCAAAGGTCCTGAGTTCAATTCCCAGCAACCATATGGTGGCTCACAACTATCTATAATGTGATTGGATGCCTTCTTCTGGAATGCAGGTGTATATGCAGACAGAATACCCGTATACATAACAATAAATAAATTTAAAAAAAAAAAAGAAATATGGAGGATCCTACAGAACATGGGAGAAATACCTATCACCCCTTGCTGTGGTTTGAATATGTCCCCAGAATTAAATTAAATTAAAAAATAGATAATGAGCCAGGCATGGTGGTGCACGCCTTTAATCCCAGCACTCTGGAGGCAGAGGCAGGCGGATCTCTGTGAGTTCGAGGCCAGCCTGGTCTACAAAGCGAGTCCAGGACAGCCAGAGCTGTTGTACAGAGAAACCCTGTCTCGAAAAACCAAAAAAAAAAAAAAAATGATAATGTAGTAGTTTGAATAGGAATGGGCCCCATAGATTCATACATTTGAATGCTTGGCCATAGGGAATTGCACTATTAGGAGGTGTGGCCTTGTTGGAGGAGGTGTGTCACTGTGGGGGAGGGCTTTGAGGACTATATTAAGAGTATAACTTGCCGGGCGGTGGTGGCGCACGCCTTTAATCCCAGCACTTGGGAGGCAGAGGCAGGCGGATCTTTGTGAGTTCGAGGCCAGCCTGGTCTACAAAGTGAGTCCAGGACAGCCAAGGATACACAGAGAAACTCTGTCTCGAAAAACCAAAAAAAAAAAAAAAAAAAAGAGTATAACTCTTCCCAGTGTGGTACACAGTCTCTTCTTGCTGCCTGCAGATCAAGATGTAGAACTGCAAGATGTAGAACTCTTAGCTCCCTCTCCAGCAAAATGTGCCTGCATGCTGCCATGCTTCCCACCATGATAATGGACTAAACCTCTGAACCTGTAAGCCAGCCCCAATTAAAATACTTTCCTTTTTTTTTTTTCCTTCAAGACAGGGTTTCTCTGTGTATCCTTGACTGACCTGGACTCACTCTGTAGACCAGGTTGGCCTTGAACTCACAGAGATCCGCCTGCCTCTGCCTCTAGAGTGCTGGGATTAAAGGCTTGCGCCACCATACCCAGCAATTAGACAGCTGTGAACTGCATGTGGGTCCTGGGATTTGAACCCAGGTCCTTTGGAAGAGCAGCCAGTGCTCTTAACCGCTGAGCCATCTCTCCAGCCCGAAATACTTCCCTTTATAAGAGTTGCCTTGGGGCTAGAGAGATGGCTCAGTGGTTAAGAGGACTGGCTGTTCTTCCAAAGGACCCGGGTTCAAATCCCAGCACCCACATGGCAGTTCACAGCTGTCCAAAATGGCCAGGTGTGGTGGCGCACGACTTCCAGCACTCTGGAGGCAGAGGCAGGGAGATCTCTGTGAGTTCAAGGCCAGCCTGGTCTACAGAGTGAGTTCCAGGACAGCCAGAGATACACAGAGAAACTCTGTCTCAAAAATACCAAAAAAAAAAAAAAAAAAAAGAGTTGCCTTGGTCATGGTGTGTCTTCATAGCAATAAAACCCTAACTAAGACAGATAAAGTCTCAAGTCTGAAACTCTTGCTAGCCTCCAAGTCACTATATATAAATCCATATAGTCCAGGCTGGCCTTGAACTTGAGTTCTTTCTGCCTTGGCCTCTGGACTGCTGACCCTGTAGGTGGGTACTATCACATCTAACATGTGTTGGTACTTTAAACTACAAAATGACAGTGATGAGAAGTGGGGCCCAAGAACAGGTGATGATGAGGGGTCAGGGTTGTAACACCTGGAATGGATTAGTTCTAAAAGCAAACTCGATCCCCTCTTGTCCCCTCCCATGTTATATCATAGGAAGAAGCCCTCCCCATATTCACTCCCAGTGCCTTGGACTTCCTGGCTTCCAGGACTGTAAGAAGTAATTTTTGTTCTTTATAAACAACATGGTTTTAGGTATTTTGTTATAGCAATGAAGAATGTGTTGAAATGTCCTTCAAATCCAAATGAAAATCCAAATCCAGTGAAGACTCAGTATAGAAACATTTAAAATTTAATTGAGGAGCTGGAGGATTGGCTTAACACTTGCTGTTCTTCCAGAGGACCCTAATTTGATTCCTAGTACCCATGTCAGGTGGCTCATAATCTCAAAAAATTCGAGCTCCAGGGAATTCAATGCCTCTGCCCTCCATGAGCACCTGTACATGTGCACAGACATACCTACATATAATTAAAAATTAAACTCATGGAGATGGTTAGATAGTAGAATGTTAAAGTCAGGTGCCAAATACATATGGACTGGACATTGGGAATGTATGCTAAGCCATATAACTCTTATAATCGTGGCCTATTTATTTCTGTTGTTTTGTATTGTATTTATAGTTATAAGAAAAAGAACCATTATTTGGACTGAAAGGGAGAGCTGTTGGGGGGAAAAATAAATACCTTAAACTAAAAAAAAAAAAAAAAAAGAAGGGAAGAGGATGGTGGGGCTGAGGGGGAGGAGGGTGGAAGGGTGGGACTGGAGGGGGGAGTAGGGAGGGGATTGTGATTGAGATGTAACTTGAAGAAATAAAAAATAAATTATTAAAAAAAAAAAAAAGTAAGCTGAGTAAGCCATGGAGGGAAAGGCAGTAAGCAACATTCCTTCGTGGTCTCTTCTCCAATTCCTTCCTTGAGCTCCTGCCTTGGCTTACTTTGATGATAGATTGTAAACTGTAAGCTGAAATAAACCCTTCCTTTCCCAAAAAAAAAAAAAAAAATTAAGTCATTAAATTTAATTGATTCAGCTTATTTATATTTTTATTAGATTATCTAATTTAACTAAAATTATATTTAGGACCATATCCCAGGCACTGTTAAGTGATATTAAAAAAAAAGAAAAGAAAACTTGTCCTCTGTTTTCCTGTCCTGTCCAGGGAAGTGCTGTTCTCCTTTGGGAGTTAATCTCCCTCAAAACCTCCCTCCTTTCCTTCCTTCCTTCCTTCCTTTTCCATCTTAGTCTGTTAAAATTAACTATATTAGAAACATGTGTATGGGAAGCTGGGCGTGGTGGTACACATTTTTAATCCCAGCACTCCAAAGGCAGAGACAATTAGATCTGAATTTGAGGCCAGCCTGATCTGCATATCGAGTTCCAAGACAGCCTTGGATACATAGTGAGACCCCATCTCAAAAGACCAAACCAACCCAAAAAATCTGTATAAAGCATTGTACTCAGGGGCTCTCATGGAACTAGCCATGGACACCGTAGCCCTGCTTCTCAGAGCCCATCCGTACCAGGTCCACGTGGCTGTCGCACAGCCATCTGTAAGAGTCTGGCTCACATTCCTAGTGTTCTCCGCATCATTGTTTTAACCCTGCCATTCCCCTTTCACTCTAACGTCCGTCCATTTCCACTGTGACATCTGAAGTTTCCCCCAGGGACCCTTTTCTTTTTCCTGTACTGTGAGCTAGCTCCTATCTCATTTCTTTCCTTTCCCCTGCCTTTTTCAGGGTCTCATATAGCCCAGGCTAGCCTCCAACTTGCTATATTATAGCCTACATTGGCCTTAGACTTTTTTTTTTTTTTTTGGTTTTTCAAGACAGGGTTTCTCTGTGTAACAGCCCTGGCTGTCCTGGAACTCACTCTGTTGGCCTTAGACTCTTAATCCTGTCTTTCTTTTTGAGTGCTAGGATTAGAGGAGTGCACCACTGTACCCGGCTCCCTCAATTTCTCTCTAACCCAAAAGGTAGGTTTGTTGAACCACACTGCTGCTGCCTGGTAGCTATTCTTCAGAGAGAGAGAGAGAGAGAAAGCAGATGGGGGACCGTGGTGTCACATCTGGTTCAGCCACAGATTGGCTGGGTGACCTTGACTGACTCATTCACCGAACAATTTGGTCATTTATTAAGAAACAAAGAAGGAGTCAAGGCTTTGTGTGTGCCCCACCCCCATCTCTCATTGACAAGGGCTTGGAGTGCCGAGTCCCTGGGAACCTCTTTCTGTCATGCTCTACTCTCCCTTCAGGGCCCCCATATGTGTTGGGATCTGCTGCTCCATCCTTTCCTATCTGGCCTTCACCATTGTCCTTTTGGAGACAGCGTCTCACGTATTCCAGGCTGTCGTCCAACTAGTCATGGCTCTGATGTTGGCCTCCACCTCCTGATCTTTCTGTTTTCAACTCCCAGGGATACAGGGATGTGCCACCACAGCTGGCCTTTGCTGTGCATCTTTAACAAGCTCTCTTCTATTGTCCCCTCTTAGTCACCATGACTACTCCATGCTTTGTTGCACGCCTGCTGTGGCAGTCTTTACCTGGGAATGTAGCCTAAGGACCAAGGCCATCCAGCCCTGGCAGCCGTTCCTATGAGTGGAAAGAGTGGGTGCACACTCTGCAGCTGCTGTTCCTTCTCCATGCTTTGTACCCCAATCCCTGCACACCTTGGGAGCTGGGTAGATGGGGAGGAAGAGGAGGAAGCAGCAAAGGGAAGGGAGAAGGATCTAGCTTAGTCCATCCCTAAGGCCCAGCAGCTGATCTGTGAAAATTCTGGGGTCTTTCCAACAGATTTCCTGTTTTGCTCAGTCGGGCCGGAGTTGATTTCTGTCATTCACCACCACCAAAGAAATCCTGAAGAATTTGGAATGAGCAAGTCGGAGCCAAGAACAAAGTGTTGGCACATGGTATATAGAATAAGGTACATTCCAGAGCCAAATATGGTAAAACCTCAATTGCCCAGAGGTCATAAGCGTGACCTGCTTGTCCAGACAGAACATGGAAACCCCAGAAGGGAAAAGGGGGCTTATTATTTTTGGGCTTTCCTGAAGGGAGTGGAAACAGGAGGTGTAGAGACAAGTTGGGATATCAAAGACAAACACAGAATGAAGAATAGGGTATGGCCAGGAACCAGAACACAGGGAAGCAGAAACCAAAGAAACATACACATGTTCTGTATCCATTGGGGCCTGGTGGGCACCAAAGTGCTGGACAGGGAACCATCTCCTCCCAAACTTCCTCTGAATCCCACCCACAGCAGTGGTTTCTGTTCTTATCTCCCGAGGGAGAAGTCACCCAAGTAGAGCCAACAAGATGTCAAGGTTTGTTTTTAATCAGGTAAGAAAGTAAAAGCAAAGTGCACCACCCAGGCAATTGCTGCCCCCCCCCCACATCTGGACTTAGGAAGTCTTGGTCTCCTAAGGGGGGAGGGGG
>CAJQZJ010000909.1:2948758-2976734 GCA_907164525.1 Lophiomys imhausi
GTGTGTGTGTGTGTGTGTGTGTGTGTGTGTGTGTGTGTGTGTGTGTGTGTGTTCTGCATTTCCTAGGATGCTTTTGGCTACAGGCAACAGAGAAGTGGACTCAAAGTATCCCAGATATATTTATTGGCTCACTTCCCAAGAAGGGCTTGGAGTAGTGTTGCCTAGCAACTTAGTGGTGCCAACAAAGACGCTGCTGCAGATATGGTTGTCTTTCTACTCCACCATCCTCGGTCTGATGGGTGACACCACCTGGAATTGGTAAGATGGATGCCATGGTTCTAAGCACCACATCCTTACACAATCATGGCAGGTTGGAGTGGGAGGCAGGCCATCCTCTTGCCCCTATTCCTTTTATCAGAGGTCCCTGGTTCGTTTCCCTCTCCATCCCATTGGGTTAATTGGGTTGCATAAGGATGACTAGCTGCAAGGGAAGCTGGGTGTTCTGGTAACTTAATCAATTTGGCACAAGCTAGAGTCACCTGGGAAGAGAGAATTTCGGCTGAGGAATTGGCTACATCACGTTGGCCTGTGGGGCATTTTTTGATTAATGATTGATGTGGGAGGGCCCAGCTCAGTATGGGTGGTGCCACCCCTGGGCGAGTGGTCCTGGGTTCTATAAGAAAGCCAACTGAGCAAGCCAGTAAGCAGTGCTCCTCCTCTATGGCTTCTGCTTCTGTTCCTGTTTTGAGTTCTTGCCCTGAATTCCCTTGGTTAGGGACTGTGATGGGGACATGTAAACTGAAATAACCCCTTTCCTCCACAAGTTGTTTTTGGTCAGTTTTTTTCTTTTGCACCAACAGAGAAGCAAACTAGGGCATTGGGGAAATGAATACCAGGAATTCTCAGTTCTCTGTAGAAGATGGGGAAGGGCAGTGTCCACTGAGTGGGAGGAAGTCACCTGCCCTCTGTCCCATCTAGCAAAGGGTCTCAACTGTGGCATGACCAACATTGCTAATAGTCATTGTGAACTTTTTTATTTTTTTAAAGATTTTTTTATTTATTTTATGCATGTGTGGTCTATCTGCATGTACACTTGCATTCCAGAAGAGGGCACCAGATCACATTGTGGATGGTTGTGAGCCACCATGTGGTTGCTGGGAATTGAACTCAGGACCTTTGGAAGAGCACTAGGAAGTGCTCTTAACCGCTGAGCCATTTAATCTTACGTGTGTGTGTGTGTGTGTGTGTGTGTGTGTGTGTGTGTTTCTCTATCTTTTAAGGGGAGATAGATACATTTTGGGAGGCAATAAATAGATGGTATCTACTTTTTGACTGAATCCACTAGGCTGTGTTTGGCCAGGGAATTGAGGCCATTTAATATTCAGGGTTATTTTGGAAAGTTGGGTATTGGTTTTTGACATTTCATTGAGTTTTATAGTTTTTTTTTTCCCTTTCCTCTCCTCTCTTGCTTAGCATCCGTCTAGAATGGTTTATTCTGTGTTTTGAGACAGGATTTCTCCGTGTAACCCTGGCTGTTCTGGAACTCACTCTGTAGATTAGGCTGGTGGCCTTGAAATCACAGAGATCCTCCTTCCTCTGCCTCCTGAGTCCTGGGATCAAAGGTATGTGCCACCACTGCCTGGCTCCTGCAATGGTATTTTAATTTTATGTGCCATATATAGTCTTAGATGCTTGGATGCACACTTCTGGGCAGGACCTTTACAGTTCTCCCAGCTTGAAAAGCTCCTACCCAAGGTGTCCACAGAATCCCCTCATTCCTCATTGTCTCATTCCATTGGTCAAATACCATTTCTCACCTGCTTGGTTGTAGCCCTCCCTACTCCCACCCTCAGCTATTTTTTCATTTTCTTTTCCTGGTTCTGTTTCCCCCTAGATCACATCTGGCTTACTGTGTGGCTTATTATATTATTTGTTGTCATTTACTCTTGTAAGAATGAAAACTCTGGGCTGGAGAGATGGCTCAGAGGTTAAGAACACTGGCTGTTCTTCCAAAGGTCCTGAGTTCAATTCCCAGCAACCACATGGTGGCTCACAACCATCTACAATGAGATCTGGTGCCCTCTTCTGGAGTGAATGCGTACATGCAGGCAGAACAATGTATACATAATAAATAAATAATCTTAAAAAAAAAAAGAATGAAAACTCCATTTAAGAGAGTTTCCTTTAAAAAAAATTATCTTAAACCAGGCATAGTGTTGTGCACCTTTTATCTAGCACGTTGCAAGCAGAGGCAGGCGGATCTCTGTGAGTTGGAGGCTAGCCTGGTCTACAGAGTAAGTTCCAGGGCAACTAGAGCTACATAGTGAGACTGTGTCTCAAACCAACAACAACAACAAATATATTTATCTTTGTGTGTGTATATGCACGTATGTTTGTGAGTGCTGGCAGAGGCCAGAGAAGGCTGGCTGTTGGACTCCCTGGAACTGGAATTACAAGGCAGTTTTGAGCTGCCTGGTGTTGGGAACCGTGCTCCTGGCCTCTGACATGATCTTCATCCCCACCTCCAAGTGGGCTTGCTACTATGTACTACCATGCACAGTTTATGGGGTGCTGGGGATCAAACCCAGTGCCCCAGGCTTGCAAGGCAGGCATGCTACCCATTGAGCACCACTACACCCCCAGCTTCCTCCTCTGCTTGTTTTGGGAGGGGCTTTTTTGAGACAGGTTTTTTTCTGTCTATCTCTGGCTGTCTTCCACTCACTTTGTAGACCAGGCTAGACTTGAACTGAAAAGATCCCCCTGCTTCTGCCTCTGTCCAGGGTGCTGGAAGCCAACCCTCGGTCCTGTTCAAGAGCAGCCAGTGTTCTTAACTGCTCAGTCATCTCTTCTCCCTCTCTTCCCTTGAAGGCTTTACAGTCTGATCCCCCCCCCCCCAGTAATTTTAAAAAGTGGAGTTACTGCTGTCTCACAGCATATTTGGGAAAGACATTTTGAGGCTATTATCCTAAGCTTGAAATTACAGGTAAGTGGAGGACCAGCTGTAGGGCAGGAAACAGGGATGGAGAAGCCCATAGACTCATTCAAAAGACTGAGTTAGTATGGAAACCTCCCCTTGTGTGTCAGGGAGAAGGGACAACATCCCATATTTGTGGTGTGTCTAACAACTGACTGCTCCACAGACATTGAAAGATGTGAAAGCTGGCAAGATAGTCTCTCTCTAGAGAGAAAGACAGAAGCCCAAGGTCTTCTAGCCCCTATGACAGCACTTCAGGCTCAGTCAGGAGCAGACTGGCTTGCCTTAGGAAGAGGGGACCACTGCCCCAGACTCCCTTTCCTGCGGCTGGGCACTCCTTGCTAGGAAACAAAAACTGGGTTTCTCTGTGCAACAGCTCTGGCTGTCCTGGACTCGATTTGTAGAGCAGGCTGGCCTCGAACTCACAGAGATCCACCTGCCTCTGCCTCCCAAGTACTGGGATTAAAGGCATGAGCCACCACCGTCTCTCTCTCTCTCTCTCTTTTTAAAACTTAATACAAACATTTTTTAACATTTATTTATTTATTTATTATGTATACAGTGTTTGCTCTACATATATGCCCCGGCAGCAGATCTCAATGTAGATGGCTGTGAGCCACCATGTGGTTGCTGGGAATTGAACTCAGGACCTCTGGAAGAACAGCCAGTGCTCTTAACCTCTGAGCCACCTCTCCAGCCCTCTCTCTTTTTGATAGCTAATGGAATCTAATTTTCCTGAGCCAGTCCAGTCGGGGTTTCTGTTTTCTTTTCCCTGCGTCCGTTCCATTACCGGCCTCAGAGAAATGGGAAAAACAGCTCGGATGGAGACTCAGGACTAGTAAGGTCCGAGCGCCGCCTGCTGGGCAAAGTTTAACCCGGAGATGCAGCATCTGTGGACGCCGCTCAGGGATGCCATGCCCCCTGAAGGCGGGTCCCCCGGGGCTTCGGGCTCCGACAAGCTCCTGAGTGTGGAACACACAAAGTCACACACGGGCGTGCGTTTGTGTACACTCGTGTTTCTCGCTTAACTTTCGCTGACTCCGACGGATCTCCTGCGATTCTCGTTGACCCTGCTCACCCCAGACCCTTCCTGATCCAAGATGCCTTTGGCTTAAGGACTGAGCCCTCCCTCCGCAGGACTGCTACGTAAGACGCCTGCTGCAAGTGGAATTGCCTAGGGGGTCTGCATTTCTGACAGGCCATATAAAGTGTTGAGGGGCCCGTTTCCCTTCACTGGATGTGCTACACCAACAATTTCCTCCTAAAAGCTGCAGGTCTGGGAGGTGTCTTGTTAGGTGAACGCGCTTGCCACCCAAGCCTGGAAACCCGATTTTGGATCCTAGCAGCCCCTGTAAAAGCCAGATAGGGTAGTCTATGTCTGTAAGTGGTAAGGGGCGAGACAGGAAGCTTGTCCACCAGCTACCCAGAAGTACTCAGCCAACTAGCAAACAAGGATTCTAAGACCGAACATGGTGGGACAGAGAGGACCCACACCGGTGGGCGTGGCGGCAACACGCCTTTAATCCCAGCACTCGGGAGGCAGAGGCAGGCCGATCTCTGTGAGTTCGAGGTCAGCCTGGTCTACAAAGTGAATCCAGGACAGCCAGGGATACACACAGAAACCCTGACACGAAAAAAAAAAAAAAAAACTAAAAAAAAGGAGGACCGATACCCTGAGGTTGACCTCTGACCTCTACATGCACATACTCTGAAACTCATACACACACATACGCAAAGTAAATAGGAAAACTAGACCACACTCATATAGATGACACTCTAGGACAGCCAAGTGGAGGTTAACGGTTGCCTCTCTCTCTGTAGAGTCTGGACACCACACTCCTCTGCAATGACTTGCTCTCCACCAAGAACTTCAAGGGCCAGAATTTACAGTTTCATGAGTTGGGCATGATTTACTGAAGGAGGCCAGAGGAGGATTAAACTCCCCCTCCAAACCACCTCCACTGGGAGAGAGACTTCTGAGGCTGGACTGGAAGGCCTACTTCTAGTCACTTAGGTCTTCCTGGAGATCAGCTTCCATCCCAAAATCATCTGAGGGTTGTCTGGAACATCTATTAGCATAACAAAGGCATTTCTTCTCAGGAAATTCCAAGGGTTTTGACACTCTTGCCCAAGAACTGGGGAAAAGCCTAATTTATTATTTTTAAGCTGGGGAATGACGGGTTTCTCCTGTATCCTGGGCCTGGCTCCAATATGTCTTTTGTTGTTGTTACTGTATTTGCACACACTTGTATAAGTAGGAATGTTTTGTCCCAGGCATCTTGAACTCATAGCAGCCAGCCAGTTGTCCTGGCATCTTCAAGCACTCTCAAAAGACAAAGCCAAAAAATTCCCCCTGCCAGGTTCAAGTCTATGAGTATAACCCTCAGGAGGCTAAGACAGGAGGATTGCAGAGCATTTGAGGCCAGTCTGGGCTACAGTGTGAGACCAGAGAGAGGGAGAGAGAGACCCTTTGAGTACCATACTGCTATTGTCCCCTACGGGGCACACTGGGCTGGGATCCAGCTTCCACAGCTGTCCTGCCTTCCCCTCCCCCTGGAATGTGATGCTGGCTTCCTGAGAGCCTTTCATTTTGGTTCAAGGCTGTTGGTCCGGAGCCAGGGTCTCAGGACACAGGCTAGCTTTGCCAGCCATTGTTTTCTTTTGTTTAAAACAAAACAAATCCCAACTTGGCCGGGCAGGCTTGGTCTCCTGAGGACACTGTAGCTGCTACCAGGACTGACTTTAGAGGCTGTGGCCTGCACGAGCAGGAGCACCCTCACCCATTCCTGACCAGTGTCATGATCATGCCAGCTCTGAGAAACAACGGGGCAAAGGTGCTTGCCTGCTAGGATGGAAGCTCTCAGATCTGGAGTCTGTGCTATCCCCGGGACTTATGGTGGAGCTTCCCTCCGTCCAGATGTGCTGTTCTGTTGGTCTATACACCAGCACTGCCCCACCATGTGAGACAGTTCCCACCTCCTGGTTCCCTGTCATTCTTTTCTTTTCCCTCTGTGTAACAGTTCTGGCTGTCCTGAAACTTGATCTGTAGACCGGGCTGTGATCGACACTCACAGATCTGTCTTCCTTTGCACCTCAAGATTAAAGGCATGTACCACCATACCCAGCTCCTCTATAGCATTTTTAAGACTCAGTACGTGGGTGTGCGGAGGTGACCCTGGCTTGTGCCCTGCCGGTCCTATAGTTCCCCGTGCCCTCTCTCAGGAGTGGAACAGCACTGTAATGAGGCTGAGAGAGGAGTTAGTTCTCTATAGGCAGTAAGGACGAAGGCTCTTGGTAAATTATAAGCTACTCACAAAGCCTGCAAACAAGAAAGGCTTTCATATGCCTTATCTCATTGAGTCTTCACAAGGCTCTATAGAAGAAAGGGTGCCATTACCATCCCCTTTATAGATAAGGAAACCGAAGCCAGAAACGTGGAACCCACTGCTCAAGGTCACGGAGATGATAACTGATAAAGCCGGGTAGACTTCAAACTGAGAATTGCAACGCCATATTTTACATGTGTTGACCACAATACACTAATAAACAGAGGTATCCATCCGGCTTCCTGCCACTTTTGTTTCCCCAGTGGGGTAGCTGAGCCTCATGGGGCTGGAGGCCTGGAGTGGGGATCGGCAGCACTCATCAACCTTCTCTGTAAGCACTGGACCACAGGAGAAGTGCTGAGCATTGAGTGTTTGGCGAGGCCGCCTTTGTCTCGCTTTCACCAGCAGGTCCAGGCTTAACAATGTATTTCCCACTTTGATGTCTGCGGAGCGTTTACACTGCCCCCTGGTGGTGCAAGGGTGTAAGGCCGCCCCAGAGGGATCGGGAAGGATCAAGGTTAGGACACGTTGCTAGGCACCCGAATCTCAGCACTGTTTCTCCGAGATCGTGGACAGGACGCCGAAATGAATTTAACGGCACTCACTCTATAGCCCTTGGAAGATTCAGAGCTGGTTCTCAAAGCCCAGTTGACGTATGGAAGGGGGGGTAAACCCAGATTGCTGTTTCCTAGGGTGCAGCAGCTAAGGGCCTCTAAACTCTCATCTTGATGGACTCCTGCTACACCAGCAGAGTTTTCCTGCTTTCAAGTAGAGGTAGAGTTGCCGCTGCCCCTCCCACCTCCAGGCTTCTGCAGGTTTCCTTGTTGGGTGTACTCGCTGGTGCTCCTGTAATCCTGCCCACTGATGTTTCCTGCTGTCTGGTGGGCTGGCTAAATAGGGGACTGGCTGTGTAACTGGTCAGGTGCCTGCTTTTCTTCCTTACTACAGAAGTGCTCGGTGGTCCTTAGTAACCAGGATCAACGGTGAGAACGCGGAGCCTTGGAGGGGTCTACGCAGGTTTGGGCTGCTGGATCCCTGGGGCTGATTAGGCCGGCATCCAGGGGCCGACAGACGTTCAAGACGTTGGAGGAAGTGCTCGGAAGATTCCAAGTTCACGAAACATCTCTAAAGGGCTCAATGAAGGTTCTCGTTGAGGACTTTTGGAACTGACCTGACACCTAGTGGCTACAAGTGGGAATGACGTCACCTTTGGGAGTTTATAAAAAGCAGTCCCTTTTTTGAGAAGCCTCTTGGGATCCTGGGAGAAGATTTGGGTATAAGTCATGTATCTCTCACTCACTTACTTAGGGTGGAGTGGTCAGTGTCAAAGGGTAACTTAGAGGACTGGACGGGTGATAGAGGTAGATTCTTTCTAGTTCTCAAGAATCTGCATCACTCCCAGAAATCAGACTGAAAGAAAATCAAATTTGTAATAACCATTGCTCCCTTTCCAATTTCATACAAAGATGAAGAGAAAGAAACAGAAAGCTTTTATTGATGCACAGCCATTCTGATTTTCAGGTTTTTTTTTTTTTCTGTTACACATTTGGATGTTCCTTTCAGCCACACAATCCTTAGCGTTCCCCTGGGCCCCATCAGTTATGGACACTCCATAATAATTTAACCTCATAGGTCATGAAAGATTTAAAAGACCCCCGACTTCAAAAATCCTCACCTTTCCTTGAGGAGAGAGTTACACTCCAATATATCTGCTGCTTCGTTTTTTTCTCCACCGTCCTAACTGTGACCCGGAGCTCCTCTTATGTACCACCCAGCCAATGGAAACTGAGCTCAGCGCAGTCTGTGGTAGGAGTGACTTGTCAGGAAACAGTCATCTGGGGGGGTTGAACTGTCTGTGGTACTGACATGTCACCTGTCTGTCTGATCATCATGCGCAGAAACCACGCACTGTCTGCCCTGATGGCTCCACAGTGGTAACTGGTGGTGTGGGGTGTAACTCCATCATTTATACTCAACTCTGCTCAGCACGCCACAGCCTGGCCAACCCACCCGAGCTCTGCGTGTGCTCAGGGCTTTTCCTCTTCTTTTTTGCTAAACTCTTGCAGCTGCCTTTCTTTTCTCTTCTTTCCCCCTCTCTCCCTCCCCACTATTTGTTTGTTTGTGTTCGTGTGTGTGTGTGTGAGTGCAGGTATGTGTGAGCCATGATACTCTCAAGTCCCGAGCCATCTCTTGGGCCCCCTTTTGGACTCACTATGTAGGCTGAGCTAACCTCAGACTCATGCCAATAGACGTTTCTGTCTTGGCCTCCAGAGAGCTGGGATTGCCAGCATGAGCAGCCACACCTAGATTTGTCATCTGCCTCCTTTCTCAAGACTTAGGCATTTTTACAGTGTGTGTGTGTTTGTGTGTGTGTGTGTGTGTGTGTGTGTGTGTGTGTGTGTGTATCACAGCACGCATATGCAGGTCAGAGGACAACAGTCAGAAGTTTTCTCCTCTCACCGTGGATTCAGGATTGAATTCGGGTGAACTGGCTTGTGCAGCAAGTACCTTTGCCACCCGAGCCACCTCGCTGGCTCGAGGAATTTAAAAATGCAACACAGAATAATGAGCTCAGGAACAGACGAGAAGTTTCCTTTTCGCTGTTCCATTAGCCAGGCGAGACCACTGAGGCTGCAGGGTCACCACGTTGTGCTGACCAGGTTGGACTAGATGCCAAGTCTCTTGGTCTTTTACCCTTGGGTCCTTCCATGTGGCCCTCAAAGTTTCTTTCTAAAGGATTCTTGCCTTGTCTCCTCAGTGTTTCCTATCACTGCTTCCTGTCCCTTCTACTCAATTTACAATGCCCATGACCACTACTTTTGTGCCTTAACCCGTTCCCTGAAAGCTCTTTCCTTCTGTCTAGCAATCTTATATTCCCAATTAGTCTTTGTGATTATAAATGAGACCACCTAGACTGTGTCCCCTTGATGGTCACTAAACACTAAGTGTTCTCCTCACTGAAGGGAACAACATCAGCAACACAGAGATACCCAGAATCAAGCCAGGTTTTATTTGCTCACACTTAACTCTGGTCATGGCATCTATCCATCTGACCTTTGGTTTAATCTCCTCACAGCCACCACAACTCGCCAGGACTTCTCTTGTTGGACTTTTCTTTCCAGACCTTGACCTGCTTCTGTGACTTCTAGGCTTTTAAGAAACTGATTTGAGAGGTGAGAGAATAAGAATGAATGCTGGGCCAGGGAGAGGATAAGGTGCCTGCCATGCAAGCGTGAGGCCCTGAGTTCAGATCCCTGATACATACATAAAAAACCAGTGTGGAGGTTCCCTGGTGCTAGAGCAGGGGTGGGAAGCTCACCGGCTAGCCCATCTAGCTGATGGGTGAGCTCCAGGTTCAGTGCGAGACACTGTTCAAAAAATAAGCCCTGGAGCAATTGATGAAGATACCAACCATCTGGCCTCAGCATGCACACATGCACACACGCACACACACACACACACACACACACACACACACACACACACGTCATCGAGATGGCTCAGCAGCTAATGTCCCTTGCCAGAAGCCAGACAACCTGGATTTGATGCCCAGAACCCGTATCATTGGTGGAACTTACTCCTGCAAGTTGTCCTCAGCCTCCAGAGTGGAAGCATGGCGTGTGTTCTACTCATATTACCAGACCTAGCTGAAGCACTGCTCAATTGTTGCCTCCCTTGGGCCCCTTCATGCCTCCTTTAGTCCCTCTTGTTCTCACCTTGGAGGCCTGAACATTGTCCCTTTGTCATGTGGGTTGGAGTTCTTCAGACTCAATGAATCCCAGTGTCTTGTTGGAGTCTTGCTATGTAAGTGAGCTGAAGATGAGAAGAGAGGTGAACCTTGGGGTCCAGCCATGGGATCTGGGATGAGGAGGCATCTGGCATACTGTAGGTAGTGTACTCTCTGACAAGCATAGATGGGGTAGTCCCACGGCTGATACCCATCCCACTGTAGCCCTCTTGCAGGCAGGGGGAAGGACTGAGGACCACACTCACCTGAAATTCACCATCCCGTCCTTCTCCTCTAGCTTCTTTATCAGCTCCCTGACCTGGTACCGGTTGATGGGGACCTTGTCTTGCTGAGGAGGTGGATGTAGTGAGCCATGCATCCCTTTGCTCGGTCACACCCAGTGACCCCCATAATATCTCACTTCTCTTGGGACCACTGGTAGCAGCTGAGGGCTCAGAGGTGACTACACCTACCACAGGGAGGTACTGGAGGCAGCTGCTTTCCTTGGCATCAGCCTGCCTTCAGAGGGGATAGACAAGGGCTAAGGATCCAGATGCATTGAGTGGCCTGCTGAGGTGGACTGGAACAGTACTCTTTGACTGTGTGAAGGACATCCTTGCTCTGAGATATCTGGTCCTGGCCAGCCCTCTTGGCTTGAGAACTAAGCATTCACCCCTGACTAGCCTCCTAGACCTGGGCCCAACGCCTTCTTAGAATAGTGTCACAATTGATCCTTTCATGCATACCTTTCAGGGGGACCTCCAGCACCTCCATTCTGTTCACTGTATTGCTAAGAGGAAGTGAGGGGGTTCAGGTAGGCTGGTAGGGCTAAAGGCAGAATGTGGGAGCTATGAGAAAAAAGGCTTTTCTCCCATTCTCACTTTTCATCTTCTAGGAGCCAAATGCAGTGTGGGGGTTGGGGAAGGTGCATGAGGTGACCGCGCACATCTGGACAGAGGAGTGGCATCCGGTCACATGATGAAGATTTGAGCAGGGAGTTAAGGAAGTTGTTGAGTTTCCCTCTAGGACTAGATGAATGAGGGCAGCACCCTTAACTAATCCCGGAGAGGAGTATGAAATGCAAGCATATGCCTCCCTGTCCCCACCCCTCCCCATGCTACCCAGGGTCTCTGCAAATCATCACACCTGTATCATGGCTCTCCGGAAGTCCCCCACAGTCATTGTCATCAATCCAGTTGGATTCAGGCTCCTGAAGAACTCTGCCGCTGAGATCTTCTGCTGTTCTGTGTAGTTCTGAGATGCAAGGAGCAAACAGTTGGCTTTATTATGGTTGTCAAGCCTCCCCACTTACTTGTCCCCCAAAGAGGCCCAATCTCCTGGGCCCAGAAAAAGATGCCTGAGGAATGGGAGAAGGCAATCTGGCTTGAGGTTATCTATGCTTTTTAGAGCAAATATCAAGTCCAGGCAGAGGAGTGATGGTTCCTGCATCTGTCCAGTTCCCAGAAACCTCACCGAAACCCAACAGAGGCTCCTCTCCTTCCATCTGTTCCCTGACTCCACAGAGGGACACCAAAGTTGCCAGGCTGCCCCAGAATCATAGGAGCGACCAGATCTAAGTCTGTTATTTGGCATTAAATTGGCCTCTGTTAACATTTGCGAGGTCAGTGCTTGTGGGTGGGGGGTGGGGCTTATCTCAGCTAAGAGATCACACAAACTAGGACCACAGTCTTGGAGCACGATTGGTTAGACAGGCTCTAGGACTCCTCCGGGTGCTCACAGTTGCCTACAAATGTACACATGGAGAAGTGCTTTGCTAGGAAACCCTAAAAGTAGTATTTTTATTTATACCCTCTCGTGTCACTCCTTATTGTCAGAAGGGCCACCAAGTCCTGGTGGATTTTCATCCCTTCCACAGTTCAACAGTTCTCAAGGCTCCTATGTGAGATGGAATCAAACCCCAACTCAAGGTCTGAAGTTTGAGGATACCACATCTGGCCCAGCCTTTCTGGCCAGATTTGCCTTTCAGGCTGTTTTATGAGACAGTGTTCCTCAGCTGGACTCACCTAGTTGGTCTCCCAGTCCCCCTGGAGGCTACCTGCACTTGCTCTGTGTGCAAGCCCTCCCTGCTCTGACGGCAGAAACCATCTTGCTAGACCCATCCCACTCTATAGAACGGGACCAAACTGCCCCGTGCTCTGTGCTCACCCCAACCCTATTCTTTGGGGGACTTCCCCAGTCCCACCTCTGCAAGGGAGTCCTCCTTTTCTCTTTGCTCATTCCAGGGTGTCTATAATTTAGATTCTGATGAAGTTTGTGGCCACTGTCACTTTTGTAGTATTTCTCCTGTGACATTGTCTGTTGGTCATTACTAAATCTGTCCTATCTTTTTTCCAGCCACATGGTTGCCTCCTATACAGATGTCTTATGTGATCTGTACCTGAAGATTCTTTTTTTCATACTCTCTCTCTGTCTCTCTCTCTCGTGGCATTGCGAATTGAACCTGGGATCTCACATACGTTAAACAGACGTGCTAGCCCTCTTTTTACTTAGAATTTTGAGACGGGGTCTCATTAAGTTGCCCAGGCAGGCCTTGAGCCCACTCTGTAGGGACCCTGGGTACTGGGAATATAAACCACCACTTGAGGTTTATGTCGAAATTTAAATTTACTTTGTTTTTGCTGTTCCTGAGATCCAGTGGCAAATGCCAGTCTGGCCCGGAGTCTTCAGCTTCTCCTGCTCATGTAACTCTCTATTCTTTTAAACCAAGGATTGGGACTCTCACTCTGCATTCAGGGTCCCCTGTAAAACCCATTTCCCCCTGGTTCCTAAGGAGGAGTCATTTTCTTCCTAAATAAACCTGATACCTTTTACCTCCTAGAACCTTGCACATAATATTCATGTAAGACCTTTTGGAGATTTAGTTTTGGAAACTGAGGCACAGAGCAGACCAATCAGAGGCCAGAGGCACAGAAACTGAATTTTTCACAGCGCCCCCAGATGGCAGCCAGCAGAGGTGCAGCCAGCAGAGGTGCAGCTGCACCTGAGAAAAACACCTTACCCAGGCTGCAACACTCCTTTCAGCTTCAATATTTCCTTGATTTCTAAAATTTCACGATTGCACCTACTTGTGATTTTTTTCTGGAGATAAGCTAAGGGAGGACTCAAGCCAGGTATGTGTCAAAAATAAAGGACTGTGCTAAGCACAGGATGACTGGGTTTCAGAAAGAAGTCTCAGAAAGAAGCTAAAAGCACTGGGCACTATGGCCAGGCATTGCCCCGAGGGACTCACACCTATTAAGTAATTCCACCTCTATAGCCCCCCTTCTAGTCTGTCCCCATTTCACAGGTGAGAATACTGAAGCACAAAAAGCCTCAGTAATTGCCTTTGGTGGCACAGTAGTAAAATGGTGGGGAGGGTTTCAAGGAGCGGACTCCATCCTGTGCCTTCACCCCTATTTCTGCCAGATCTCAGCTTTTCCCTTTTTGGGGGTGAGGTGCAGTATTAAGGGACCTGATATGCAAGGACAATATTTCAGGTCTTCACTGCAAGGAACCTTATTAGAAAAGATCACATCGAGTCGGGTGGTGGCGCCAGCGGTGGCGCACACCTTTAGGCACACTCAGGAGGCAGAGGCAGGAGGATCTCTTTGAGTCTGAGGCCAGTCTGGTCTACAGAGGGAGTTCCAGGACAGCCAGGGCTACACAGAGAAACCCTGTTTCAAAAACCCCCAAAACCAAAACCAACCAACCAAACAAACAAAAAACAAAACAAACAAGTAAAAAGGATCACATAGACACTCAGAGACAGCCATGTGGACGTGTCCTCCAGGGCTCTCTGAGGCTCTCAGGGGGAGGTGAGGCTCACCTGGATCAACTTCATGGGGTTGGTCAACAGGGGGATGTTTTTCTTGCTAGAGAGACCCTGAAGTCCTTTGTATATCACATCCAGCTGGGGGTGAATGGCACAAACCCCATTCAAGGATCTGACAAACTGCTCTGATACCAGAACGTTCTGCAGCAGGGAGAGAGGGGCCACGGTGGGGTGGGGGTGCTGTCACTGTGCCATTTGCCTGCTGACCAGAGGACCCATCCCTCTTGGCCAACCCAAGTTCAGGTGCTTTGGTCCTTTCTGGTTTGTCCTGCTTCTGAACTGGAGTTGGTTGGTGTTTTCTAGTTTTGTGACTGACTTGCAAATGCTATGCATGGGTTACCTTTTGAGGCAGTGTCTCATTCTGTAATCCAACACAGCCTTGAATGTCATCCAGGCTGGCCTTGGACAAGTCGCCTAGGAGATTTTGATTAGGTGTTTTCATTATGGTCAAATGGCTTGTTTGTCACATGCTATCAGTTCAGCTTTCTCTGAGAATGATAATTGTAAGCGCGCACCTTTGATGGACAGGGCACAATGACTGGGCACCATGATCTTCTTGTCTTCACCTCCCAAGTGCTGGGATTAAAGGCATGTGTCACTATGGCCAGTTTTATGGGGTGCTGGGCACAGAATCCAAGGTTTTGTGCATGCTAGACAAGCAATCTATCACATTTAGCTACATCCTCTGTGCTGTTCTGGTGTTATGCAGCTTATGACTTTATGGAAATTTGTAAGTTTCTCAGGTTAAAAAAATTATAGGGTGGGGAGAAGAGAGGGGGGCTGCAATTGGGATGTAACTTGATTAAATAAATGAATTAAAATTATACATATTTATATTACATTATATTATATTATATAAAATATGTATATATTTTATATTTACATATTAAAAATATAAAGATAGGGTCTTACTCTGTAGCCTGGACTGGCCTTGAACTCACTGTGGAGCCTGGGCATATGAACTCATTGTGATCCTTCTGCTTCAGCCTCCTGAGCACTTGGATCATAGGCATGTGTCACTATGCCCAAGTCTCCTAGGAGATTTTGATTAGGTGTTTCCATTATGGTCAAATGGCTTGTTTGTCAAATGCTATCAGTTCAGCTTTTTCTGAGAATGGTAACTGTAAGCGCCCACCTTTGATGGACAGGGCACAATGACAGAGATCAGAGACTGGTCTATAAGCAGGTATCCTGACATGCCCACATCTATTCGGAAGTCATTCTTCAGTGCTGGTACCCAGGATCCTCAATGCTGTCCCTCTGGCTATGGCTGACAGTGAGCTGGAAACTCTTCTTGTGGAAGAAGTCGGCGCTAGCCTCCAGGACATGGAGAAAGTGTGTCCTTTGGAAGAGCTTGCGCTCTTGTCAGATAGCCGACCCTCACTTTCTTCAGATGTGGCTCTGAGTACCTTTTGCCTTTTCAAAGGACTGAAGTCATGCTTAAGGGCTGAAGGTTTTGCAGAGACTCTGTTCCTAGGAGCATCTACGAAGCAGGGATTCCAGTACTATGTGGAGTTATGGCACCATCGTTGACAAGAGGGTAGGACCCTTGGTACCCAGGATGGCAGTGTGAGGAGTGGTGAGGCCTTTGTGGAAGGAGATTGGGTTATGGGGGTCACTGCCCTCATAGGGACAAGTGTCATATTCAGGGACCTGTTAGTTTAAGGAGTTATCAGGCCAGGTGGTGGTGGCACACCCCTTTAATTCCAACACTTGGGAGGTGAAGGCAGGCAGATCTCTGAGTTCGGAGTCAGCCTGGTCTACAGAGCAAGTTCAAAGACAGATAGGGCTACACAGAGAAACCCTGTCTCATAAAGCAAACAGAAGAATAAAAAGAAGAAGAGTAGCTGGGCGTGGTGGCGCACGCCTTTAACCCCAGCACTTGGGAGGCAGAGGCGGGCGGATCTTTGCGAGTTCGAGGCCAGCCTGGTCTACAAAGTGAGTCCAGGACAGCCAGGGCTACACAGAGAAACCCTGTCTCGAAAAACAAAAAAAAAAAAAAAGAAGAGTAGGAGGAAGAGGGAGGAGTTGTCAGTACGTAAGACTGAGTGAGTCTCTGACTTCTTGTCTTTTCATGTAGCATCCTTTCCTTCCCATATTCAAGACTGTTATGATGCCATATATTTTAGGGTAGAGTGATCAAGAAAGCCCTCACCAGAGCTGGTGCCATGCTACTGGGGCACTTGGTCTCCAGAAATGTGAAGTAAATTGTAGGAGTTAGATAAATTAGATTTAGGAAATATATAGGAGTTTCTGATACTGTCTCTTAATTCGGGGCCTGAAGAGCATTATCAGCATGAAATCAGCAAAAACAGGAAAGACTCAATAGACTGAAAAACAAGTTTGAAGTCAGGAAAAACAGGAAAGACTCAAGACTTGAAGAAACAAAGTATCTGGCCTGACATTGTTTTCAGCTGCTAAGTGGGCGGAGCCCAAATTAAGCTGAAACAGAGTTCCTCCTATTTGAGGACAGTGCGTGGAGCCCAGAAGAGAAGAGGCCCCTGATGCTAGAGAGCTCCAAGAGTCCTGCTGAAAAAAGGGCTGGCCATTGATGGCCAGCTCTCTCCCTGAAGCAGAAAGAAGCCGGTGAGCAAAGAAAGCCTGAGCAAGACACCTAAAGGCCAAGGACTGGACCCTATGGCTCAGCTTTTGCCTAGAGGGGTTTGATCTGTCCAAACAGTGGCCTAAAGGAAACGGTGCCTGGCTTTAAGGACTGAGGCAGAGCAGCTGAGTTCCTGATTCAAAAGAAGGAAGTTGGCCTGCAGACGGCTGGGGTCTCCCACAGAGAAGAAAGCATGAAGCCTTATTTAAGGTGAGACTGCAATAACCAAGGACCCTGACGAACCTGCATCTGAGAGATCCAGAAAAAGGACTGCTAAGTGTGTTAAAGAATCTACAACAAAGACTGTGTTCCTGACGACTGAGGACCTGCCCCAGAGACTGTATCATTCTAAAAGGTTATGAAAATAGTTGTTATGATTATCAATAGGTTTAGTGGATAGGTTAAAGGGGTTGTAGGAATTTATAGGATTAATAGTTAAGAAATTGTTGGTGTTTGTTGTAAGTAAATTTAGTAATAAATAAATAAGTGTTAAATAATAATTTAAAAGTTCGGTTACAGTAAATGGCAACCCTTCCTTTCTTTATAACATACTGACTCCAAGTATTTCATCACAGTATCAGAAAAGAGACTAACTGGCAAACTCAGTCTGTTGGCTCTGGCAGGCTTGTTTAATGGCAGTTAGGTTACAGCTCATGGACCCCTGTACCACTGAAGCATTGGCAGTGCATTTCCAGTGAACCAGGCCTGGGTCCATGCTGCCCACCTGCCAGGATCAGATGGCAAATGGCTAGGAAATCCGAATGTGGCCGAGACACTGGGGAAGTGTGGGTGGGTGCGGAGGAGATTTTGTATAGCTGGTGCAGTCACAGCTATAGTATGAGTGTGGAGAGATGGGGCCTCAGAGGAGAAAGATTCAGGAGCAGAGGAGCAGCGAGGGGCAGTGAAGGAACAATGAGGATGACGAGATCATTGCCTGCATTAGGGTGATCTTACAAAATGTCTTTGTGAAGCATTAGGGAAAGAAAGGGATTCTCATATGGCTACCTACACAGAAGTAGAGAAAGAGGTAGGCCCTGGCTTACTCCTAGACATTTCCCATTTGCTATGGGAATTTGTCCTGGACAAATGGCCTGATGGCTGTGCTTCAAATCCCTTGTAGGGAAAGTGGGAAATGGTGGAGAGTGTGTGCTGTGGACTGAGTTTGAGTCTTGACTGCCTCAGTTGATGTGGGAAAACACAGGCCATTTGCTGGTTTGGAGGCCTGGGCTCTATAAGAGTAGAGAGGGCCAGCCAAGCACTAAGTGTGTATGTGGTCACTTCTCTCTGTTCTTGACTATGGACGTGATGACCAACTGTATCAAGTTCCTGCTACTGTGACTTCTGCTGCGGTCCATCTGCTATGATGGACTGTAGCCAGGAGTAAACTCTTTCCCTAGTTGATTTTTTTTGGGGGGGCGGGGGGGTTTCAAGGCAGGGTTTCTCTGTGTAGCCTTGGCTGTCCTGGACTCACTTTGTAGACCAGGCTGGCCTTGAACTCACAGAGATCCACCTGCCTCTGCCTCCAAAGTGCTAGGATTAAAGGTGTGTGCCTCTATGCCAAGTGGGTTTGAAACCTTAACCCTCATTTGGAAATAGGCTCTTTGCAAGAGATAGTTACGCTAAAATGAAGTCATTAGGGTGGCCCCTGACCTAATATGACAACAACCTTACCAAAAAACACAAAAAATCAAAAAGGGATTCTGCTTAGAGATGGAATGCACTCAAAGAAAATGCCATGAGCAGATGAAGGCCAGGACTGAGGTGATGAGTCTGCAAGCCAAGGATGTCAATGACTGCCTGCAACTGCTGGGAGAGAAGTCAATGGCAGATTCCTCCTCAAGCCCAAAGACAGGAACCCACCCAGCCGACATCTAGATTTCTGGTCTCCAGAGCTGAAAGGCGACACATTTTTGCTCTTTAGGTCACCTGGTTTGTGGTACTTTGGTATAGTCACCTTGGAAATGAACACAGTACTCTACTAACTGAGGAGCTGGGATAATAAAATCACTTTGGGACAAAAAGAACCAGTGATTAAAAATACAGGATATTGTTAGTCCCCGCTGCCATCCCTGTGATGATCCAGCAAGTCCCTGGCAGAAGGCCAGTTATGAGGTGGGTCTTAAAAATCCTAGGATTCTGGCCAGGTATGTGGCTCACACCTTTAACTCCAGCATTCTGGAAGGCAGAGGCAAGCAGATCTTTGGGAATTTGATGCCAGCCAGACTGAAATTTTTTTTTTGGGGGGGGGATTCTGGAACACTCTGAGACCCAGGCAATTTATTACTGAATTCAGTAGTATACAAATTCTGTTGTGGAGCTTCTCACCTCTTCTTTGGGCTTTTTCCTGATTGATACCCTTATGTGCTCATATCCTGGGTTCCCAGGATCGAGTAAATTACTTCACATTGTGGTGATACTGACTGAAGGGCTAGTCCCATCATTTAGCCCTTGCCTCATGTTTGTGAAGACCTGTGAGGGACCCAGCTGGTGGCACTGGTGGCAGAATGGCAACTGGCTTTTGCCTGGTACAAGTGACTGGCATTTGATCACTTACAGAAATATCAAGCTCTTCCATCCTGGATTTGGGGTTCCTCTTGATGGACATGATAAGAAAAACTGCCCCCTCCATACTCATAGGGTTCAGGGAAAGCTGTGGGAGAAGGGAACAGCAGAAGGCTGAGATGGGGGCAGGAGAGGCTGTGTTAGAGTGCAACTTCACTTTCTCCATCAAGTCACAACCTCTATATTCCTCCAAGATGTCTGTATCTATTCCTGCCCATCTGTCTGACCATACATCCTTCCATCTTTCCACCCACTACTCATCACTCATTTGTCTACTCATTTACTACCCACCCACAGCCCATGAATCCACCCCTTTCTCCATCTATCACCCTCCCATTCATCTACTCACCAAGCCACCTCACCTTCCCTTCATCTACCCATACACCCACTAATTAATCATTCTCACTATCTATCCTTTCATCCACCCACCCACTCATCAGTCTGTTTTGTCATCTATCTACTCATCCATCCACTCATCCATCCATCCATCCACTCATTCATCCACCCCCCATCCATCCATCCATCCATCCATCCTCCAACAAACATTTATTGAGGCCTGCTGTATATCAGTCAGTAAGTTAAGCTCAGGCAGGCATGACAAGAGCTCTGTCCTTAGATAACATCATTCTAATTGGAGGAGGCAGGTAGATAAGCAAATGGCATCAGATGTATGATAACAGCAGTGACAGAGGAGTGTAATGTAGAAACAAAGAAAGGAGGGTCCAGCATGGGTAGGGGACCTTTGAGGGAAGCCTTGCTGGGTGAGGAGATCAATCATATCTGAAGGGGGAGCAGGAGTAGAGTGGGTGGAGGGTGGAGTGGGGAAATTCACCAAAGAAGAAAGGAGCAGGCAAGGGTGAAGGTGTGCTCGAGGGAAGAGCATGGGGGTTGGGCATTAGCACATGTTCTATAAGCAGGAGCAAAGAGGCCCCAGAGGTGGGAAAGGTTGTGACATGATAGACCTTATGGGCTTAGGTTGTTGTTGGAAGGATGATGAAGCATGGATGGAAGTTAGGAAGAGGGAACGTGTAGTCAGCCAGCCTTGGGTTTGACTCAGTGGCCTCTTTGTGCCTATCACCATGGAGGAGCTGTCTCAAGGGTCCAACCTAGTAATTCAGCCAAAGCATACAAAAAGGTGCCCAGTGCACACATGGCAGGCAGTGTATGATTGGTGGCTGTTGCTGGTGAAGGCCTTTTCAGGTGGTTGTGTCAGGAGGGAGGTCACAGGTTTTATTGAGCATTTACTACGTGCCAGTTTCCTAGGCTCTGTTGTTCTCTGGTGACAAAAGTCCCTTGCTTGTGCAGTTTGGCATCTGAGCTTTGTGTGACTAATTTCCCAGGGAAATTTCTTAGTTTCCCGAGATTGGGGGCTGAGGGGGAATGAATGTGGAGAACAGTAGATACTTCCTGTGGGAATTTCCTTTTCTATTTTTTTCTTTCTCTTAAGACATTAAAAAAGCTGAGGGTGGGCTGGAGAGATGGCTCAGCGGTTAAGAGCACCGGCTGCTCTTCCAGAGGTCATGAGTTCAACTCCCAGCAACCACATGGTGGCTCACAACCATCCATAATGAAATCTGGTGCCCTCTTCTGGCCTGCAGATATACCTGCAGACAGAACACTGTATACATAATAAATAAATCTTAAAAAAAAAAAAAAAAAGACTCAAAACCTAATTCCAGAAAGTCTTTAAAAAAAAAAAGCTGAGGGTGGAGAGACGGCTCAGTGGTTAAAAACACTGACTGCTCTTCTACAGGATCCAGGTTCAAGTCCCAGAACCCACATGGTAGTTCACAGCTGTCTGTAACTGCTGGGCATGGTGGCACAAGCCTTTAATTCCAGCACTCAGGAGGCAGAGGCAGGAGGATCTCTGTAAGTTCAAGGCCAACTTGGTCTACAGAGTGAGTCCAGGACAGCTAGGGATACACAAAGAAATCTTGTCTCAAAAAAACAAACCAAACCAAAAAAACTAATGTGTGTGTGTGTGTGTGTGTGTGTGTGTGTGTGTGCATGTGTGTGTTCACCTGAATGGCGTGGTGTGTATGTGGAGATCATGGGACAGTTTGCAGGGGTCAGCTTTTTTGTTTCTAACATGTGGTTCTGGGCATTTGAACTCAGATCTTTAGGCCTGGCAGGGAGTGCCTTAACCTACTGAGCTATCTTGCCAGTCTGACTGCTTAGGGAAAAGAACCTTCAGAAAGGTTCAGGTTCTTAACAACAATCCTTGGTTCCACCAGACCTGGAGGCTGGCTTACTCACAGCCCGGGCCACTTCTCTGAGTTGAGCTGTGCCATTTCACTCCACCTGAGACTTCCAGTTTTCCTCGATCCTAGATGGTCAGTCTGGTTCTATTGGTCATTGCCATACTCTCTCTGAAAGAATCTGGCTTCTTTTTGTCCTCTTAGCAGCACCTCAGCAGGTTCATCTTCAGTTTTCTCATGTCTATTTCTCCTTCATCAATAAGGATCCTAACACCTGTCATGCCTCTATCATCCCTTGGGGAGGACAGTTAAAATGGCCTTAGAAAGTCAGATACAAGTGGCCATTCTCTTCATAGTTATATGATCTGAATTGGTCATTTGGCCTCTGTTTTCCCATCTGGAAAGTTGAGCCGGCAGAGATCAGTGGCCACATTGGGTAATGACTGATGAATTATTGCATTACCTGATACAGGGTGTGTCTTTGTTTGTTTTGAGGAAGGGTTTCTCTGTGTATCCCTGGGTGTCCTGGACTCTGTTGACCAGGCTAGCCTTGAGCTCACAGAGATCTGTCTGCCTCTGCCTCTTGAGTGCTGGGATTAAAAGTGTGAGCCACTACTCCCGGCAATTACAGACACCTGTGAACTGTCATGTGGGTGCTGGGATTTGAACCCCGGTCCTTTGGAAGAGCAACCAGTGCTCTTTTTTTTCCTTTATTTTTTATTTCTTCAAGTTACATCTCAATCGCAGTCCCCTCCCTATTCCCCCTCCAGTCCCACCCTCCCACCCTCAGCCTCCCATCCTCTTCCCCTTTTTTTTTCTTTTAAGTTTAAGGTATATCGCAACCAGTGCTCTTAACACTGAGCTATCTCTCCAGCCCAGGGTGTGTCTTGAAAGAGTCCAGAGAGAGGACTCAGGAACAGAAATGCTCTTGCACCTGCCTTCAAACTGTCCTACAGCCTGTGCCATAAATAATTTCCACAAGTAAACTAATTTACAATGAAATATTAGTTCATCTGTCCATGTACTTACTACAGATTCACTGTGTCCAGCACCATGCTAGTCATGAGGGCTATGATCATGGCCAATGATCACTGAACATCCTTATCCCTAGGAAGAGTTCACATTCAAGTGAGAGGAGAGTATAATTACGAATCACAGCAGGTTTTGCAGAGAGGGGAGGGTAGAGTTCTGGAAGCAGTCCCCTAGTTCAGGAGGTCTCAGGTTGTCATGGACCTTTGTGTGACATGCTCTTCAGCAGAGTGGGCCTGAAAGCAGGTGATAAGGAGAGGAGGAGAGCAGAGGCCAGGGAGAGCCATGGAAAGCAGGGGTGAGGAGAGGCTGCAGCGGACTGGATGGGAGCACAAGAAACCACTGGTATCTAGGATTAGTATCCCCAAAGCATAATATGGCCTTAGTGTGAAGAAAATCCCAAGAGAGACCCAGATGGTATGAGGGAAGTTCTGTTTAGAAGCACATGTGTCACCAGAGAGCTGAGGGCTGCCTCAGGGTCTACGACATGGGCACAAACATGTGCACACGGAAGTTCAAGATGGGGGACTAATGATTCTCCCCAGTAGTGTCCAGTCCAATACTATCACCCTGCTTCCCACAGACAGACAGATGGATTACATACATGCAAATATATGTACACACACATTCATGGACATACACTCACTGACACATAGGCAGACACACATGGCATACAGGCACAGATGTACACACGATGGCACCAGCTCAGCGAGTCTACCTTCAGCACTTGGAGGTTCTCGTTGTATTCTAGTCCCTTGCTGATTCTGGAGGCTCCCTCGTTGTTGATGTTATTATTACTGATGTCTAAGTAGATCAGAGAGCTGTTGACTTTGAGGACGTCCCCCAGGACCAGAGCACCTTCATTCCCAAAGCCATTCATGGAGACATCCAGTTTCTTCAGGGTAACGTTAGACTCCAGGGGAGGGGAACAGCACTGGCATCAAGGTGGAGTGAGGCTTACCCAGGAAAATGCCCGGACAGCCAGCCCAGCTCCAAGCCCCTTCCCTCACCCTCATCCTAACTGATCTAAACCCTAACCCTTATCTTCACTCCTACCGGAACCCCCACCCTTATCATCACCCCCTACAACTCTTACTTTAACCCAGCCTATCCCAGGCTAACCCTTACTCTCACCTTGACTGTCCTCCCCTCCCCCGCCCAACCCACAGCTCAGCCATCTTCTGTAGAGACAGATCTACAGAGTCATCCCCGTCCCCTCCAGGTGGGACTCATTCTCAACTCTCCTGAGATTCATTCCTTTTGGGATCTCATCTCCCTGCCCTTTAGCTAAACTATCCTCTGAAAGAATCCCTAAATATGGTGCTCAGGCCTGGGTAGGGAGGATTTATAAAACAGTAGAGAATATCCAGGAATTATGGACTGAGAGAGCTCTGTGTACCTGAATCCATGGTGAGCACGAGGAAGCAGTACAGTGCTCCTCTCAGAGTGTGACTTACCTTGAGGCCGTTGCACAGGGCCACAGATCCGCGGATATGGAAGTGATTCCAGCTCAGGTTCAACGACTGGAGCCCTACATTGAGAGCTGGGAGAGACAGAAAGCCGGTTCAGCATCCGCCACATCTCTGAGACTGAACCTCAGACTCACAGCATTGGAGCTGAGTATACAAGCTGGAACATTCATGTGACAACTTAAGGAAAATTTCTTTTAAAGACAGAGTCTCACTGTGGCAGGCCTTGAACTCACAGAGATCTATCAGTGCCTTCCAAATGCCGGGATTAAAGTTGTGTGCCACCATGCCTAGCCAGGTGATAATTTTCAGTTAGCTACTTAAATACAAGATGGAAAGATGACCCCTAATTCTGGGAAAGATGATATAAAACAGTCCCACTCTTCTACTGCTGAGGGCAAATGGCACAATCTACCTGGTAAATATTATGTGACCACAGATGTTCTCCCATGAAGAGGTATACAGTCTGAGATACCACCTAAGAAAACAGCACAGAATGTGGAAGAGCTACGTTCCTAAAGATGTTTACCCTGATGTCACAAATACAGTGAAGTACATCGTAAGTTTTCATCTGGGACCGTGAGGGCTGTGACTCAGTTGGTAGAGAGCTTGCCTAGCATCCATGAGGCCTGGATTTGATTCCCAGTACCACATAAACTGGGCATGGTGGTGTAGGCCTGTAATCTTAGCACTTCGAAGACAGAGTCAAGAGATTCAGAATTCAAGGTCATCCTCAGATATACAACAACTTTTAGGGCAACTTGGGTTATGTGTGACTGCTTCAGAGAGATAGAGATGGAGAGAGAGAGAGGAGGGGGAGTTAGGGAGAGAGGGAGAAAGGGAGTCAGAGAGGGAGGGAGGGAGAGAGGGAGAGGGAGGGGGAGAGGGAGGGAGGGAGAGAGAGGGATAGAGAGAGAACCTTCTGGACACAATTATCTAAAGATGGATAGGAGCCAGGACACAATTATCTGAAGTCAGGAGTCAGATTTGCATAGCAAACACACTTTTAAATTTTATTTGTGTTTTAGACAGGGTCTCAATACGTAGCCATAGCTGTCTAAAACTGGCTGTGTAACTGTGGCAGTCTTTTTGCCTCTGCCTCCTGAGTGCTGGGGTAACAGATGTGCACCACCATGCCCAGCTCATAATGAATGGTTGTGAGCCACCATGTGGGTTCAGGGAGTTGAACCTGGGTCCTCAGCAACAGCAAGTGTTCTTAACCACTGAGCCTGCTCTCTAGCTCTGACTCTTTTCTAGTCTCAGTCTCCCAAGCAGGAGGGACTGTCGGCCCACATCACCATGCCTAGAGATCTACAAAAGTCAGAAGGTTTTTTGTTTTTGTTTTTGATAGAGTCTGTAACCTCCAAGCTGACTTGGAACTCACTGGGTAGAACAAGCCTGAACTTCTTCTTTTTTTTTTTTTTGGTTTTTCGAGACAGGGTTTCTCTGTGTATCCTTGGCTGTCCTGGACTCACTTTGTAGACCAGGCTGGCCTCGAACTCACAAAGATCCGCCTGCCTCTGCCTCCCAAGTGCTGGGATTAAAGGCGTGCGCCACCACCGCCCGGCTAGCCTGAACTTCTTGAGGCTCCTCCTGGGTTTTTTCACTCCCTTGATGCCTGCTTGCCTTTTAAAGTTGTCCTTGGTAGTGCATACCTTTAGTTCCTGAATTTGAGAGGTGGAGGCAGGAAGATCAGGAGTTTGAGGGGAAATCTGGTCTCAACAAACAAACAACAACTACACTGCAAATTAAAACAGTAGACCTGGGCAAGGTGGAATAGCTTCTGGTACTTGGGAAACAGGGACAGGGGCAGGTAGGAAGTTCTCTGTGAGTTCAAGGCCAGCCTGATCTACAGAGCAAGTTTCAGGACAGCCAGGGCTACATAGAGAGACCCTGTATCAAAAAGACAAAATAAAAAAAAATTTCCCAAAGATCATCCTTGTCATCTTTTATCACGTATATGTTTTAAAATACATTTCTATGAAATAATGAATTGTTTTAGGTGGAGTTTCTGTTACAAGTGTGACATGTAGTAATCTCAGGCTGCCTAATGCAAGCCAGGTTCTTTTTTAAGACATTCTTTTTATTTATTTATTTCTATGAATGCAATTAAAAATTTGTTATTAGATCTATTCATTTCTGCTTTATGCGTGATTGTTTTGTCTACCTGTATGTATGTGTACCACATGCATGCTTGGTGCCCATGGAGATCAGAAGAGGGCATCAAATGCCCCAAAAGTGGAGTTACAGACAGTTGTTAACAACCATGTGGGTGCTGGGAATCCAACTTGGGTCCTCTGCAAGAGCACAAGTGCTCTTAACTGCTGAGCTCCAGTTCTGAGGTTTATTTTATTTTTATTCATATGTATGTGTGTGTATCTGATTTAGTGGATGCCATGTGCATGGTGCTGCCCAAGGAGGCCAGAAGAGGGTGTTGAACCTCTGGAGTTGGAGTCACAGAGGGTTGTGAGCTACCTGATTTGGGTGCTGGGAATGGAATCCGGGTTCTCTACAAGAGCGGTAAGCATTCTCAACTCCTGGGCCATCCCTCCAGCCCGCGTGCAAGTGGCTTCTGTGTGTGAGCTGCTAAACTCTGGCAAGTTTTGCTTCTCACATCCAGATGTTTGCTTTGCTCTATTATTTTTGCTGTATTATTTATTTATTTATTTATGGTTTTTGGAGATAGAGTTTCTCTATGTTACAGAGTCCTGGCTGTCCTGGACTCACTTTGTAGACCAGGCTGGCTTCAAACTCAGAGATCTGCCTGCCTCTGCCTCCCGAGTGCTGAGCTTAAAGGCGTGCACCACCACACCTGGCCTCTTTGCTCTATTATTTAGAGGATGATTTGCACTACTTTTATAATTGGGACATTCAGGACACACACCCCTGTGATCCAAACACCAGCCTGGGATACGGTAATAGGGAGACACTGTTTCAAAAAAAAACAAATCGACAAACTGAAAAGCAAAACACAACCTCAGCGGCAACAACTAAAACCAAATGAAAAGAAAAACCAACAAACAAACCCCGCAAAGGAAACATTCAAGACTAAGTTAAAAATAAAGGGAAAAGGGTTGGGGAGATGACTCAGAGGTTAAGAGTGCTGAAAGATCTTGCAGAGAACGTGGGTTCAATTCCCATTATCCGTATGGTAGTTCAGAGCTGTCTGTAGCTCTAGGTCCATGGTATCATCTAACGTTCCTTCTGGCCTCTATAAGCATCAGACACACCTTGTGGTACTCATACATATACACACAGGCAAAAACACCCATATGTATAAAAGTAATTAGTAAATAAATACATTTTTAAAAAGGGAGAGCCAGCTCCAAGTAGTCCCCTCCCCAGTCTCTCCTCACAGCCCCCCACCCCGACTAGTCCCCTTCCTCCATGAGAACATACCCAACATCTGTCCCAGGTGCTCCCCTCCAGTATCACAGAACTGGTTGTGGCTGAGGTTCAGTGACCTGATTCGGTAATTGGACTAGAGGAACAAATTGTAGAAAGAGAAGTTACTTTCATCCATGTATTTATTTAACTTGAGACAGGATATCACTGTGTGGTGCAGGCCGGCTTTAAGCTCTCCACCCTTCTGCCTCAACCTCCTTAGTTCTGGATTACAAACATGGGCCACCATGCCCAAATAAGAGGTTATTTTTTGTTTCTGACCACAAATCTTTCAGTTAACCTTGGAGCAGAATGATAGAGAGCTGCTAGGTACCTGAAACTGGGTGGGCTAGGGTTCTTAGCAAATGATTTCCTGTACATTAAAAAAAATTTAACTGTTAATGGTTTGGGGGAGAATTATTTCTACCCAGAAAGCTCTATGATTTGCTGAAGCTTCTGCAGGGACCAAATATACATTAGTTCCCCAAACCATGCAAATGGCTTTGCCCACAGTAGCCACCCAGATTTCCCAAGGGACATTCCCACATGCTCCTTACTGACAAGGCTTGGCATAGAAGTGCAGCAGCTTCTTCCTTCAAGTTGTTTCCTGTAGTGAGGGTGCTTCATTAGCAATGCACTCCTTGCCAGGCGGTGGTGGCACACGCCTTTAGTCCCAGCACTTGGGAGGCAGAGGCAGGCGGATCTCTGTGAGTTGGAGGCCAGCCTGGTCTACAAAGCGAGTCTAGGACAGCCAGAGCTGTTACACAGAGAAACCCTGTCTCGAAAAACAAAAACAAAAACCAAAACAAACAAAAAAACAAAGCAATGCACTCCTGACCATGCTCCCTTGGCCTGTCTTATCTGCCAGGCCCTTCCCTTTGATTGAACACACACACACACACACACACACACACACACACACACACACACACA
>CAJQZJ010000909.1:2982856-2997259 GCA_907164525.1 Lophiomys imhausi
GTACAGTGAGATCCAAGGATCTGTAGGTCTCTGCCCCTCCTGGGTCACGTTCCCCACCAAGCTTGACTTTTACTTGAGTGCTTAGTGTGTGAACTGCTCTGCTCAAGCTTGCGTGGCAAGCATTCTACCAACTGAGCCATCTCTCTCTTTCTGGGTTTTAAACGCACGCTTCTAAGAACATCTGCCTGTTTACTTTGCTGGGTTTCTTTGAAATAAACTTTCACTTTACGCTTCTCAGTGAACAGTCAGGGAGGGACTGACATACAGTTGTCAAAGTCTTGGTGACGTAGCCAGTTTTGTATGTAATCAATTATATAAATCTGCGATGAAGTCAAGGTCAGGCCCTTGTTTGGTTATGGCAAGCCAAGAGATAATGTTATTCATGTGGAAAAATGTAATTTCCTCCACAATGGGACCTCTAAAAAAATGATAAAGTGAAGGCACACATTGAATGGCACGGCTGCACACATTGAATGGCACGGCTCCACACACAGCCCAGGTCAGCTTTGAAATGGAGACCTAGGCCTACGTTTTGTCATGGCAGGAGCTCTTGGGCCTGGTTATAGCCCATACATTTTCTAGGAAGCAAGCTGATGCCTTGTCTCCCGACTAGGAAAAGCTGCAGTCTTGAAGGCACAGCCTCTTCCATGTGCTAACAGGGGAAACAATGGCCAATGACTGAGAAAGGCATAGGGTAGGTTGTTCTTTAGACACCAAAGAGGGGGGTCCTCTGAACCTCAAACCAGCCACCCCTGTTAACCCTCTTCTGTCAGGTCAGGTTCGATGTGTTCTGTTGGCCAACATGCTCACCACCAGAGTTATAGCAATGGCCTTGGTACCCTTGGGGCCCAGCCCATGGTGGTTGAGGTTCATACAGGACTCCTCCATGTTCCGGATGAAGTAAGAGGAGGGCACTACACCCACCAGTTTGCAGGCTTCCAGGTACACCTCCTTCTGACCGGTGGTGAAGAATTTCTCTGTGTCTGCATAGAAAGTCAGAATGAAATAAGGTTTCTCTTCTGGTCTGCCTTAGCTCCCCTCTAGCCCCATGCTCTTCTGCCTGGGCCTTCCTCTGCCTGGGGTTCCAGTTGTGGGTGATGATGTGTATACAGGAGAGGGTAGCCAAATGTTGGGGTCACAAGGAACAGCCACAGTAAAGGGTCTCTGGAGGTGTGATGATCACAAATTAATTTACAGTCACGCATGTGATGACCTCAGTGTGTTTCTGGCTGTGAGTGAGGTAACACTGAAGGGCAAACTAGCAGGCCCAGAGCTGTTGACTTTTGTTGGTTGGGGGGTTCTCTATTTCAATTTTAGTTTTACTAACACTGTTTTTTGTTTTGTTTCTGTTTTTCGAGATAGGGTTTCTCTGTGTAGCCCTGGCTGTCCTGGAACTTGTTCTGTAGACCAGGTTGGTCCCAAACCTACAGTGATCCACCTGCCTCTGCCTATCAAGTGTTGGGATTAAAGGAGTGCACCATAAGAGCCTGACTTAGAGCTTTTTAAAAAAATTACTACTATTATTTAATGTACAGGTGTTTTGCCTACATGTGTGTCTGTGCACCATGTTCTGGTGCCCATAGAGGTCAGAGGAGGATGTTGGATCCTCTTGCATTAGTTATGGATGGTTGTAAGGCACCATGTGGGTGCTAGGACCTGAACCTGGGTCTCCTGGAAGAGCAATCAGTACTCTTAACCACTGAGTCATCTCTCTAGTCCCAGCTAGGATTGTTCCAACATGAGCTGTGGCTGTTGATACAGCTCAGCCATAGGTCATGGCTATCTGAATCCTTGGCTTGATTTCCCAGTACCACAAACAAACAAACAAACAAACAAAAAAAAAGACCCATGAGCCATGAATGAAACTCTCCCAGAAATTTAGAGAAGTGCATGCTTAAACAGAAGGCTGATATAATTTTTTTTTAAAAGAGATGCTTGTATCCCACCCTTTGGCCATCATATTTTTTAAACAATGAACCCCAAGAAATTAGAATTCCCCAGGAGTGCCATGCAGGGGGCAGGAGAAGGTTGAAGGAGTAGGAGCGCTGTCTCCTGGAAACAGAGTTCACACAGTTCTGACAAGTAGTCAGGCTACCCTGAAAGCACAGTCTTGATGATGAGCCGGCCGCACCCGGCCTTCGGCTGCCCAAGCTGTCCATACCTCCTGTCCTCTATTTAAACCCAAACCTGATGCCAGGATCCTGAAAATGGACTTGGGAGGGGTGAGCCATTGGATTTTAAAAATGTTATTCCTCTTTATAATGTGGCCATATTGACTAAATCTCCCCTTTCTGCTCTTCACTACTAATTGTGCCTTTAGTTGACCAAAGCAGATGGGTGGCTGAGCCCTGTTATTAAGGTTGTCAGGGTAGGGGTGCTCCACAACCAAGACTCTGACCCTAAAAATCTCCGGTAACAACAATCTCAAGACAACAAACTAGGCTGAAATGGAAATTGGAGATCAGTCAAGAACAAGCTAGCTTGCACCTTAGTGGGTTTTCCTATCCTAGTGGTTGTTCCCACTTCAGACTCTACCTCCCCAACGACAAGAACTCCATTTCTCAGTTGCAAGCCCTTGTTCCTTAGATTTCAGACCAGCCTTGCCCATGGTCAATGGGCATCAAACTTTCCTGGATGGATGGGGCCTAAGATGGAACTAGGAGCCTTAGGCAAAACATCCAGTGTTGCTCTAACACGCCCTTCAATGAGGTAAAATTGTAGAAAGTGTAGAAGAAACAAGAAAGAGAGCCACAGGATTGTCTGGGGACCAGTGGTGTGCTAGTTAGGGTTAGGGTTTCTATTGCTGTGAAGAGATACCACGGGCATGCCAACCCTTATAAAGGGAAATGTTTAATTCTGGCTGGCTTACTTTTCAGAGGCTTAGTCCATTGTCATCATGGTGGGAAGCATGGCACCACATAGGCAGACATGGTGCTGGAGGAGGAGCTGAGAGTTCTATATCCAGATCAACAGGCAGCAAGAAGACACTGAGACACGCTGGGTCTGGCTTGAACATTTGAGATCTCAAAGCCTGTCCCCAGTGACACACTTCCTCCCAAGTGAACTACAGTGGCCATCCACTTCTTCCAAGGCCACACCTACTCCTTCTTATGGACGTATGGGGGTCATTTTTATTCAAACCACCACAAGTAGGGAGGAGGTCTGAGTAAAAGAGGGAATTTCCATGTTGACTGGTGGGAAGGCTTAATAAGCTGATATTGTGGGTAAAGTTCACACTGCTCTCCACTTCTGTGGCCTGGGAATTACTGCCTGCCACCCATGTTCAGGAACTCACAAGAGAGTGGGTATAATGATGCATAGAAGTTATCTCAGCACTTGGGGATGGGGAAATCAAGAGTTCAAGGTCATCCTTGGCAATATAGTGAGTTCAAGGCCACTTTGGACTACACGAACCCTTTCTCAGTAACACAGAACCAACAAGAGAAGGGTGACTTGGGCTAGCCTAAGCTTACAAAGCTGGAGGCTCTTCCCATCCAATGGACCAGCATCCTTCTCCCCTTGCTTCACAGATGCTCACAAATGATCTTTTTGGCACCTCTCGCCTTAGGGATAATAGGAAGAAAGGGATGCCAAAGGTGTTGTTTGCAAGAACAAAGTGTCTGCTTGAGCTCCATCAGCTGGGGTAACCGGGTATGTTTGATTTGTTGAGACAAAACTTGTGACTCTGAGGCAGGAGAAACAAGAACTCTCAGGTGACCGGAGCCTCGGTTAGGGATGCAGAGACACTCCAGGGCACACAGTGGAATACTGAATGTCAAAGACAGGTCAAATGTGCTATCAGCTAAGGTAGCCCTGGCCAGCTCTTGGTGGTCTTGGATGACTCTCAGAATCGTTAAACCTGTTTCCTTTCTAGAAAAGATGTAATAAAGTCTGCCCTCTGGGACTGTGTAGAAATCAAGTCACAAGGGGTGGGGTGGGATGGAGAGGCTCAGAGGTCAAAAGCCACTCTGCTCTTCCAGAAGACCTGAATTTAGTTGCCAGAGCCCATGGTCAAGAGGCTTGCAACTGCTCATAACTCCAGCTCCAGAGGGGATCTGATGTCTCTGGCCTCTGAGAGCACCTGACAGAGACATTCTGGTGGAACCCAATCTCTCCATTTTCTGAGGAAGCCGGGTGGCCACCCACCTCTCTTCAGACATCACCTCACCTTCAATTTCCAGGTCAGTTTCTGAGTCTTCCTTGGTGGGTTTTTCTTTCTCAACACTTGCAGGGGCTTCGGCTTCACAGTAGAGGGTGTCATCGCTGTTCTGAGGGGCCAATGAGGCTTCAGTCTCATCTGGAAGAGAACCCCATCCCGTTCTCAGAATTAAACCTGCAGCCCACTGGGTGAAACCTACCATTAACTCCCGTTATTCTCTGCCTCCCAGGTCCTACCTGCAGCCTTTGTCCCATAGCCTCACATACCAGCCCTGCCAGGAAAACCCCTTCTATAAAACCTCCCTTGTCAGTTGGCTGCTCCAGTCCCCTTCCCTGGTCTGTCGGTTTTTGGTGGGGTCCTTGCTTACACCCCTCCCTCATCATTTGTGTGGAAGCATTTTGGGGTCTGCTGTTGAGTCTGTTACTCTTTCTGGTGAAAGGATGTGTCCCAAAGCCCGGACTTCTTCACTGTCACACACTGTGGTGCTGGGGGGTTGGTGAAGGGTGGAATAGGTGGGGACTGGGATCAGATGCAAAGGAAAAGGTACAGGGATCTGTTCTAGGGAGACGATTCAGATTTCTAGGAAGTTGGTGTAGCTTCTAAGGAGGGGCTTAAAGATGTGCTATGATTAAGCATGTTTATCCTCACTGGGTGAGGCTCTGCTGAGGGAAATGGTGCCTCCTTTACACTGGTCCCTGCACTTGCTAGATGTGGTTTGTTCACTGGGCCACTGAGTGGTGGGCTCCTGAAAGCCACGCACAAAATTCAGAGACGAATCCACCAGCACCAGGCCTTGTGCTTCCCAAAGGCCTAGCAGACAGGCCCAGCCTACTCCCTTCCCCCCTCCCTCCTTCCCTCCTTCTCTCCTTCCCTCCCTTCCTTCCTTCCTTCCTTCCTTTCTTTCTTTTTTTTTTTTTAAAGATTTATTTATTATGTATACAGTGTTCTGTCTGCAGGTATATCTGCAGGCCAGAAGAGGGCACCAGATTTCATTATGGATGGTTGTGAGCCACCATGTGGTTGCTGGGAATTGAACTCATGACCTCTGGAAGAGCAGCCAGTGCTCTTAACCACTGAGCCATCTCTCCAGCCCCCTTTCTTTTTTTTTTGTCTGTTGGTTTTTATTTATTTTAATTTTTTGAGTTCATACATGTATACCTGTCTGTTCTTCCAGTGAGCTAACATTATGTACCCCCTCCCTCACAATTCAGATTCTAGGATGGCAGGCTTCTTTGTGTATGTGTGTTTGAGACAGGGTTTCTCTGTATATCCCTGGATGTCCTAGACTCACTTTGTAGACTGGGCTGACCTTGAACTCACAGAGATCTACCTGCCTCTATCTCCCGAGTGCTGGGATTAAAGGTGTGTGCCACCGTGCCCGGTGGTGGTGAGCTTCTTAATGATCCAAGCAGATGTATATGTCTTAGTTTTTCTCACAGAGTCAGGTCCCAATATTCATTCCCAAGCATCTGTGACAAGCTTCCATGTGACATGCAATTTGAGTAGCAGTGGCCAAGAGGCCAGGAAACATGCGGCTGCTGAGTTGCCCAGCTGCTGCTCTGTGCTCTGAGGAAAGGGCTGAATTTCTGAGTCTCAGGTTCTTTACAAGTCAAACAATTAAAAAAAAAAAAAGAGGCTTGGTGTAGTGGCACACACCTTTAATCCCAGCATTCAGGAACTAAGGAGGCAGAGGTTGGCAAATCTCTGTGTGTTCGAAGCCAGCCTGGTCTACAAAGTGAGTCTAGAATATCCAGCACTACACAGAGAAACCTTATCTTGAAAAAAAAAAAAAAAAAGGTCTGGAGAGATGGCTCAGTGGTTAAGAACACTAGCTGCTTTCTCGGAGGACTGGGGTTCAATTCCCAGCATCCATATGGCAGCTCACAGTTGTCTGTAACTCCAGTTCTAGGGAAGCTGGTGCCCTCATACAGACAAAAACGCTAATGCACATAAAAATAAATTTTAAAAAGAAAGAAAAACCAAGAGAGAGAGGAAGAAAGAAAAGAACAAAATGTGTGTGTGTGTGTTTGCAGTGCCTGTGGAGGCCAGAAGAGGGTGTTGAGTCCCAAGGAATTGACACTACAGGTTATTGTGAGTCAATGGGAACAGAACTAAAGTCCCCTGGAAGAGCAAAACCCTGTAAGGGCTGATCCATCTCTCCAGCCCCTACGACAGTTTTAGAGTTCCACTCAACCAGGGGGATGCTAACAAACTCACAACTGTCAGCCAAGTCATGTGGTGTGAGCATTTCCGACACGGCTGATTTCTATCAATGTGATGTCAACCAGTCTGAAAATGAAAATCAAGATTGGCTAGAGCTTCTAAGAGCCAAGTCCAACATACAACTCACTATTTGAGTGGTTTCCCAACCCCGTCCCTAATGTAACATGCTGTCTCCATTGCAAAGGCTCAGGCAGACAAAGAAGGGCACCTGGAGTCCACCTGATCACTGGACACTACTCTGGGAAGGGCGAGGGATGGGAGGCCTTTTCACCTTTGGTCTCAGACTCAAGAAACTCATCATCATCCATACTGCCAGGACTCTCTTGGGGCTGGTGACAGCTTCTTGTCCCCTGGTGGCTGCTTCCCTAAGATGCACACCTGTCCTTTCAGCTCTGTGTCAAACTCTTTGCACTGCTCTCTTGACTGCGAATCCCAAGGGACCCGTAGCTATTTTTCCATTGCAGCAAGTTTGGAGGAGAGCCGGCTTTGGTGGGAATCGGGCATGCATGGATTTGGCATCAATTCTGTCTGAGGTAGCTAGGCCTGGGGCTCATGGGGAACAATGGTAGAGCTCTATTCCCCAGACCTTGGTCAAAAAGGATGCCCACCCACTTAGGACTTTATGACATAAGAGACACTTTTCTTTTGTCTTCAACATTCCATGATCTCATGCAGTCATTGTGATCCATGGGGGTGGACCTGGCAACAGCAGGCCTCCTACCCTTTTGGTGACTCTGGTGGTCATCTTTTCTCATATGTTCACTGGGTCTAAGCCCAGACTTGGCTGTGAGTGCTTGGGTGCTGTAGGGGATTCTTTTAGTGACAGCCTATTTCCTTCTGAGTTAGCACCAAACCCAAGGCTCTTAGTCAGGTGACTGTGAAGCGCCGCCACCATGTTTTTCTCTCAAGGTGGCTGCGCTTCAGGTACGAAGTATTTCAGTGATGGGTGAAGTTAGGTGTCTTCTACCCAGTTCTTCCTTTTTGCTTGCACCCTTGGAAGAGTATCCTTGACCTCGGAGCAGGAGAACGAAAAGCGAAGCAGCGCAAGCATATGCTGTATCACCGTGCTTCGTGGCTGCCACGGCATTGTTCAAGCCAGACTCTTGGTTGTTTAACTTGAGGTCAACATTCCCACACTCAGCCAGCATTCCCATGTGGAGTTGAAGGTCACTTGCAGTGTGCTGTGGAGAGAGCTGGACCAGTTGTCCGTTGCTCCTTGATTAAAGCTTCAGGTCAGTGGTTAGAAGACTTGGGGGAGGGGAAGAGAAAGTCACAAGATGAAGATGATCTAGAAATCTTGGCTTGGGAAACTATAGTTATGTGTATGTGTTTGTGTAGACAAGAGGACACCTCTCAGGAGACAGTTTCCTCCTTTCTTCTGGCTTGGGGGGGCCAAGTCTCTTAGGGTGGCTGATCCACGAGACAAGCCAATTCTCCTGTCTCCACGAGTGCTGGGATTACAGATGCACACCACCACACCTGCATTTTTTTTACATAGGTTCTGGGGGGGCTGAACGCCAGGTCACCAGGCTTTTGAGTTAATCTTTATGCAGGAGGTGGAGAGTCATTTGTGCAAGTCCAATTGTTTCAGCACAGACATTGAAAGGACTCTCTCCTCCCCCCACTTAAGTCTTTTCATCATTCTCATCCATTGTTGGGATTGTGTCCTTTTAGTTTTGTGTCATAACCAGCCAGGCCTGGTGGCACTTGCCTGTAATCCCAACACCCAGGAGGCAGAGCTGGGAGGATCACAAATTCAAGGCCACCTTGGACTCTAATGAGTTTTCAAACCAAACCAAACCTCATAATTGGAATGTGACATTGTACTATCTAATTAAACCCTTGTGCTTTACAATGACTAGTTTGTGAGGTAGACCCCTGCAAAGCTGGGAGGGGGGCCTGAGGGGCCCTGGGAGATGAAGCCAAGGTGCAGGTAATTCAAAGAGCAGGGCACTATGATTTTGGCTTGGAATGAATCAAAGAAGATTGCCTTCTGGGGCACAATTTGGATGTCAAACACTAAGAGAATGTGATAATTGGACTGTCAAGGTGACTCAGCTGTTAAAGGCTCTTGTCATTGAGCCTGGTGGACCATCACGGGGTGGTGGATCCATGGTGGAAGAAGAGAATGGAAATCCTGAAAGATTCCCACGTGTGTGCTGTGGCACTGTCCTCACCACAAGAAATAACATTGGTTCTAAAAAGAAGAGAAGAGGGGCTTAGAGAGATGGCTCAACAGTCGGGAGCACTGACTGCTCTTCCAGAGGACCTGGGTTTTATCCCCAGCACCCACATGGCAGCTCCCAGGAATCTGAGGCCCTCTTCTGACTACTGCAGGCACCAGGCACACACATGGTGCACAGACAGACATCTATGCATGCAGAACACTCATATACATGAAATGAATATATCCTTAAAAGGAAGATAAGGAGGACTTACTCACTTTTCTTTCTGTTTTTTCTTTCTTTCCTTTTTTTTTTTGGTGTGGGGTGCATGTGTGTGTGTGTCCTTACCTCTGCATGCAGAGGACAAAGTGGGGGACTTCAGGAGTCTTCCTCTCTTGCTCTCCACTTTATTTAATTTTATGTGTTACTGGTGTTTTGCCTGCACGTTTGTCTGTGCACCCCTTGCATGCCTGGCTATGGCAGGCATGAAGAATCCAGAAGAGGGCACTGGATTACTGGAACTGGAGTTACAGATTGCTTCCTTATGGGAGCTGGAAATGGACCTAGGTCCTCTGAAAAAGCAGCTAGAGCTCTTACCTGAGTAATCTTTCCAGCCCCCATCTTTTTCTTTTTTTTTTTCCTTGAGACGGGTCTTTCATTGAATCTAAAGCTTGATGGTTTCCCCCACTTTGGGGCTAGATTGACTGGCCAGCAAGCTCCCAGAATTGGCCTTCCAACACTGGGGTTACAGATGTGTATGACCATGCCTGGTTTTCATCAGGTGTTAGGGATTAGAACTCTAATTAAGCAAGTACTTGCTATGGCTACTCCTGGTTTTCAACTTGACCACATCTGGAATAACCATCACAGGTACTAAAGACACAAGTCACTGGGTATATCTGTGAGGGATTTTGTTTGTTTGTTTGTTTTCTTTTGTTTTTTCAAGGCAGGTTTTCTCTGTGTAGCCTGGTTTTTCTGGACTCACTTTGTAGACCAGGTTAGCCTTGAACTCAAAGAGGTCCACCTGCCTCTGCCTCCCAAGTGCTGGGCATGTGCCACCATGCCCAGCCTGTGAGGGATTTGTAATTAGTTCCAGGTGTTGTCAAGTTGACAGCCAAGACTAGCCATCACACTAGTCTAACCCGCTGAGACATGATTCCCTCAATCCCAGCTTCCTTCATTATTACCAGTGTTTCTGCTCGCCAGTGAGGGTCCTTTGTGCCCTTTATGCTGAACTTGGAACTCCCTGATTGGCTAGACTGGCTGACCGGTGAACTCCAGGATCTTCCTGATTTTACCTAACAGTGTTGGAATCACAGGGGTACATTACTACATTGGACTTTTTTTTTTTTTTTTTTGGTTTTTCGAGACAGGGTTTCTCTGTGTAACAGCCTGGCTGTCCTGGACTCACTTTGTAGACCAGGCTGGCCTCGAACTCACAGAGATCTGCCTGCCTCTGCCTCCCAAGTGCTGGGATTAAAGGCGTGCGCCACCAACGCCCGGCTACATTGGACTTTTTATATGTAGGTCCTGGGGATCCAAACTCAAGCCACTGTGCTTGCCCACTAAGCTATCTCCCTAGTCCTAGGATTTTTTTTTTAATGATAGTTTTAAATGATAAGATTTCAAATATGGGGGGGGGGTAATTAATTACTTGTCTCACTGTTGTGACAAAATGCTTGGTAAAGAGCAGCTGAAGGATGGGAGGGCTTATTTTGGCTCACAGTTTAAGAGGGATGGTCCAGGCTGGCCTTGAACTCGTGATCCTCCTGCCTCTGCCTCCTTTCATTCTCGCCTGTGGGATTTGCAACCCTCCAATCAACAGCCAAGCCAGGTACACCAGCATCTGGAAGACAAGATGAAAAATAGCCTCTTAGGAGCTCTCTCTCTCTCTCTCTCTCTCTCTCTCTCTCTCTCTCTCTCTTTTGTCTTGGAGCTCTTTACATTAGGTGATTATTGGCCTTTTTCCTCTTGTGGGAACTTTGGCCTAATCTGGCCATGCGGTTTTGAAGTCACCAGAAAGCCTTCCTTTCCTTATTGGTCATTTGTTTCAGCCGATGTGGTGGCAGCATCGGGTGCAAGGGACCTCCCAGCTTGTGGGAGAAATTTAAGGTTCCTTGAAGGTATCCATATAGGGCTTGGTTCTCCTATTGGGAGCACACATCCAAATCTTCGTCCCATGGTTATAAGTGGATCAGGAGCCGGGTGGTGGTGGCGCACGCCTTTAATCCCAGCACTTGGGAGGCAGAGGCAGGCGGATCTTTGTGAGTTCGAGGCCAGTCTGGTCTACAAAGTGAGTCCAGGACAGCCAGGGCTACACAGAGAAACCTAAAAAACCAAAAAAAAAAAAAAAAAAAAAAAGTGGATCAGGTCCCCTCCACAATCCTGTGGCAGGATCTTTCCATTTTACCCGTATGTCTGTTTTATGATCTTGAATTGACCAAAGCTTTTGGAAATGTGAAAGAGCCTCATTTTTTGAAAAATTTAGAATGTTTAAGTTAAACAATGCCGGCCCAAGCTGTTGATGAGGGCTCATCCCCCCTTTTGTTTTTGTAGTTGAGTTTTTAATTGCCTGTCCCCGAGGACTATGAGGAATTCCTGTAGTGTGTTTAATCTGCTGTTGGTGAAAGAAGTTTTGAAGGACCCTGCTCACAAAGCATGGTCCATTGTCTGTTTTTACCTGATGCGGTAGGGCTAATGTGGCAAAACATTGTAAAAAATGGCTTTGTGAATATTTAGCCTTTTCACCTGTATGGGCAGTGGCCCAACAGGTGTGAGAGAAAGTATCAATAGAGACAAACATGTATTTAAGCTTTCCAAAGGGAGCATAGTGTGTCACGTCAGTTTGCCATAGTGTACTAGGTTTTAAGCCACGAGGATTTACTCCCATCGGCTGTAGAGGGACTTGTAGAAAAGGTAGGCAGGATGTACAAGTATGAATAATCTTTTTAAAATATCCAATCAGGATCTGGGGAAAACTTTTGTAAAGCCCTTTCCAATTAAGGTGGGTTTGATCATGAAGACTGTGGTAAATCTGCTTCCCGGACTGCCCCAATCCTATATAAAGCTGGATAGTAATCCCATCACCCCTTTAATGATTCAAGCACGAACATTACTACTTGATAGGGTAAATATTATATATGTACATCATCTCAAAGGCCATCAAGAGCTACCTGGCCTGATGTCCTTAGGAAATCACCTTGCTGATGAGGAAGCTTCATCTAGGGTCCAGGCTGCTACTCTACAGAAGGCACCCATTTATCCAGCTGTGAGGGACTTCCTCTTTTCTTAACACAGTCTGGTCAGCACCAGTGTCTATCAGGCAACAGAACCTCTTTCCTGCAATGGTAATGTCCATTTTGGGTCTTATCCCCAGGACAATGGTTACTGTCCAATTCACCCTGGGTGCCTCACGGGCATGCTTAGGAGGCCTCTGTGTAGAGCTGCAACCAGGGGAGGGTCCTTTACATAATTTAATTGGCCCTTGGGCTTCTGATTTTCCTCCTTGGGCTAATGGGGCTGGAGGTTGCCCCACCCCTAGTTTAAAGGTTGAAGGGGTTTTCCTTCAATATCAAAGTGGGTTCTACATTCTCTCTGCCAATGGAAGCCTTTGTGACAGCAGGGACATGGAGTAGATGGTCTTGAAGGCCTTGGTAAAGGACCAGCATTCGCCTCTCACCCCCCTTTATTAGGGAACTCCCTCTTGAAGTGGCCTGTCTACCCACACCCAAAACATTGCTTCAGTCCCTGAGACACCCATTCCAGGGGATGGTCCACCTCCAGAGGCAGCCAAAGTAAGGACCTTGGCCACAGCTACAGTTAAGGCATCTGTCTGTGCCTGCCAGGCAGTAGTTAGGGACTGTGTCTGATAGCTCTGTGTCCCCACATCTTTGGAACAGATTATCCATCTTTCCATTGACCGTTCTTTCTGTCCTGCACATGCTAGTTTATGGTCTTCATTCATTCCATCCCATACCAGCATTTTAATAAATTGTTCCCTTAAGGGGCAGGGGGAAACTTCCTCTGCATGCTTCGAGTTACCCTATCTATAAAGGTGGAGAGATCCTCTTTTGGCTTTTGTGTTATACCTGAAATGGGGACCTCTCAGGGTCCCTTCTCCAGTTTACGCCATGCCGCAAGTCTTAGAGCCCTGACCTGATCAGTATAGGGAAGGGGATAGCGGTCTGTTGTAAGCCTGTACTATATTGGTTGGCAGTCCCTGATAACATGCCAAGGTAATGGGTATGGCGGGCTGGGCTTGATCATTTTGATCAGCTTGTACAGCACGTCTCCCTGAACAGGGCGCACCATTTAATGAACGTATTACTAGGGAGCACTGTTCAGCATAGAACCTTCCAATCTTTCGGGGTGCATGGCTGATGAGCTAACGCCTGCAGGACTGTTTGCACCCAAGGAGAATTAGGCCCATCCTCTGCTACTGCCTTCTTAAGTTTCTTTAAATCGTCTGCCTCCCATGGATACCAGATGGCAAGCCTGGCTCCTCCTGGGTTGAGGTTAACCAGAAATACCTGAAGTTTGGACCTCAGAGGCCCCTGGCAGTATGTGGTGGGGGAATAATTTCCCCTCCCAAGGGTGTGTAGCCTCCTTTTTAAATGGTGCAGTGGAAGGGCTAACAGGTATAGTGGGGTATAGCCTTTCTCTCCTGGGGGCCTGTTCCCTTTTATCTTTAGTTTCCTCTCTTTTGTTCCTCTCCCTCATTCTCCACAAGGTGATCTGTCAGCTGAGAGGTGGAGTCTTGGTTTTCGTTCATCTCTTGACTTCTCGGCAGTAAATTGCTCCCACTCTGGCTCTAAAACCAGTACATGAATCAAGAAGGAGTCTCCCCCATCCTATTGCTGTTGAAAACAGGTGTTAAGGGTTGATAGTACTAGGAAAAATAGCAGGGGGAAATCTTTGTCCTGCTCGATCTCTTGCTGTGCAGCAAGGCATGCAATTCAATCCCATGTCTCCCAACAAAACAAGTTTGCAGAATCTACCCATGGCGCGGTTCATAGAACCACCTCCCAGACCTTGGTAGGTTGGGTCTCGGAAAGTTCCAAACCCTTGCTTTTAAGCATATATTTCAGCGCTTTAAGCGCAGGCTCTTCATTTTTTGAAGTTTCATGCCCGGTCCTGTCAGGGATCACTCACCCTGCAGGCTGATTAGCCCTGGACCGTCCCTCCTGTCCCTTATGTAAATGAGAGTCTCTGTTTGTACTCCACTTTGGGCACCAATTATGTTGGTGACATGCTGATCACCACATCAGGGGGTTCTCAGGGAAAAGTGAATGTGCTGCGCGCCCAAACCTCTAACCTTCACTCTAAAGACAAACAGAAGCGACAGTGGTGATGCCTAACCATTTCCCGTTTTTAATATTTCCTTCTCTGGCTTATATACAGAACCAAATGGGTGTTTCCACATGAGGCTACATGGGTCAATCACATTAAAGGTCATCCTATTACATCACATAGCACAAGCCTGGCAACATGCATTGGTTACATGTTGGAGTACAGAAATCTTGCTCACCCAATCAGCTATCCCCATGGTTGGGCTTCAACTCTGCCCAAGCATCTTCTGGCCTGCACCATCTTAAGATATCTCCCACAAGTTACTTTCATTTTCCCAGCAACAAGGCATTTCTCATAAGCCTCCATTTCCCGGGTCCCCACAGGCTCAGTGGAGTGATGAAGCTATATTTCTAGGAGATGCATGTGAATGAGAGATAAAGAAGTACAGACAGAAGGTGTAGACAATTCTTTCAAGACATTTGGCTATGAAGGAAAGATGAAAAGGCAGAGGGATAGCCAGGTGTGTGTGTGTGTGTGTGTGTGTGTGTGTGTGTGTGTGTGTGTGTG
>CAJQZJ010000909.1:2999953-3046894 GCA_907164525.1 Lophiomys imhausi
CTTGCTTTTTTTCCCCAAGAATGTTAGGCTACTATTTGTTCAAATGTTCATAGGTCATAACACTGAATGTAAATATAGTCTCTCTCCTCTCTGCCACCTACTGATGCACATGTGACATAGTAGTCACATCTGCAATGTCTCTGGGGGAGGAGAATTAAAGATTATTAAAACTAATTTCACTTGCATTATTTACTTATTACTTGCTTTATTTATTTATTATGTATTTATGTTTTCCTTTCTTTGTGTGGTGCTTGGGATTAAATATAGGGTCTTATGCATATAAGATAACTGATCTATCACCAACCTATAGCCAAGTACACATTTCTACTTTTGATATCATCTATCATCTATCTATCTATGTATCTATCTATAATTTATTTTACTGGGAAGTGAACCTTAGGCCTTGAACATGCTGGGCAAATGCTTCATCATTAAGTTACACCCTCAGACTCTAGTCTACATTTTTTCCTTTTATTTTATTTTATGTGAACAGATGCCTTGGCTGAATCTATATCTGCGTACCACTTACATGCCTGGTGCCTGCATAGGCCAGAAGGAGGGATGTTACAGACGGTTGTGAGTCACCATGTGGATGCCAGAAATCAAACCCTTGTCCTGTGGAAGAGCAGTTAAAGTTCTTTGTTTGTTTGTTTGTTTGTTTTTGTTTTTTGAGACAGGGTTTCTCTGTGTATCCATGGCAGTCCTGGAAATCACTCTGTAGACCAGGCTGGCCTTGAACTCACAGAGATCCACCTGCTTCTGCCTCCCGAGTGCTGGGATTAAAGACGTGCCTGGCAAAGTTAAAGTTCTTAACTGCTGAGTCATCTCTCTAGTTCTCTCTATTATACATTTACTATTATTATTGTTATTATTACTTTATGTTTCTGGATGTTCTATTTGCGTATATGTGTTAGGACTATGTGTGTGCCCAGTGCCCACAGAAGCCAGAAGAGGGCAACAGAGTCCCTGGAACTGGAGTTACAGACAGTTGTGAGCTGCCATGTAGATGCTGGGACTTAAACCCAGGTCCTTTGAATGAGCAGGCAGTGTTCTTAACTACTGAGCTATCTTCTCGGCTCCTTGAGATAAAAATTTAAACCACACATGTTCACAATTTTTTGGTGGGGTCCAGGCTTTGGCCAGTAACTTCTACAATCCTGAAGGTAATTGGCACAGATATAACAATCTGTTAGAGGCAATCAACTTCCACATGTGCCATGCTAATGAGGAATGCAGGTCCCCCTCAGAGCCACCATTGTCACATTGAAGATCAATTGTAGGGCTCATTCCTCAGATTATTTCTGATATGGTGAAGCTGGGACACAGTGAAGACCGTGTTTGTAATTTTCCTTTGGCTGAGGAATTGTGGTTCCGAGGTGTCATAACTGAGTAGGACTGTTGGTTGGTTTGCTCCTTGGAAGCTTGCATGGCACCTTCTGGTAGAATGAAAACTAGTCCTCAGAGAGAGGCTTTCAGGTCAGATCTAGCTCAGGTCCTCTGGGTTCTGTGTCTAAAGTTCATGGTTGCCATCAGCAATAGGGGCTTACCTTCCACTTCTAAGGGGAAACCAAGGGCAACAGCAATATCCTATAATGCTTTGGGAGTCTCTTGGACAACCCTAACCAACAATATGAAGAAAACTTCTTATGTCTGGTGTTGGTTTTTTTTTTTTTTTTTGGTTTTTCGAGACAGGGTTTCTCTGTGTAACAGCCCTGGCTGTCCTGGACTTGCTTTGTAGACCAGGCTGGCCTCGAACTCATAGTGATCCACCTTCCTCTGCCTCCCAAGTGCTAGGATTAAAGGTGTGTGCCACCATACCCGGCTGGTGTTGGGGTTTTTCTTGGGTCTATGGCTCTTTTGGGGGAGCACTGTCAGCTCGGATGGGAAATTTTTATTAAAATTACGTTTGTAATTGTGGCAATCCAGTGTTGCAGTGTGGAGAGCAGGAACTGTATTTTAACCTGGGATTATGGAAGACCCAACACTCCCAACTGTAGATGGATTTTGTCCAAGTTTAGAAACCATAATAGATGCTTGGCATTCATAAAACCGCAGGTTTGATCTAACACTGCATTCTGGGAGTGGTGGTGCAAATCTGTAATCCCAATTCTTGGGAGGTGGAGGCAGGAGGACCTGAAGTTCAAAATTATCCTTGGATACATTCTTGGAGCAAGTTTAAGGTCATTATGGAATATATGAGGCCCTATTTGAAAAGAAAGAAGGAAAGAAGGGAAGGAAGAAAGGAAAGAAGGAAGGAAAGAAAGAAAGGAAAGAAAAAGAAACCCAACTTGAGTGTATAAGGCCTCAGACTTGTGAAGCAGAACTCTGAGAGGAGGGCCTAGACATCTGTACTTTAAAGACATTTTCAAGTTAATGGAAGGACCACTGCTTTGCAAAATGGTATGCATAGTCCTTGACTTAAGATCTGATTTGGAGCTTGGGTTTCTGGTTAGGTCTTGGGGTAAAGTGGAGGGTAAAGAGTTGCTACTGCTGCTGCAAGCAGATAACGAGGGAGAAATCCCAGGAAGGCCACATCACTGACTCTCTGCTTCTTCCTCCTTTTAGCCCTTCAGTGTTATGATGTATCCAGCTGGTCCAGGATCTGGTGACTCCCCAGAGGGCTTTCCTGAACAGCAAAGGCTCCAGCCACAAATTGGAAATGGCTCAGCTCAGACACTGGGTACTGAAACTAGATGCAATATGTAGGTAGTCCTTCCTCCCTTAGATCATGGCTGGGGCAGAAGACTGAGGGTAGTAGACAGGGGAGAGAAGTTCAGAGTGATTAGCACAGACTTGATGGAGGAACTGGCCTCCATTTAAGCAACATACGCTTTATTCAGTCGTCCCTTCTATGTGACTGGCGGCCCTTACTATCTATCTGTCTGTGTCTCTCTATTTATTTTGAGATAAGGCCTTACCATGTAGCCCTGGCTAACCTGGAACTCACAGAGATCCACCTGCCTCTGTCTCCAGAGTGCTAGGATTAAAGGTGTTGTCTTACCAAGCCCAGCTTTAGTTTTCTATGGCTGTGATAAAGCACCATGACCAAGGCAATTCATAGACGGAAGGGCTTATTTGAAGCTTACAGTTCCAGAGAGATAAGAGTCCACGCTGGCAGGGTAAAGGCAGCAGCCATGTGGTAGAACAGAAACTGAGAGCCAAGGGTTCTCATCTCTTGCTGCAAGGCGCAAAGAGAACCAACTGAAACCAGTCTTTCAAACACCTCAAAGCCAGCCCCCAGTGACACTTCCTCCAACAAGGCCACACATCCTAATCCTTCCCAAACAGCCACCAACTGAGGACCAAGTATTCAAATACTGGAGGCTCTTGGGGACCACCTTACTCAAACCACCACATTGACTTAGTATGAAGCACAATGGAGATACCGGGTAAACACACTGCCAGTCAGACTTAGTTCCTGGTTTCGATGAGCCTTCCTTTCCCTCCAAAGGGCCACACCATTTTTACCTCATGACAAACACCACCCACCATTCAGTCTTGATCTTGTGCAGTCCTCCCTCCCTCCTTCCATTTTTCCCTCCTAATGGGACACACCTTTTCTGCATAACCCATTTGGAATAGGTGAAGGAAGTAAAACTCTTATGTGCTTGAAGCAAGGGAAGTCTCGATTTGTGACCTAGAATGTGAGCTGGAGAAAACAGTTAAAGGACAGAAGAGGTGTGGGAATGAGGAAGAGCTTCCTCCCTGTCCTCTTGGCTCAGAAGGGCTAGTTAAGAACTGAAGCTCAGCTGAAGTCTTTGTGAAAAGTTCAGTAATTTGTATTAGAGATGAGGAAAAGGTCAAAAGGGGCATTTGATGTTCCTGAAGTAGACCCCTAGTTAGTGGCGGAACGGAGAATAAGTGGTCTGTTAATGATACTAAGGGTATACTTAATTATACTAAGGTTCCTACGGCACCCTTAGTTTTATTATTACTTATATTTATTTAAATGAATTTTTTCTTTTTTTTTTTTTGGTTTTTCGAGACAGGGTTTCTCTGTGTATCCTTGGCTGTCCTGGTCTCATTTTGTAGACCAGGCTAACTTGAACTAACAGAGAGTCTCCTTCCTCTGCCTCCCGGGTGCGTGACCACGCTCGGTTTAAATGAACCTTTAAAGTTAGCATACAGAGTAACGGGTTTCAAGCTAGGCTGTTCCGTTGCTATGGAAGCTCGTCCCTTCGCAACCCCGCCTCCCCCCCCCCTCCCAATAAAGTTGTTGTTGAAGCAATAGCCTGGGGCGGGGCCTGGGCGGTGTGGAGGCGGAACCTGGGAGGCTCGTGGCAGAGCATAGGCGGCGTGGGGGAGGAGCCGTGGAGGCGTGGGGGAGGAGCCTGGGTGGCGCGGGGCGGGACAGAACAGAGGGAGTCCGGGCGTGAGGCTGTGTGGAGGGGCGGCGGCGCGGGTAGCGGCCGACCATGATCGCGTCGTGTTTGTGTTACCTGCTGCTGCCGGCCGCGCGCTTCTTCCGCTCTCTCTCAGGTACCGGCCTCGCGTCCTGACGGGCGGGAGCCGGGGCTGCCCCTATTGGACTCCAAGGGCCCCGGGGGCGGAGCGCCAGGCCTCACGGCCGCGGTCATCGGCTGTTTGGCAAAGTGTGAGGCGGCCCCTGACCCGGGTCCGCGGGCCTTCCTGGTCCCACGAGGCTCAGGCTGGAGGGCGACTCTCGTGGGCAGCCCCTCCTCACGCTGTGGTCTGGTGACGTCGGGCCACGGTTAACGTGGACCCAGGGCTGGGGAAGGGGGCGTCCTCCTCAGCTGTGGCGGTGGTCCTGGGGCAGGCTGAGACACTCCCGGGGTTCGGGAGCGGTGGCAACCCCGGACAGGCGAGGACCCGACTTCTCGGCGGGTAGAGTCGGAGACGGGTGTGCCTTTAGGCGGGTGGGCTCACTTCACACAGGCTTCTTCTCACTGAGGCCTGTCATATGCTGCACTCTTTTCGACTCTAGCTGAAAAAACAAACTTAGGCTCAAAAGCCAGAAGCGTGTAAACCTCAGTTTTGGAGCAAGTGTTTAGAGACAGATAAGATAGGCGGGATGCCTCAGTGAAGGGGTTGGTGGTTATTTCTGCACAGTCTGCCTCCTCTCTGCTTTTGAAATCCATAGGCTTTCACACAACCCCAGTTTTTCTTTGAGGTCCCACAGAATTTCCAGACCTTTCTTAGGAGCAGTACCGTGAAGGGTTTTCTTAGAAATAAGATGCCCAAATGGATCCTGTGCTTTTTCTTTCTGGAACTGCACTGTGTGGGAGATGGATACTATATTTTTATATCAGACATTAGATTTTTTTTTTTTTTACAGTGTTCCCTCTAGACTGCTAGCTACAGCAGAGCAGGGTCTTGTCTATTTGTTCACTGTATCTTATGCTAACACTTGGCTTGCTGGCAGTCGTGGGTCTCCAGATGATTCAGGAAGGCTGTGGGTGTCCATACTTCTCAGGAATGGGAAGTCTTACAGAAATCACTGTTGTCAGTGAACCCAGCATATCCCCTTAATTACGTGGCTATCTAGTGTCTACAATGGTAGTGTTAGTAACAGCTCACGTTTCCCAAGTAGTAGAATTGTAGAGATTCTAGAGGAACCTTTCATCCACACTTTATAAAGTCACAGTTATATTAATTTTGTGTATTTGGTATTTACTTAGTGTAAAGCATTCTCCTCTTGAAAAACAATCTCTACCAATATTATTGGCTAAATTTGAAAAGGAGGTCCTTATGCCTATCAACCAGAGCTCCCCTCCATGTGCTGTTATTTAAGGGACAGATAATTAGCAAGCTCTTGACTAAATCCCAGAAACCCAGTCTATTGGTTGAGGGCATTCTTTGCATTTTAGAGCATACCATTTATTGTGAGTCTGTCCTGTGTGTTGTAGGATGATTGGTGGCAACCCTGCCCCTTGACCAATAGTACTGTCACAGTTGTAGTCCCTCAGCTGCTCTGGACATTGTTGTTCCCTAAGGGCAAATATCTGCCTCTCTCACATAGTTGAAAAATCCTGATTTGATTTTTAAGAGATTTATTTATTATTCTCCATATGGACAAAATGTGTGTTATGTGGTGGTGGTGGTGGGACTTGCCACGGCATGTGTGGAAGTCAGAGGACAGCTTTGTGGATTTAGTACCGTCATCCTTTTTGACAAGTGCCTTTACTCACTGTGCCATCTTGCTGGCCCAGATTGACCACTGATTTAGAGAGACATAAATTCATATAGTTCACAAATTGCCAGTAAAATGAGTGTCTAGTGATTATGGGCCGTCATTGTGTGCATGCCAGTTGTACTGAGATGAAAATAAGTCCTCTGGTGTGTGTTGGGAGAAGAGTTACTTACTGTCATCAAAACATTATTTTGAAGTTGTAATTTTAGAGTTCTCTGCTGTATTGCATATTGGCTGTTATTCACGGCTGCTACAGCATAGATGGCAGCTGTCCTATAACCATTGGTTGCTGGTACTTTCTAATTTGCAGCCTTTGATGTGTTAGGTAGTGAGAAAGCAGGTTATGCAGTTTATGAAAATATTATGGGTGGCATAAATAGTTCTGAAAAGAGGCCCAGGGGTTTTGTTAAAAAGTAAGTTGATTTTAAAGCTGCCCACTTTAGTGTTATTATTTTTTTGGAATGCTTTCAAAGATTAGTTTATAGAACTAGAAAACTCTTGGGGGTTATATAGGTTCAACTTCTCTAGTTCTCATCTTAAGGTCAAGAGTAAGTCAGTCTGAAGGAGCATTGTTTAGAGTCGGTTTTGTTATTTTTGTTACAAGGTTATAATTCTCAGTATTATTTTATGGTCAAGTGTTCTAATGTGATATGGTCTTCAGGACCTGAAAGTTGATGTTAAAAGTAGTGTTTTCAGGGCTGGAGAAGTGACTCAGTGATTAAGAGTATACTGGCTGTTTTTATAAGGGGACCCAGGTTTGATTGATTTCCATCCCCCACATGGTAGCTTACAACTGTCTATAACTCCAGGCCCAGGGGATCTAATACCCTTCTCTGACCCCTACACCTGGGGTTGTCCAATACCCTACTCTACTCTTACAACTATGTATCAAGCACACACATGATACACAGACATACATGTAGACAGAGCACCAATACACATAAAATAAATTAAAAAGTAGTGTTTACCTCCAGGAAAAGAGATGAGGTTATATGTGCCTATCTGTGTTCTAGGTTATCTCCTGGGATTAGCTGTTCTTTTCGTTCTTGCATTGAAATTTATTAGGTTGCTGCCTCACTAATTCGTTAATACTTGTAAAGCAATTAAAACAGTAACTGGCACATTGCAAGCACTGCTAAGATGTTCCAGATGTTAAGTTGGGAAGGCTGTCATAGTTCAGTGATGAGCAAGGTGCATATGATCTTTGTTCATATGAAGCCTTCATTCTAACTGGAGAATACTGTGGCATGAGTTATGTTATCTTCTTATAACCTGATATTTTGGCTTCCTTTCTAGATGCTTTCTTTACATGTCGAAAAAATGCCCTTCTGGCGAAGAGCTCGTCCCCCCAGGTAGAGGGTAACTTTGCCATGGCCCCTCAGGGGCCTGACCAAGAGGAGTGTGAGGGCCTGTTGCAGCAGTGGCGAGAAGAAGGGTGGAACCAGGCACTGTCAACTGCAAGTGAGGGTCCTCTTGCAGATAAGGGACTAGCTGAGAGCAGTCTGGCACTCCTGATGGATACTTCTGGAGAGCAGGATGCTGCTTCAGAGGATAAGTGGTCTAGCAGGCAGCTGAGTGACCTTCGGGCAGCAGAGAACCTGGACCAGCCTTTCTCTGAGATGCTAGGGGAGGAGCCGCTGGCCGAGGTTGCAGGCCCTTTGTGGGCAGCTGTTCCAGTGCAGACAGGGCCCCAGTATGCGGACTGTGCTGTTCTCCCAATGGGTGCAATGGCTGCAGTGCAATGGGAAGAGGACCCCGGAATGGTGGCCTGGAGCATAGCACCAGAGCCTGTGCCCCAGGAAGAGACTTCTATGTGGCCCTTTGAAGGCCTGGAGCAGCTGCAGCCTCCCCCAATGGAAATACCTTATCATGGTGAGTCTGACAACCAGCATGGCCATCATGACAACTCACCTGGAAAGGATCTTGTAGTGGGAACTTTTGCTGACCCATTTAGTTTTTCTGAAACTTGCAGGTTCAGATATTGAGAGTGTCTTTTTTTTTAACATTTATTATTATTATTTTATTTACATTGGTGTTCTGCCTCCATGTATGTCTGTGTGAGGGTGTCAGAACTCCTGGAACTGGAATTACAGAAAGCTGTGAACTACCATGTGAGTTCTAGGATTTGAACCTGGGCCCTTTGGAAGAGTAGCCAGTGCTCCTAACCATTGAGCCATCTCTCCCGCCCTTTTTAAAAAAAATTATTTTTATTTCATGTGCATTGATGTTTTGCTTGCATATATGTCTTTGTGAGGGTGTTGAATCCCCTGGAGCAGGAGTTGTGAGCTGCCATAAGGGTGCTGGGAATTGAACCCAGATCCTCTGGAAAAGCAGCTAATGCTCCTATCCACTGAGGTATCTCTTAGTCCCAAAGTTGGGTGGTTTTTTTTTTTTTTTCAAGACAGGGTTTCCTTGTGTAGCCCTGGCTGTCCTGGATTCACTCTGTAGACCAGGCTGGCCTTGAAATCACAGAGGATCTGCCTACCAGTGCCTCCAAGTGCTGGGAGTAGAGACATGCGCCACCATGCCTGGTCATTACAGTTGGTTTCAAACTGCCATGTAGGTGCTGGGACTTGAATCTGGGTCCTTAAGAAGAGCAACTAGTACTCTTAACTGCTGAGTCATCTCTCTAGCCCCTGAGAGTGTCTTAAAGGTCTCATGGATCTACAGATGAAAAAGTCATAGGTCGGAGAGGCAGTGAGACATGTCTGATGTCTTGCAGTTAGGCTGTGGGAGAACTGAGGCCCAACCTTAGTTCTGATACTCTACATTGTTCTGCAGGCATGACACAGGGATTGGTGGGGTAGAGACGTCTCAGGGCTCCAATCTGCTTTGAAATGAAAACTCTGGTTTCATTTCTGCTACATATATTGGGAGTCTATGAAGAAGTAGGTTTATAAGTTTGAAATCCACTCAGGTACCTCATAATATAACCAGAACCCAGGTACAGAGAGAGACAGAAAACACTCAGGGCTGAAGTTACTCTAGAAGTGTCTTTAACCCCAGGAGACTATTAATCACATCCTATTGCCTGATTCCTCAGAGACTCATGGTTATATCATATGTGGGAGCTTGTTAGACTCATAAGTATTCTTGAGCATATGTTAGATGCTAGGTAACTAGGGGATACAGTGATGGACAGGACAAGGTTGTCTCCAGCTCCAAGGAGCTTAGTATCAGCTTAAAAAAGTCCTTAGAGGGATGGGTGATAGGGGCGATGGCAAAAGGAGCCTTAGACATGACATGGTAATGTTGGGTAGTAGTGGTTTGGCCTCTGGATGGCCTGCATGTGTTCTGGAACTCTTCTCTTGACCCCCTTTGCAGAAATCCTATGGCGAGAATGGGAGGATTTCTCCACGCGGCCAGATGCTCAGGGTCTGGAGGCAGGGGATGGCCCTCAGTTCCAGTTCACTCTGATGTCCTATAATATCCTGGCCCAGGACCTGATGCAGCAGAGCTCAGAGCTCTATCTACATTGCCATCCAGACATCCTCAATTGGAATTACCGCTTTGCCAACCTCATGCAGGAATTCCAGCACTGGGACCCGGATGTGAGTGAAGAGAGAGATGCGCCATCTTGCCTAGGTGCAGGACCTAGGCTGTTCCCTGATGCTCAGAAAGAATGAGTTCCTACTCTACAGCTATTCAGATGATGCCAGTTGTGTCAGACGAGTTAAGATTATCTTTGGCTCTGTGTATGAAAGACAGGTTTGAGCTTGCCTGCCCTCGAGTCAAGCATTTTGGACAGATGCCAAGACGATTCTCTAGAGTGTACACTTTGCAGCACCCTTATGTAGGGATCCACAGGGTGGGGAAGTCTAACACACTTGTCTGGCCTCCTCAGGCTTCTATCTGGGCCTGTTCTTGCTGATGGTGGCTGTCTGGGAATTCAGCCCTGTGGGAAGTCTCACAGACCCTCCATCTGGTTTGGGGGCCTGCGCCTAGGGGGTAGGAGCCACATTGCTTCTGGTCCTCTGGAGTGATTGGTTCCCTTGTCAATTCTGCAGATCCTGTGTCTTCAGGAAGTGCAGGAAGACCACTACTGGGAGCAACTGGAGCCCTCTCTGCGGATGATGGGTACTGCAGCTCCCCAGCGTGTTTGCCAGCCCTCTTCCTCCAGTCCTGCAGTCTCCTGAAGAGTCCACCTCTTGTTTGTGTCTTAGTAAACCACCAGCCCTGCCTGTGGGCTAGTTCTTTTCATGTGTGGGTGAGGAAGTAGAGTTCTAGGTTTTTTAAGCCTTTGAAGTAACAAACTCCATGAACTCCATAAGCTGTGTGTTACTAATCCCATTTTACAGATGAGAAACGGGTTCCAAAAGTGGAGTGACTTGCTCAAAGCCCCCAAACTACAAAGCTAGTAGGTTGTGAAGCCAGGGCTTGCACTTGTCTGACCCTAGATCCAAGGGACTAGGGTTGGGGAAGCCACTAGGTAACCCACTGGATCATAGGACCCCCCCCCATTTGGAGCCAGTTTTGTCTCTGGTGTCAAGCCTCTGTTCTTCCAGTCATGTATGTTGCTTGGGCCTTTCCCTCATTTCCTTCTCCTTCTTGTCCCTCGGGCTTCTGGCTATAGCTATAGGGGAGTCTCTGCAGAACCTTAGAGGTGACAAGGGCTCTCTCAGGGTCCCCCAGGATCAGTGCCATAGGCACGGACCCTTTGTGCTACTGCAGTGGTTGGAAGGGATTCAGGCTTCCCCAACACTGACTTATCTCCATGATGGCATTTCCCTACAGGCTTCACCTGTTTTTACAAGAGGAGGACTGGGTGTAAAACGGATGGCTGTGCTGTGTGCTACAAGCCCACTAGGTTCCGTCTGCTCTGTGCCAGCCCTGTGGAGTACTTCCGGCCTGGGTTGGAGCTCCTCAATCGGGACAATGTGGGCTTAGTGTTGCTGCTGCAGCCGCTAGTGCCAGAAGGTCTGGGGCAAGTCTCAGTGGCTCCCCTGTGTGTGGCAAATACCCATGTCTTGTACAACCCACGTCGGGGTGATGTCAAGCTGGCCCAGATGGCCATTCTTCTGGCCGAGGTGGACAAGGTGGCCAGGTTGTCAGATGGCAGCCACTGTCCTATCATCTTGTGTGGGGACCTCAATTCTGTCCCCGATTCACCTCTCTACAACTTCATCAGGGATGGAGAACTCCAGTACAATGGGATGCCAGCCTGGAAGGTGAAATGGGACAGCCACTGTGGGGTGGGAACATGGGCTAGGGAGAGAGGTGGGTGTTGGTCATCAAAGTGCTGCCTCTGTGGCAAGGGACTGTTGGGCTCCTTCTGCTGATGCTGAAGAGCTGTATCTGTTCCTAGAGGCTAGCAGCACACAAGTACCTCTGGCACATTGAACATCTTCCCATTTTTTATCATGTTTTAATTTGCAAGCGATTCCTATGAATTTTTCAACAACTAAAACAGAAAATAGGAGAAAATACCTCTTTATTATCCTAATCCCCTACCTTCTCACATAGAGCTAAGTGATGACTCTTTTAAGTGTAGCAGCATTTCTCTCCAGTCATTTTCTGTGCGGTTACAATGGTATTTATGCTGCCATATAGTACTATCACAGTTTACATTTATTAAGCTTTTAAGTGTGTGTCAAGTAGTATGTTGAGCACTTTGCATGTATCAACTTTAATTTTCACTGTTGCTATCATTGCTTACATTTTAATAAGAACAGAAACTAAGGCATAAATTTTGTGTTGGTCATGTAGTTAGTGGGGGTCCCAAGAATTGTAACTAGGAGGTCTGGCTTTTTGGACCATGCTGTGATCACCATGACAGGAAATATATCAGTCTACCATGTGTGTCTTATAAACACAGCACAGTACTATTTTTATTTGGGGCTATTTTTTTCTTTTAGTCTGTAATTTGAATTTCTTATAGCTGCCTAATATTGTTAGCATAGATAGCTTATAGTTCATCTGCTTGTGTTGACTATTGTACATTACTTAATCTCTCTGTTCCAGTTTTGTCTCTTCTGATCGAGCTTATTGCCTCATTTTTGGCAAAACACAATGGAGAAGGGACACAAAATGACTGAACCATCATTGAGTACTTGGGCTTTTATTTTAATGAGGTTACTTAAGTGCTGGTGATGCCCTGGTTGCCTAGAGCAGGGCATTAGCCTTTCCTAAAGGAGCTCAGGGGCAGCAGAATTAGCTGAGTGCCTACCAAATGACAGACACTGTCAGGCATGGGCTGTGAGAGCACTTGTTTTGAAGCCAGACAGCCCTGAGTTCACATCCCTGCTATGCCATCATGGACATATGCTGGAACTTTCTCAGGCCCCTCTCAGTGTACAGGCTTCATCTGTACACTGGAGGGTATGGTGGGATCAGTAGTAGATAGATGATGATCATGTGAAATGATGCCTGTCAAGTTTTCTAGTGCCTCTTTCAAAGGGGGCAGTCAGTAATTGATAGTGGTTGTTGTTACTGTAAGATTGCTAATTGTATATGCATTAATGTCCCCATGTCCTAGTAAAGGATATGAACTTAAAGAACATCCACTTGTCCAAAGCCACAGCCATTAAATGGCCATTCAATTCCAAGTCTTTTTACTCCGGATAACACACTGAATGTTTATGCCCTCTCATGGCAGGGGGATTGTGCCTGTCACCAGTCTATCCCAGTGCCTCCCACATAGTTGGCATTCAAATATTTGTTGTTAAATGGAATAAAGGGAATTTTGCTGCCCACATTGGAGATATGCAAGTGACTGGCATTGCTGACTGTTCCCCTCACACGCTCTGTCCATTCCTAGGCTGCTCATGACTTTGACTGAGGATGGTGACAGAGATGCGGTAAAGTGGTCGGTACATTTCCCATTGGGTTTTACCCTGTGGTTTCCAATAACAGACTCAAGGGATAGACTTTGGTCTAGGAGATGCAGAGTTGAGGATGACAGGAGGGTAGTAACCCAGTATCTGTTACAGATTAAAATCTGCTGAGAGAGTTGTCTCTCTTTTGGAGGATTGTGTAGGCTTTTCTGAGGTGAATCTTAGGACCACATATACTTCTGTTTTCCTTGACTTATTCTTCACTCTCTTTCCATTCTTCCCTATCTCATGGACATTTAAATGTTTTTAGTGAGAAAGAGAAAGTAATGTTAAAATTAGTTCTTTATTGTAGCCTTCCCTTGAGATTGACATGGCTTGCTCATTTCATGTATACACTGTCTGATTGTGTGTTTGCATTTGTTCAAATGTCGCAGAACATGAGTCCTTTCCTTTTTCTACCTTGGCTTCCTTATGCCTACCTTGCTCTTTTCTGTAGGTTTCTGGACAGGAAGACTTCTCTCATCAGCTTTACCAGAGGAAGCTCCAGGCCCCTCTGTGGCCCAGCTCCCTGGGGATCACTGATTGTTGTCAGTACGTTACCTCCTGTCACCCAAAGAGATCAGGTAAACACAATTTAAAAAAATATTTGTGGGTTTTTTTTTTTTTTTGCCTGTGTGTTTATATGTGCACCATGTGTGTGCCTGGTGCCTGCATACACTAGAAGGCGGCCTTGGATCCCTTGGTACTAGAGTTAACAGATGTTGCAAGCTGTCATGTAGTTGCTGGGAACCAAACTTTGATGCTCTGGTAAAAGCTAGTGCTTTTACTGACCAAACCATCTCTCCAGACCTCACATATCACATTCTTTTTGTTGTTGTTTTTTGAGACAGGGTTTCTCTGCCATGGAACCCTCTATGTAGACCAGGCTGGCCTCGAACTCAGAGCACCTGCCTCTGGCTCCCCAGTGCTGGGATTAAAGGCATGTACTACCATGCCTGGCTCATATATCACATTCTTGATTTGCTGGTCTTCATGTTCATGTGGGGTAAAAGCTTGCTCTCAATAACAAGAGAAAGTGTAATCTCCCTAATTTTCCTAGCAAGTCCCCTGTTTTTTTCATTGTTCTCCATGTGCCCCCTAATGAAATGGACAAAGTTCAGTTGCAGCTGTTGGAAAAACCTCCCTGTCCTCAGAGTCAGATTTCCCCTGTTACACTAGAAGATTCTTGGTACTTAGGAGGTCTTGGGCATGTGGCTCTTTTGCCTTTCTTTTACCATATGGCATTTCCTGGTTTATAGAGAGACGTAAGTATGGCCGAGACTTCCTACTACGATTCCGCTTCTGCAACATCGCTTGTCAGCGACCAGTAGGACTGGTTCTCATGGAAGGAGTAACAGACACTAAGCCAGGTAACAGGAAACCTGTTTTCTTGGTCCTTGTCTTTCTTCACCCCTGACATTTATAAGTTTGTGTTTTCTAGTCTCCTCTCCCTCCCTCTCTTCTAAAGATTTGTTTATTTTGTGTGTATGTGTATGAATGAGTACCTTGTGCATGCATGCAGGTGCCTGCAGAGGACTGAATAGGATATCAGATCCCCTGGAGTTGGAGTTACAGGTGGTTGTGAGTTGCCTAATGTGGGTTCTGGGAACCGAACCTGTGTCCTCTTCAAGAGCAGCAAATGCTTTTAACTGCTAAGCCCTCTCTCCAGCCTGTTCCAAGTCTCTTCTAAATATAATTCTTAAAATAAATAAATATAATTCTTGATCTGCTTCTGATAATGAGTTTAGAAGAGGGAAGGTGGGCTGAATTCATGCTTGGCTGTATATTTTGATAAGAGACTGGACCATAAACCAGGAGCCTGGGTTCTTCCCAGCTCTAAGACTCTGAGTATGCCAGAGTCAGGCTTAGCTGCTGATGCACGTGGAGGGAGAAGATGCATATCACAGGGCTTTGGGGCCTGATCACAAGAAAAACTTGCTGTGTGGAGAGCTTCCAGTTTGGATATGACAGAGTATTTTTGATGGCCTCCCCTTCTTGTCTCTGAAATCACTTCAAAGTAATAAGGAAGATGGGGAAGACAAGCCAGAGGCAAACTTCAGTTTTTACAAAACTAGGAGATCTGAAGCTGTGAACCACAGTGAATTTGTAACAGCTACAAGGGGAAATGGACTAGGGGTGCTGTATAGATCTCAGACAGAACCACACTGCATCTCCCCAAGGGGAGACACGTGCCTTTCGAGCGACAAGCCCTCAATCTCTTGCTGTTTCAGCAAGAGTAGAATGCTTACATTGTAATAGAAAAGCCGTAGGTGTTTTCTCTTGAAAAGCAGTGTGAGGAAGAGTGAGGGGACGGGGCACGTTTTCAGTGTGCCGTCTGTTCAAGGGTCTGTGGGCAACAGCGATTCTTTTAGAGCTGCATAGCCCTCTGAATCCAGACACGTGAAGATTAAAATGTTCCATACACAGTCCTATGTTCAAAGTAAAGTTCTTATTATTTAGAACACATGCTCAGTGTTTCCTTATATAAACATCATATAAATAGCTGGTATAGTATAATGTAGCTAACTCAAAACTGGCCTCCATCAAAGTAATACTATGGAATCTATACTAAAATATATGAAGAAAGGAATAATGGAAAACAAAAAAAGCCGGTAACAGATGCTTTAGAAAAGAAAGAAAAGGGGGGCTGGAGAGATGGCTCAGAGATTAAGAGCACTGGCTGTTCTTCCAAAGGTCCTGAGTTCAATTCCCAGCAACCACATGGTGGCTCTTAACCATCTACAAGGAGATGTGGTGCCCTCCTCTGGAGTTCAGGCATACTTTCAGGCAGAATACTGTATGCATAATAAATAAATAATCTTAAAAAAAAAAAGAAAGAAAAGGGGCTGGAGAGATGGCTCAGAGGTTAAGAGCACTTGACTGCTCTTCCAAAGGTCCTGAGTTCAATTTCCAGCAACCACATGGTGGCTCATAACCATCTATAATGAGATCTGGTGCCCTCTTCTGGCCTGCAGGCATACATGCAGACAGAGCACTGTATACATAATAAATAAATCTTTTTTTGTTTTGTTTTGTTTTTTTTTTTTTTTGGTTTTTCGAGACAGGGTTTCTCTGTTTAACAGCTCTGGCTGTCCTGGACTCGCTTTGTAGACCAGGCTGGCCTTGAACTTGCAAAGATCCGCCTGCCTCTGCCTCCCAAGTGCTGGGATTAAAGGCGTGCGCCACCACCGCCCGGCTAATAAATCTTTTTTAAAAAAAGAAAGAAAAGTAAAAGAATGCTTCAAAGATAAACATTGGAGCACATGCAAATTATGATTGTTTCTCTGTGAATAAAAAGATGAAATGGTCCCCTAGCTGAGAAGCTGTTGGCAGTTGATAGCAGACGCTGGGAGAGGAAGAGTCAGTTTTGTTTATGGATGGCCTCTGTGAGACTGCCTCTGATCCAGTAGATGGCCCTATACTCATACAATAGTGGCAGCACTGAGTGAATTCAATGGGTTTAAAAAAAAAAGCACACAAAAACGGGAGGGATTAGTGATGGGACTATATGTGGCATTGGAAGAGAAGGGAAGCTACGTAGGCTTGATCAACACACCCACATTAGGTACATGCACGAAGTTCTCAGACAGTAGAAGTGATTATCTTTATATAAAATAGTGCAAAAAGCGAAAATTGCCTTTATAAAGTTATTACAGGTACATGACAAGTCATCAGAAGATGAAAACTGAAGTGTGGAGCTCAGAATAGAAGTAGAAAGCTGGGGAGTGCTCACTAGTAGAGCATTTCCTTGGCTTATGACCTTGAAGGAGATGGCATAGGTGTCTCAGGTAGGGCCAGCAGCTCAGTGTAGAATTTTAAGATTACAAAATCTCTCAGTAAAGCAATACCAGTCCCATATGGACAACTTTATATTAAAATAGATTATTTTAAAACATGAGTTCTGTACCTGAATGAAACATAAAATAGCACTGAAACTTAGAAAACAAGATTAGACCAAGAAACTTGAACCTATACGCTGATGATTGTTTTAAAAGCAGAATTGTTCTACTGGACATGGTGGTCCTGAGGAGGCTAGGGGGGAAGAGATCAAGGCCATGCAGCCTAAGCTACATAACAAGATCTTGTGTTTAAAAAAAGTTTTATAATGGGAATGATTCAGTAACAGTGCAAAATAATGGCAGTATTTTCACATTTGAGATTGAGTCTGGGTAAACACACATGCTTACCACATACTTTGTTGCCCCCTTCTTGGCTCAGTGTCCCCAGCCCAGGGCTGAACAGGCTGCTGTTGAATCCTATTAGACACTCTAAATCAGAAAAGCTTATATTTCTTTAGACCAAAAATGAAAAGACTTACTAAGTGCAAATGGTTTTCTAGAGGATGTGTTTAAATACATTAAACAGATACAATTTCCAGTTTAATACCAGAGTTATCCAGTTTTAACTACATATCAAAATATGACAACTTGTCTGTGACATTAACGTTAATGGTGACCTCCTAATGCAGAGGGAGATGCAATGCTTGACAGTGGTGGCCTGATTCCCAGAATGACGCACCTCTCACTACTGCTTTCTACATTGCCCACACTATGTAATGTGAAACACAGACTCTCACTCTTCCCAACTTCCTTTGTGACAGAATGATTTTTTTTTTGAAACAGGGTTTCTCTGTGTAGCCCTGGCTATCCTGGACTCACTCTGTAGACCAGGCTGGCCTCAAACTCACAGAGATCCACCTACCTCTGCCTCCCGAGTGCTGGGATTAAAGGCGTGGACTACCACACCCAGCGATTCTTTTTTTTTTTTTTTTAGATTGATTTTTCTTTATATGTGTATTCGTGTTTTCCCTGCCTTTATATCTGTATACTGATTGTAGAAGAAGGTGTCAGATCCTCTGGAACTGGAGTTACAGATGGCTGTTAGTTGCTATGTGGGTGTATGGAACTGAACCTGGGTCCTCTGCAAGAGCAACAATGCCCTTAACCAATGAACCATCTTTCCATCCTCCATAATGATTTTTTCTTTTGTGAATTTCACATCATACACCCTGTTCCCTCTCATCTTCCACATCCCCTTAGATCCACCCTCTACCCTTGTAACCTCTCCCCACATTAAAAAAAAAAAATCTCATTGTGGAAACTGTAGTGTGTCTCAGTATGTCCCACAATATTCCCTTTTGTCCACATGTTTTTGCTTGCAAATGTTCATTATAATGACTCCTTGGTCTGGTATGAGGCCTCTGACTTCTGCTACTTTGTCAATACTTGGAACCTCACTGGTACTCCTCTCGGAGATGCTGTTACTGTCTTGTGTCATGGCAACACAAGCTAGCTCCCCTTCTGGGGCAAAGTGGTGTTGGTATCTGGCTTGCTTTTTTCTTTTCTTTCTTCTTCTTTTTTTTTTTTAAGATGTATTTATTTTATGTATATGAGTGCTCTATCTGCATGTACACCTGCAGCCAGAAGAGGGCATCAGATCACATTGTGAATGGTTGCCAGCTACCATGTGGTTTCTGGGAATTGAACTCAGGACCTTGGGAAGAGCAGCTAGTGCTCTTAACTCCTGAGCCATATTTCCAGCCCCCCTGGCTTGCTTCCCCTCCCCCATGGGAATGTTAGGCTACTATTCATTCAGATGTTCATAGTCAGAACACTGAATGTAGACATAGTCTCTCACCTCTCTGCCACCTACTGATGCACCTGTGACACAGCAGCCATATCTGCAATACCTCTAGGGACAGTTTTCATAGTGATTCTCAAGTAGGATATTTAACTTAAAGCCCTCTCTTGTTTATGTCTCCAAGTGTAGTTATCCTCCACTCTCAGAAGAAGCTGCCATTTTTCATATCATTGCTCCCTTGGGAGTCAGGATTTCAACCTATAAGTCTATAGAGGTTCACAAATATTCAAACTGTTGTAGATACTGAAGAGGGTCCCTGTGTTTTCTTTCTTATTTTAGTGGATGGGGAATATCTCTTGGGTATCTTTTATAAAGACACTAACTCCATTAATGACCACTTAGCAGAATAATAGTAGTAGGTTCTCCCCTAGAGCCCATGACCTATCTAGTGACAGGTTCTTAGCCACAATAGTTGTTCTGGGTGTTGGTTCAGTCTTGTGAGGTGGGCCTTAAATATAATTAGAAAGTAGCTCATTACTCCTGTAACATTTGTGTCACAATTGCACCAATGGGTGGATCTTGGCAGGCTGGTCCTTATTGTAGCTCACACAGGGGTTCTCACCTGGGGAAGACTGATTACTTTTCTCCTTCAGTAGCTTGCATTACATCTTCCAGCACTATGAAAGCTAGCCAATAGGGAGAAGCTTCTGAGTCAGTACCAATTTGATTTCTCCTTGTTCTGTGACTCAAGTATTTGGTATCTTCAGCAATAAGATATTACTGTCACGTTCTGAAGAGTAACAAAGAACAGTGTTAGTAGCCTGTATTATTTTTGTGTCTGTGGAACTCTACTGGCCAATGACTCCAAAAAAGGTAAACCACTCTAGGTACTATGGTTCTTGTTAGCCTATTGTGTCTACCAGTACCATTATTAATAGGATAACTCCATTATCTTTTCATATATGTATATATAACTTTTTCAAAAGGTCTTTAGTATTAGAATGAGGACTCCACTTTTATGGCATAAATACCTACCAAAGCTGCCATTCTTCATATCTTTGCTCTCTGGGAGTCAGGATTTTAACTTCTGAGTCTGTAGGGGCTTACAAACATTCACACTGCTGTAGACAGTAAGGAGGATCACTGTGTTTCCTTTCTCTTGGGCACTTTTGTGTTTATATTGGGTTTACTCTGTAGCCCTGGATGGCCTAAAACTTACTATGTAGCAAAGACTGGCCTTGAACTCACAAGTGTTAGTATCACAGGTATGAGTCACAATTCCTCACAGGCACTCAAAGGTTTTTTTGTGGGTTCTGGAGATGCAAACTAATGTCCTTATCATGCTTGTGTTGCAGTCACTCTTGTTCACATACCCATCTCCCTAGCACTTCAGATTAAAAAAATATTTTTAGATTATTTTATGTATATGAATATTTTGCTTGCATGCATGTCTGTGTACCACAGGCATGCCTGGTACTCACAGAGGTCAGAAGAGATGTCAGATCCTATGAAACTGGAGTTACAGATGGTTTTGAGATACCATGTGGGTGCTGGGAATCAAACCAGGGACCTTTGCAAGAGCACCAAGTGCTTTAAACTTCTGATTCATCTCTCTAGTCATCTCTTACTGAAAACTCTTCAGGGTATGTTATCACAACAGTAGGAATACTAGTACACAACTCAGTTGCAGCAAATTCTAATAGGCTAGCAATCTCAGGTAAAATCAACATAGAAGCAGGCAAACGAATGCTAAGACACCCTGATGTTATTGTGTATGCTCTAACTGAGGATCTTCCTTCTAAGTACTTGCTTGGTTGGTTGAGGAGTAGGCCCATGGGGAAGATGCTGCAGCTTTGTAGAGATAACTGCACCTCGTATGAGGCCTTGAGTCCTCATACTACCAGAACGTGCTGTTTGTACACAGTATTGCATGCATGGGAAAAACCTATTGTGGGAAACATTCTGTACAGTTTTGCCAAGAAGAAGCCAGGTGTGGTAGCACACACCTTTGATCCCAACACTTGGGAGGCAGAGGCAGGAGGGTCTCTTGCGTTTGAGGCCAGCCTGGTCTACATAACAAGTTCTAGGACAGCTAGGGCTAATATAGAAAGACCCTGTCTCAAAAACAAAACAAACAACAAACAAAAAACCCAAGCAAAGCAAACAACTCCCTCTCCCCTCCGTAGCCCCTCTCCCAGTATTGCTGAGAAGGAGGCATTGAGGCAGTTCAGTAGCAGAGAGTGCATCTAGCATGTGCAAGGCTCTGGGTCCAGTTTCCAGCACTGTCGAAAAACAAAAATAGACAAAAATGTAAAGAGCCTGCTGGTTGCTGTGATTTGCCTTGTATATCATAGTGACGAAGGATGTAACTCAAAGTGAAGATTTAGTGCTAGAATGTTGAGGTTCCAAGTAATAGCACATTAGTAACCACGCTGTGACTCATACGGCAAGGTATTCAGGAAATTAATAAAAGAAAGTTTTAATCCGTGGCTCACAGTCTGTAACACAAGGTGCTTTGTTTAAAACAAAAGTGTTCAACATCTAGCACTATAAGAAACAAAGACCCAAACCAAAGTCATTGTAGAGCTGCAAACAGCATTTTGCCCAAAGAAAGACGCTTCAGTGGCATGCTTGTTAGAGTGAGGACAGGACAGGAACACTTACTATTACTTAATTATGTTGGAATACAGCAGCCAACAGAAATAGAAGTAGAAAACAAAAACACAAGAAAACAGAAGGCTTAGATTGATGATACCTCTATGCAATTGGTCAGGAGAAACAATTAAGGCCAATAGCATTAAAATTAATCCTGGAAAGTAGCTAGTTAGAAAATTAATAGTAGCAATCAACAATAGTCACATATAAATGTTGTTGCTTTGTTCAAAGATATAATGAAAACAAGACCCTATTTGTAGGAGAAACAACAAAATAATGATAGGAAAAATATAAAATAAAGTGAGATTTCCTTTCATCTGAATTTTTATTATTTTTTGGCTGAAGTTGTTCATAATAGTCCTTTATCCTTTTAATTAAAAACAACTTATTTACATGAAATTCATATATTATAAAATATACTTCTCTGGCTCTTAGTATATTTCAGATTTGCTGTAACCATCACCACTGTAATTTTAGAACAGTTTGTTCTTGTTACCTGACATACTTCTTTTTGGGAATCAAGCTCAGTGTTAATTGTAGAATATTTTTATTACCACCCAAAGAACTTCTATACATATTGGTAGTCAATTTCCATTCATCTTCCCCATGTCAAAAATCAAAGGGCCATAGATGTGTAAATTTTTGGACTTTTTTTTAAACTTTTTTGGTTTTTCGAGACAGGGTTTCTCTGTGTAGCCTTGGCTGTTATGGAACTTTCTCTGTAGACCAGGATGGCCTTGAATTTATAAAGGTATACCTGTCTCTGCTTCCCAAGTGCTGGGATTAAAGGTGTGTGTCACCACTGCCCAGCAATTTATGGACTCTTAAATTTTTTTTTCATGCAATATAGTATTATTTTATCCTTTCCCCTCCCCCCATTCCTCCCAGGTTCTCCTCACCTCCCTACCCACCAACTTCATGTTTTCTGTCTCTCAAAAATAAAGCAAAAACAAAGAAAAAAAAGAAAGAAAAGAAAAAAGAGAAAAAAATCAGTAAGATCAAAATGAAACAAAATGTACACAAAAAACATGGAGTCACTTTTGTGTTGGCCAGCAATGCCTGGGCATGGTGCCTGCCCTGGAGTTCGGTTGATATACCCAGTGGCACTATATTGGGGACAACTGATTTCCCCTTTCCCAGCAGGTTTCAGTTACAAATAGCTTCTTTATTAGGGAAGGGACTTTGTGTCTGTTCCCCCTCTCAGTGCTGGGATTGTGTCTGGTTTGAATCTTTGCAGGCCCTGTGTGTGCAGTTTATAGCCTCTGTGAGTTCACATGTGTATCACTTCTTGAGTTGAGTCTGGAAGACGCTGTTTCCTTGGAGCCATCCACCACCTCTGGCTCTTACAATCTTCATGTCTCCTCTTCCACTCAGATCCCTGGGCCTTGAGAGGAGGGCTTTGATGAAAACATCTATCTCATTAGGACTGAGTGCTGCAAAGTCTCTCACTCTCTGCATGCTGTCCTGTTGGTGGGCATGTTAATCCCCAAGTGCTGCGAGAAGCAACTTCTCTGATGAGGCTAGCAATGCTCCATCTCACTGAGGATCATCATTTCTAGGGCCATCCATTTACTTACTGATTCCATAATGTCATTTTATTAACAGCTGAATAATACTCCATTGTGCAGATGCACCACAGTTTTATTACCCATTCATGATTTGATAGGCATCTAGGCCATTTCCAATTTCTGGCTTTATAAAAAGAGCAGCAATGAACACGGATGAACAAGTATCTCTGTAGTAATCTTGTAAGTGGTATAGCTGGATTGTGGGGTAGATTTTCATATTTTGGAAGAACCCTCCACACTGATTTCATAGGGCCTATACCAATTTGCACTTCCACCAGCAATTAAAAAATGTTTTCCTTTTCCCACATCCTTGCCAGTCATTTGTTTTATTGATCTAGGCTGTTCTGACTAGGATAAGATGAAATCTCAAAATAGTTTTAACTTGGATTTCCTCCATGACTAAAGATGTTGAATTTTTAACAGTGTTTCTCAGCCATTTGTGTTTCATCTTCTGAGAACTGTTTAGTTTATACCCCATTTTTAAATTGGGTTATTTTTTTCTTGATGTTTATTTTTGTTTTTAGTTCTTTATTTCCAGATATTAACCTCTATAACACACACACACACACACACACACACACACACACAATTGGTAAAGTTTTCTTCCATCCTGTAGCTCCACTTTTCTCAAATGATGGTGTCACTGTACAGAAGCTGTTCAGTTTCATGAGGTCCCATTTACTGATTGTTGGTCTCAGTGCCTGCGCTATCAGTATCCTTTTCAGAAAGTTCTTTCCTGTGCCAGCAAGTTCAAGCCTATTCCCTACTCTCTCTTTTATTGGACTCATGGTATTTGGTCTTAATCCATTGGGAGTGGGTTTTGTGGAGGGTGAGAGATACAGATCTATTTTCATTCTTCTGTATACAGCTGTCAGTTGTTAGCTGTAGCACTATTTGTTGAAGGTGCTTTCTTTTCTCCAGTGTTTAATTTTTGTTTCTTTGTAAAAACTCAGGTGTCTGTGTGTGAAATTATGTCTGGAACTTCATGTTATTCCATTGACCAACATGTCTGTTTTTATTCCAATACCATGTTGTTTTTATTACTATAGCTCTGTAAATACAACTTTGAAATCTGAGATGGTGATACATCCAACAGCTAAAATAATACTCAGGATTTTAGCTATCCTGGTGTGTGTGTGTGTGTGTGTGTGTGTGTGTGTGTGTGTGTGTGTATCTGTCTCCAGATGAAGCTGAATATTTTTCAAGTTCTGTGAAGAATTGTGTTGGAATTTTGATGGGGATTGCATTGAATTTGTAGGTTTTTTGAAGGGTAGGTTATCATTTCACAATATTAATTCTACCAATTTGTGAGAATGGGAGATTTTTCTATCTTTTGGTGTCTTCTTCAATTTCTTTCTTCAGTGTTTTAGAATTATTATTATATGTCTTTCACTTGTTTGGTTTGATTTGATTTTATTTTTTTGAGGCTATTGTGAAAGGTACTGTTTATCTGGTTTCTTTCTCAGTATTCTTGTCATTTGCATATAAGGATGGCTACTTATTTTTGTGTGCTAATTTTGTATCTTACTACTTTGCTAAAGGTGATTATCAGCTGTAAAAGTTTCCTGGTGGAGTGTTTAGGGTCTTTTATTTATAAAATCATGTCACCTGCAATTAGGATACTTTCTTTCCTGTTTGTATCTTCTTGATCTCCTTCGCTTGTCTTGTTTCTCTAGCTAAGACTTTAAGTGCACTATTGAATAGGTATGGAGAGAGAGGATAACCTTATCTTGTTCCTGGATTTTAGTTATGAGGCTTTGGGTTTCTTTCTATTAGGATGTTGTTGGCCATGAGCTTGCTGTACATTGCCTTTATTATGTTGAAGTATGTCCCAAAGGGATGTTGGATTTTTTCAAAGATCTTTTCTGTGTCTGCCGAGTTGATCATGTGACCTTTGCCTGGAGCCTGTTTATGATTGTCAATTTGCACATGTTGAACTGTCCCTGCAGCTTTGGGATGAAGCCAACTCAATCATGGTGGGCAATCTTTTTGATTGTCCTTGAATTCAGTTTGCAAGAATTTTTACATGTATATTCATAAGAGACATGTCTGTAACTTTCTTTTTTGTTGTTGTTAGGTATTTTGTGGTTTTGGAATCAAGGTAATGGTGGCTTCATAAAAGGAATTAGGCAAAGATCCTCAGTCTCTGTTTTGCAGAGGAATTTGGAGTGTTAGTGTTCTTTGAAAGTCTGGTAGAATTCTCCGCTAATTCATCTGGTCCTGGGCTTATTTTGGTTGGGAAACTTTTAATTACTGCTTGTATTTCACTAGTGTCTGTTTAAATTGTTTATTCCATTTGATTTCACTTTGGTGGGTCATAAGTATTGAGAAATTTTCTGGATATGATGGTGCATACCTTTAATCCTAGCAGAGCCAGGCAGATCTCTGTGAGTTGCACACCAGCCTGTTCAAATAGCAAGTTCTAGGTCAGTCAGGACTATATAGTGAAACTCTGCCTCAAAAATATTTTTTAAATTGATTTATTTTAGGTTTTCCAGTTTGGTGGGATACAAATTTTTGAACTATGCACTTATAATTCTCCAAATGTCCTTAATGTCTGTCATCATGTATTCCTTTCAGCTCTTAACAATTTAAATCTGTTTGCGTCCGCTGCCCAAATCCTGGGATTAAAGGCATGTGCCAACATTGCCTGGCATTAATTTAGAATTTGGATCTGATCTGTGTCTTCCTATTAATTTAGCTACAAGTGTGTTTATCTTGTTGACTTTTCTCTAAGCACCAACTCCTCATTTCAATGATTCTTTTTACTTTGTTTCTATTTCATTGATTTTAGCCCTGAGTTTTATTCTTTCTTCCCAACTACTCTTTTTGGGTATTCTTGTTTTTCTAGAGCTTTCAGGTGTGTTATTAAGTTATTAATATGAAACTTTCCAGCTTATTTAATGTAGGATATGAACTTGACTCTTAGAACCACCTTTGTTGTGTCCCATAAGTTTGTGTATGTTGTGTTTCTTTTCAGTCAATTCTAAAAAGTTTTCAGTTTCCTTCTTAATTTCTATTTTGTCCCAATTTTCATTCAGTAGTGAGTTGTTGAACTACCATGAGTTGGTATGCTGTCTGCTGTTTCTATTATTGTTGGTACTCAGCTTTAATCTATGGTGGTCAGATAGGCTTCAGGGTGTTATTTCAATTTTTTTTTATGTCTGTTGAGATGTGCTTTGTGTCCTAATGTGTGGTCCATTTTGGAGAAAATTCCATGAGCTGCTGAGAAAGAAAGTATATTCTTTAGTGTTTGGGTGGAACATTCTATAGATGTCTGCTAGCCCATTTGATTTATGATATTATTTAACTTCAGTGTTTTTCTGTTTAATTTTTGTTTGGATGACCTGCCTATTGTTGAGAGTAGGGTATTGAAGTTACCTACTATCACTGTATTAGGTTCAATATGTGGTTTTAGCTATAGTAATGTTTCTTTTATGAACTTGGATACCCTTGTGTTTGGTGTATACATGTCTAGAATTGCATATAGTCTTGGTGGATTTTTCCTTTAATGAGTATGTACTGTCCTTCCCTTTCTCTTCTGATTAGTTTTGGTTTGAACTCTATTTTGTCTGATATTAAATTAGGTCCATTTGCTTGGAATACCTTTTTCTATCCTTTTACCCTGAGATGATGATATCTGTCCTTAGAGGTAAGGTATGTTTCTTGGATGCAGCAAAAAGATGTATCCTGTCTTCTATTTTTGGTTGTGAGCCTAGCCTTTAACGGCTGAGCCATCTCTCCAGCCCTTATCCTGTCTTCTAATTCAATCTGTTAGCTTAAGTTGTTGGGATATATCATGTGATTACAGTATATAATATTTATATTTTGCTGGATTTTATTGAGTTTCCTATATATAAGGGTTGTTAGTCTTTAGTTTTCTTTGTGATGTACTTACATAGTTTTGATGAGAGTAATAAAAATGATTAATGACTTCATAGCATGAATTGGAAAATGTCACCTCCAAAACTGTGTGTAAAGGGTTTGTATGAACACTGATAGGCAGTGGTGGCCCAACACTCAGGAGGCAGAGGCAGGTGGATCGCTGAGTTCAAGGCCAGCCTGGTCTACAGAGTGAGTTCTGGGACAGGACAGCCAGGGCTACACAGAGAAACCCTGTCTTGAAAAAACAAAAACAAAAACAAACAACAACAAAAAAAAGATTTCTATGAACTCTTAGTTAAATGTTTGGTAGAGTTCCTCAGTGATGCCATCCAAAGTCTGGGCTCTCCTAGCTGGTTCAGTCGATTGCTTGGTTCAGTCCTAATCAAGGTTGCTGTTTCTTACATTTATATTAGCTATGTCTCTAGTTTTTTTTTTTTTTCATTTTATGTAAGTTACATATTTTTAAATTTTTCCTTTATTTTTTGTTTGTTTAGTTTTTTTTTTCAAACAGGGATTCTCTGTGTAGCCCTGGCTGTCCAGGAACTCAATCTATAGATCAGGCTAACCTTGAACTCAGAGATCTACCTGCCTCTGCTTCTGCCTCTGCCTCCTGAGTGCTTGGGTTATAGGTAAACACCGCCACTGCAGGGCCCATTTACTTTTTTGAGACAGGGTTTCACTGTGTAACATTAGCTGGCCTGGGGCTAGCTATGTAGACCAGGCTGGCCTCAAACTCATAGAGATCCACCTGCCTCAGCCTCCTGAGTATAGGGTCTGGCTTAAATAAAAAAAACAACAAAGCATTTATTTATATATGTGTGTGTGTGTGTGTGTGTGTGTGTGTGTGTGTGTGTGTAAGTCAGAGACAATTTGTGGGAGTTGGTTCTCTCTATTAATATGGGTTCCTGGTATCCATCTCTGGTTGTCAGGCTTGGTAGTAAGTGCCTTTACCCAGTGATCCATCTCTCTGTAATTTATTTGTATAGTTTATAGTGTTTGCTTACAGATTTCCTCCTTGCAGATTAGAAATGATAAATGAACCCTCTCACCCCTCTCCATTCTTTCTTTCTTTTGTTTTTTGGTGTTTTTTTTTTTCCCCAAAGTCCCCTTACTCCTCTTTCTTTTGTTTTAAAGTTCTGGGTTTTATACTTTACATTGAGCCCCAGCTGAGCTCCTCTTTCATTCTTGATTGTAATAATTTGATTGCTAAGGATTGCTGTTAGTGTCAACCCTTGTTATTAATGTCAGTAAGTGTGCTAGTTCGTTGTCAACTAAAGAAAAGCTAAGGTTATCTGGGAAGCAGGAACCTCAGTTGAGAAAATGTTCCCATCAGATTGACCTGTAGGCAAGCCTGGGGTGGGGTGCGGTGGGTGTATTTTCTTGATTAATGATTAGTATGGTGGGCCCAGCCTACTGTGGGTGGTGCTAACCCTGAGCAGGTGTTCCTGGATTGCACAGGAAAGCAGGCTGAGCAAGCCAGTAAGCAGCATTCCTCTGTAACCTCTGCTTCAGTGTCTACTTGCAAGTTCCTGTCTTGAGTCCCTACTCTGACCTCCCTTAGTGATAGATTGTATAAGTCAAAAACCCTTTTCTTCCCCAGGTTGCTGTTGGTCATGGTGTTTATCACAGCAATGGAAGCTGGATACTAGGATAGTAAGATTTGTAGGAATATCTCTTTTCTGATGTTGGCGTTGTGTCGTTCTTTCTTTTTTTTTTTTGTTTTTCAAGACAGGGTTTCTCTGTGTAGCCCTGGCTGTCCTGGACTCACTTTGTAGACCAGGCTGGCCTTGAACTCACAGAGATCCACCTGCCTCTGTCTCCCAACTTTTTTTTTGTGTTCTGAGACAGTTTCTCTGTGTAATAAGCCCTGGCTGTCCTGGACTCGATTTGTAGACTAGGCTGTCCTTGAACTTACAGAGATCTGCCTGCCTCTGCCCCTCCCCATATGCTGGGATTAAAGGCATGCGCCACCATGCCTGGCCTTTGTATTTTTCCTTATGAATGTGTATGCAACATACGTATGAGTGTATTGATCTATGTATGTGTCTATATGTGTACCATGCAATGGATGGTGGGTGTGTGACAGAAAATCTCCACAGGAATGTATAAGAAATTTGATAGCATTGGTTTCCCCTGTAAAGAAAAATGAATGGCAAGGTTTGAATGGGGGAGACCCTTGACTGATTGTCTTATTCGTTTTTGGTTTTGAACCATATGACCTACCTAAAAGCTGCAGAGCATTAGAGACCTCAGGTTCTTAGCTTTGGCTCTTTTCCCTCCTCCCATCACTGTTTCTCTTTGATTTCCCCCACCGACCTTTTAGAGCAATGCAGCCAGGGTCAGAGAGTTATCTGAAGTGAAAGGTTCTGACCTTGCTGCATGGTCTGTGGCTAACAAACCCCTTTTTTTCTGGTTTCCTACAGATCGACCTGCTGGTTGGGCTGAGTGTATCTTTGAGGAAGAGATATCTGAACTTGAACCTATCTTCACCAGGTAAACATGTTTGCAGTTTTCAATCCAGGCATGAGAGAGCACTGGCTATGCTGAGGCAGATTGGGGAAACTTTTTGCTAAGCTGTCTTCCTTAATAAGGCTCCCTAATAAGAGGGGCATGCATGTATGCAAAAGCCAAGCTGATATTCCTGCAGGAGTCTTTCCTTGAGGGAGAAAGCCTCCAGTAGACTTGCTGGCCCATATACGAGGGCAATGGTACTCTTTACCTGGTGCATAGAGAATGGAGACAAAGAGTACCGGGGGTCTCAGCAGCCATTTGTCTGTTTCTAGGTTGATTTTAGTTGAGCTACCAGCCTCTTATTAGTATGGGAAGGAATTTGCTGCAGCTGAGTAATGTGTTAGTTTTGCTGCTGCTCTGATAACACACCCTGACAAAAGCACATGAGGGAGAAAGGAGTTCTTATACTGATGAAAAGTAAAGGCTGGTTGTGTGCACCCAGAATCAGGGAACAGGAAGTGAATGCCAGTGCTTTGCTTACTTTGTCTTTTTATTAAGTCTAAGACCTCTGCCTGTGGAAGGGTGCCATCCACAGTTAAGCTGGGCTTCCTGCTCAACCTAGATAATTCCTCACAGGCATACCCAGACGTAATGTAAGACACTGTCAAGTTGACAACACTAACCACTGCAACTCCCCCCTTGTCACAACTGTCTACTTTTAAGCCATATCTTTCTTCCTCATGTCCCTATAGGTTCATGACATTCTCATAATGCAAAATGCATTCAGCCCAACATCAAAAGTCCCCGTAGACTAACAGTTCCAACACTATTCAAAAGTGTGAGGGATGAGTCTCCCTGAGACTCAGGAAATCTAAGTATAAGCCTCTATACAGTGAAAAAAAGTTGGATGTGGAGACACACATCTTTAATTCCAGTACTCGATCTCTGTGAGTTTGAAACCAGTCTGGTCTACATAGTTAGTTCTAGGCCAGCCAGGGCTACATAGTGAGACATGTCTCAAACAAAACAAAACAAAACAAAACCAAACAAATGAAAACCCAAAAAACAAAACCCAAACAACAATAAAAAATAAAATAAGTTATGTGCTTTCAACCTACAATGACACAGAATATACAACCCATTTCAAAAGACCCAGCAGGGAAAAATATTAAACCTTGCAGCCCCATGTTAGGCATCTGAAGCTCATGATGGAATCACCTGGATTCCAAAAGGCTTGGGTAGTCCTGCCTCTCCAGCTCTGCTGCCTGTAGCACACATTGTTTGTATCTTGGCCAGCTTTGCTCCATACCTCCAGCTTTTCCTTGGTGGGCATGCCTGCCATCCGTGGTCATGTCATCTCCAGTATCCTGGTGTCTTTGTTACTGTTCCATTGCTGTGACAAAACACCATGACCAAGGCAGATTTTAAAAGAAAGCATTTAATTAGAGTTAGTTCATGGCCATCATGGCAGGGAGCATAGTAGCAGGCATACATAATACTGGAACAGTATCTGAGAGCTTACATTCTGATCCACAAGTGGCAGGCAGGGAGAGAGAGAGAGGAGGGGGGATGGGGGAGGGGAGAAGAAGCGACAGAAGAGAGAGGGAGAGACAGGCAGAGAGACTGAGACTTGACTGGGCCTGATGTGGGCTTTTGAAACTCCAAAGCCCAACCCCACTGACACACTTCCTCCAAGAATGCTATACCTCCTAGTCCTTCCCAAACAGTTCCACTAACTGGAGACCAAATATTCAAACATGAGCCTATGGGGACCATTCTCACTCAATCTGCTACACCTGGGGTTTTCACCTAAACTCAAACTTTATCTTCACAGCCTCTCAGAACTTCCTTACGGGTACTGTAACAGCACACATTGCTAGGTGTGTGCGACATCTGAAATGATCACTAGGAATTATCTTTTTAAAAAATCTTGATAAAACCCACGGAGAAAGTGACCTGAGGGAAGACGAAATGTGTTTTGTTAGCTGACATCTTGCTTCTGTCCCTGTAGGACTATAGGCACCATCCAGCACTGCCTCCACCTGACCTCAGTCTACACCCATTTCCTGCCCCAGCATGGCTGCCCAGAGGTCACAACAATGCCCTTAGGTCTTGGGATGACAGTGGATTACATATTTTTCTCCGCCAAATCCTGTGAGAATGAGAACAGAATTGGTAAGCCTAGTAAATCAAGGGTTTCTAGAGGCCACTCCAGGGTGCCTGGGAATAGCTGATAGTAGGTAGGGTCTTTGGTGGCTGTCTTGGCTACTACAGTAACCAGAGCATCAAAGAAGCAGACACTGTACCATTAGACTTGTCTAAGGGCAGAAGTTGGGGAGGGACTTGGTAAGGTCAGACCCTGTTTTTCCTGCTAGTAGTCATGATGAGCAGTTTACTAGCCCCATGCCTAGTTTGCTTATTATTTTTAGAATATTTGAACTAATTGCCTATGTTTAGAATCATATTTTATATATTCCTGCATCTCTTGAAAAATCAAAAACCGGGGCTGGAGAGATGGCTCAGGTTAGGACCACTGATTGCTCTTCCCATACCTGGGTTCAATTCCCAGCACCCACATAGCAGCTTACAACTGTCTGTAACTCCAGTTCCAGGGGATCTGACATCCTCACACCAGTGTATGTGGAATAAAATAAATTATTTTAAAAAATAAATTAAAAACCTTGTAATGTTGGGCCTAGAGCCTATATTCCATCTGTCCCTGTGTCCCTGTACCTGTCTTCATTCACTTATGTTATCACAGGAAGGCCTGCTAGTCAGAAAGTCAGGTGGGGGTGGGTGTGTGTGTGTGTGTGTGTGTGTGTGTGTGTGTGTGTGTGTGTGTGTTTGCCATTTAACTTTAAAATGAAGGTTCTGAGGTCCATGTCCAGCATGCAGCGTAACTGCTGACTGCCGTACCTACTGACTTCTGCTTTGTGCCCTAGATCACAGGCTGGATCGAGATGGAACTCTGAAGCTCCTGGGCCGTCTCTCCCTCCTCTCTGAAGAGATTCTCTGGGCTGCCAATGGCTTACCCAACCCCTTCTACTCTTCAGACCATCTCTGCCTGCTCGCCAGCTTTGGCATGGAAGTCACCGCCCCATGAGGGCCCCCAGGGAAAGAGCTCACTGGATCGGACGACTGCAAATGCCTCGTGCTGTGGAAACTTATGTCCCTTCCCTTGTTTGCTCCTGCCCGTGGTTAGACTTTCTCCAGGCCTGTCCACGTTCTCTGCCTGTGGTCCCTGCCCTGCCCCAACCTCTTCCTAACCCTGCACCACATGCTAGGTGGCCCTGGGAGAGGTGGAAAGCATCCCCTTCCTTCCATGTACCCAGCGCCCCCTCCCCCATTGATTTTTAATGACCAGGGTTGCGGGAGTTATTGATCTCGTTGGTTGTTTGCTTTAAGGCCATTTCTTGGTGGCACCCTCTGACCCAACCTTCCTCCTCCCTTCATGACCTCTGGGCTCTGGCACGCACATGCAAGTTGTGTGTGAAGCATGAGTTCTCTTGGGATGGGCCTGCCCAGCACAGCCAGGCCTGCCTCTGCCTAATCTATGTGCCAACATGAGGTGCTGGGGTAGGGACAGGTTGAGAGCATGACATAGCTGTGTGCTGCCAGGAGGCAGCAGGGATGGGGCCCTCTTGTCCCTTTTATTAGTCATCTAGGCATCCTGGGCACACTTGTTATTTATGGAGACAAATTGGCCCACAGCCTAGAGCAGCAGCTCAGGGATACACTTTACCCCAGATCTCCTTAGACCCAGATGATTTTGGTAGGACTTCCCTGAGGAATGCAGATGATGTCTTGTGTTGGGGTTCAGTGGGCTGGCACAGTGTTGTGAAGTTTAAAGCATTTGAAGGGTAAGGAGACTGAGCCTTCAGGGAACTGTTGTCTCAGCAGACTGCAGAACTGGGCAAGAGCAGGAGGCTCTACAGTGCCTTAGCCAGCACTGGAGCCCCAGGGGGCTTGATCTCAGACCTCTACACACCTAAGAACATTTTTTTCTTCTCACTCTCCCCCCCCATTCCCACATGCTTGTTCCCTTCTCTCTCTGAAGAAGCCTGCTATTCAGCTCAGGCCAAAACATCTTAACAAAAGCCTGGCTGTGGGCACACTAGGCCTAAGAACTCAGGGAGGCAGTGCTTGCAGATTTGCTCTGCCTTTCCTCTCCAATCACAGGGTCCCCTAACCTACTCAAGACCCCTGTAGCCCACACCATGTCACCTGCATGCCTTACTCATTGCTGTGTGTAGCCTAGGGTGTCCTTAGGCCAGATTCTCCACATAGATTTAACTCAGAGTATCTTATGGCCCTTGTTGGTTTGTCTGCTCCATTTCTCCTGGAGACTGGAGGGAACTGAGAAGCTGTGGTTAGACACAGTGGGCCAGAGTTACGTTCTTTCCTTTATTTGAAAGCCAAAGACCTGGCTGGAATGCTGCTGCTGCATTGCTGACTCTTAGCTTCCCATGCTCAGGTTCTGGGGGGAACTTATTTTCCTGTGTGTGTCTATTTTTAAATTTTGTTTGCTGGGTACTGGACATTTGCCTGTCTGAGCCCCAGGCCTGTGTGTCCGAAGCCCACTTTTCACCGTTTCTCTCTGGGCACCTCCTGAGATGGCTTCACAACTGTGCCCTGTTGGTTCTAAGGACAAGAGCCAATGATTGTTCCCTGTGCCAGGAAATGCAGGTTCAACTGCTAAAGAAGGTAGAGAACCAGAGCTTGACGGTTTATCTTTTCCTTGTTTCTTACTTGTTTCTGTTGAAGTGTGGGGGCTTAAATGGCATATAAACTTCACTCTGGAGACAGCAGAACAGGCAACGTTTTTTCCAAATAAAGGCTTGTCATGCCCCCTCCATTGTTGGTCTTTTTATTAGGACTCTGAAAAGCATGGGGTTTGAGAGAGTTGGAGGATGTGGTGGGCAGAGAAAGGGTCTGAGGATCTCTGATCCTGAGGTGGGGCCTTAGGATTTAAGTGGAGAATAGAAGCCTTTGCCATCTGTCTCTGTCACATCGTTCCTGTGCTCTGAGGCTTGGGAGGCAGAAGGTTTGAGTGAAGTCCCCTGCCCTGCCCTTCTATCCTCATGTGAGAAGAGCAGGGCTCTAATTTAGCTGCTTTTTGCTCTTACTCCATCTGCTGTCTTGCATCTCTCTGTAGACTAGACTTTACAGATGGATCGGTGTGGAGAGTGGGGTGTCCCTGGTCAAAGGAATGGCAGCTGCATGAGGCATGATGCGAGTGGCAGCTGCCTCTTGCTGGGTGTCTATTTCTGATCATCTCTTGCAGTCAAGCTAGGGCTGAGCTGTGGGCCATCTGTCGTTGGAAACACTTCTCTTCCTTGCCGGGCCTTATGTCCTTCTCTGGTCTCCTGCAGTATGCCAAGCTAAGGCCAAGTGAGACAAGGTATGGTTTTCTGTTTTACCTCAACAGATTGCCAGCCCCATACTCAATATTGAGTCAGGGTCTCTCCAGGGACCTGGTGTTATTTAAAGACACCTGAATCTGCTGCTGTAATCTGGGTCAGAACCCACTGATTGAAGAGAAAGGAAATTTAGCCAGAGAAGTAGGCTTAAGAAGCCTTACGTTGGCCAGGATGGTTGATGACCAGGTTAGTCACTTAATCCCTCGGCCTTTGAGTTTGCATCCTCTGGTGAAAGGAAGTTGAAGGAGTGCTTTGGGGGGCTTTTTAGGTCTGTGTTGCTTGTGCCATGGCAAGAAAGAGGTGCCAAGAATGCCAAAAGATTCTGGTGGGAGATTGGGTGGGATGGTTGTCCCCCGAAAGGCTGGATGACTGGCCCTGTGGTCTGGGAGGTATTTGAAAGCTTTAAGTTTTGAGTTACATTCTAGTGCACTTTCCTTGTATGGAGGATCCCCCTGTGCCTCGCCTCAGTCACTAAACTCAGAATTTTGGTTAACAGTTTATGCTGAGCATCTTGTGTGTGTGTGTGTGTGTTTGTGTGTGTGTGTGTGTGTGTGTGTGTGTGTGTGTTTGTGAATATGTGTATACATGCATGTGGAGACCAGAGACCAACTGTGGTTGTCATTCCTCAGGATCCATCCACTGTGTGTTTTGAGACAGGGTCGCTCATTGGCTTAGAACTCACGAAGTAGTTTAGTTTAGTAGACTGTCTGTCCAGTGAGCTCCAGGGATCCTCTTTTCTGCTTTCCTGATGCTGGGATTACAAGTATGTGCCACCATGCCCAGTTTTATGTTGGTCTAAGGATCCAACTGAGGTCCTCATGCTTGCATAGCACACACCTCCAAGATTACAGCATGGCTTGGAGGCAGCAGGGGTGTGGTCTTGATACCCTCTTACACCCAAGGAAGTAGAGACCCATCCTCAGACATGGCCTTTCCAGAGGAGCGGGGGAGCCAGGTTTTCTTGCAAGTTGCCCATCTTGGGGCAAGGGCCTGGGAGAGGAGCTCAGAAATAGCTTTCATCTGGAGACCAGGCAGGACTACAATCAGTGAGCTTTCTTCGCTTTATCTTTCCAGGTCCTATGCTGGTGTGTAGTGACTCACTGGAGAATTGAGTTTTGATGCGTTAGGTAATGCACAATGCAGCTTCTCTTTTCCCAGGGTATGAATGCCATCTTTGGTTTCTACCAGAATGGAGCTGTCTGGGACCCAGGACCCCCAATAGCCTGGGGCACCCTTCCCTGTCCTTTAATTGTTGAAGACAAAGGCCATCTAGAAGGACTGGTGGTGGTACAGATCATCCATCCTGGGGCAGAAAAATGTGGATACCATGTGCTTTGCAGAGAAGTTGGCCCTTCTGTACTATCTGCAGACCCTGGGATCTACTGAGCAGGACCTCAGCTAGCCCTGGAGAAAATGACTTCTTACATCCTATTACACTTAAATTCTTGGAAATTTTGTCTTTGATTAGCAAATTCTCACTGGCTATGGATTGGGAAGAGTTTTCACATGGGCTGGCTCAAAGAGCTGGCCTGTGTCCTCCAACAGGCCTCAACAGCTAGTTCCCCACCCTGCCTTGGCAAACACTGTGTTGCTAGGCAACCTGCATCTGGGTCAGTCTTAGTCCTTGGTATGACAATTGCTTCCCATTGCCCTCCACAGTCAGTCCTGGCAGATGGGGAAGGAGGAGTCAGTCCATCAGTCTCTTTAGGGCTTTTGAGAAGAGTCAATTTAGTCATATGCCTAAATGAGGTAGGGCCAGGCTGTGTGCCCGGGAGAACCTGAGCAGCAGAGAATAAGGTAACTGTGTCCCCCAGGAAACTGGGTTCTGAGCAGCCCACAGGTCAGAAGCAATACATCTGGAGTCTATGGAATTGGCTAAGCAGTGACCATGATGAGCCTGGCTCGATAATGGCCTAGGCTCCCCCCAGGTCATCCCTATCCCTCAGTTCAAGAGCAGTTGGCCCAGTGTTGGGGATTCCCACCAAGTTCTTTTGCTTTTCACTGTAACTGGACTTAACATGTGCAAATAGCACATCCCCATGGAATGCCATGCATTCATTTCCACAAACTTTATGCAAATATTATGGGGGTTTTAGTTTTTAATTTGGGCAGCATATTTTAGCCCTCAACAAAACTGCCTCTATGTAAGTGTATAGTTCAAGCTACCCCCCTGATACTAGCAGAACAATCTCCTCTCCAGCTACCATGCTGGTCCCAAGCCTGGTCATCAAATCACAAGTGGCAAAGGCTTTCTGTGCTACACTCTCCTCCTAGATAGGGCAGGGTGGTGTTTGGCTGATCTATGATACGGCTTCCTCTCTTACAAGTTTTTCTTTTAAGGTCAATGAGATGTGAGGAATGATTTTGGCTGACAAATGCTCTGGGCTCTGAGAGATAATTGTTGTGTGTGTTGCTTTGATTTTCAATGTTTGCACTTCCCTTAGTGTGGGTTGCTAAGAGGTCCAGAACCAAAGGACAATGAATGAGACAGTGGTGGTGGGTCCAGAGGTTTTTTCCAAAGCTGTGGATGGGCAACTGATAAAAAGGAGCTTTAGATCTGTTACTGTGGTTTCCTGAAATGAACTCTTTCTCCTGATTGACCTAAGGCCTAGGTGGTAGCTATCTCCTGGGAGCTGAGGAAGAGGCATCAAACAGCAGGATGGGAAACCTGATCCCAGATTAGGGCTAGCAAGAACTGAATAACTTTGACAATCTGAGAGTCAGAATCTAGGAATCCTGTCATGATTTGTCAGGGCCAAGGAGGCTTCCCACTTTTTTGTTCTCTTCCCATCTGCTTGGGATCTTGGCTTCCTGAAGCCAGTAGGGCTGATGAGGGTGGGAATGGGCCTGGTCTCCAGCTCCCAAAGTAAAGCAGACAAGGTTTCATATGATTTCTGCCAGCCCATACAACAGGAGCTGGTGAGACTTTATTCATTTCAGGGGAAGGTGAGAAAGCAATGAGACAAAGTGTGCAGTGAAAGGCAGGGGTAATACTGATACAAACACAGAATAATGACCTCTGAGACAACACAACAGCCAAAAAAGCACAGGGGAGATGGGTAGTCCATCATCACGGGCCCAGGGGTCAAGTGTACCCAAACTTCTTTTCAGACAAACTAACAAGGAAGCTTGGGACTCCAAAGCACCAAGCTGGGGTGAGAGGGCTCTCGCAAAGGACTTGTAGTAGCCCCACCTGCCTGGAGACGCTGGTAGGAGGCTGTGGTGCCTCAGCCGGGTGAATCCTTAGCCCCCTACACTCTTCAGAGAACATCCTTGTTCTTTACAACCTCCAGCTGACTGGTCCGCACCTGCACAGCTTTGTACTCTGACACCACTGAAGCCATGGTGACATGTGAAGCCACAATTCTTTCCAGGCCAGAAAGCCTGGTGCACACTCTCACAGACCTCAGTGCACAGCTGTCATTGGACCTACTCCCCTGAGCCAGGGACTCCTTCCAGCTGGAAAGGAGTCGGGGCATGATATGATAGGACTAGACGTCAGCCATGGTCAATTTCCTGAGTCTGCTCCTCAGTACCCAATCTCTAGGCTTCATCATCGAGTCTGGGGCCAGAGGGCTGGTGCTCTGCCCACTTGGCCATGCCCACTAAGGATGGCTGGCTGGCGTGAGGGGTCAGGGGAGCCTGAGAGAGTGAGGCTGTGGTGGGAAAGGACTGGCAGGTAGCTGGATGGGGAGGAAGGTTCTCTGAAGTCAGCTTCCCAGTGTTCTGACCCAACACCAAGCATAAGGAAGCTCTGCCCCAGGCCACCTCCACCAAGGAGCCTCCTCTGACCTCACCTTGACCCTCTTCAGCCAGCAGCCCCCAAAGGTGGGGCAGAGAAGCTGAAAGGCAGGCCCAAGTGGGGAGGTCTGGAGTCACATCTGCCAGATCCCTGTCCCTTATAGGAAATGAGATGAAGTAATGTCATGGATGGTGACTAAGGCCTCGAAGTCCCTGCCTCCCCAGAAACCACAGCCAGGCCAGCTGCAGAGAGCACAGCCTATGAAAACGGCCGCACAGGGCAGGATGGCTTGCTACATATGAGAAAGAGAAAAAATAAAAAGCACCACTGTGGCCTAGGACAGTCTCCACAGGCCTTAGCTCAGGAGAGGTGAGCGGCAGGGGGTCCCTGCTGGCCCTCAGCTGCTCCCCCACACCCTGAACAAGCCAGGACTCCACCTGTGTCCTTTCCTGGCCCTCAGAAGAAGGAACTGGGGCAGAGAGCACCTGTCCTCAGGCTCTGGAGCTGTTTTCCAGATATACCTGACTCCAGCTCTCCTCACCTCTTTCTCCCATATTTTGTCATATCTTGAGGTTCCCAGAGGCATACAGGGCTGGCCTCCTAAGGAGAAGCAGCCACATTCAGATCCAGAGAAGATCTTGTCCAGCCTTGTGCCTCTCAAGGCGGGCATGGGAACAGTAGGACTCCCATCCCTCCTCCCTGAACTCTGAGATGGAGCAAATAGTGTCATGCTCCTTTCATGTGTCTGGCCAGGGGTGTAGCCTAGGGGCAGGCTGTGCAATTCCCAGGGACACCCTGATCCCAAGAAGAACCAGGTGAGACAAGGGACTAAACAGCTGGCCTCCCGTGCCTGTGCTGGGGCCCACTGGGCCTGGCTCCGAGCCCAGGAGCTGCTGGTGTGATGAGCAGCCAGCCTCTGCGTGACACATGTCACCAGCAAGGGCATCCCTCTTCCTCCTCTTTTACTTCCAGTCACCATCCATTTCTGAGCAGGCAAGAGCTTCACCATTCTATCCCACTCTACCAGCTCAGGTGATCCAACAACCACAAACATGGCCCCTGCCTGCAGCAAGGAGGTGACACAGAAAGTAGCCCTTTCTGCCTTTGGGAAACTTAAAACTCTCACATTTTCCACCTACAGCACAGCAGGAGTCTCCCCACAACCAGCCCAAACTCTCTACCCTAGACATTGCAGACCAGGACTTTCTTTCACCTCTGGTGATGATTTCCTGAACTGACCTTTAACTTTTAAAATTACAATCCACACATTAATTCCAAGTCCTGCCGCCCCCCCCCCCAAAGAGAGAGAGATAAAACTATTCCCTACTGTGGGAACAGTAGAATGGCAGCAGCCCACTTTAATGGGATATGCTCTCTTTCGAGGGACATAGTCCCACCCAGCCTTATTGTTACCTGCTGACCCCTTATTGTTACATGCATTTGAGTCCCTAGTTCTGTTGCTCTTATCCAAGCCCCTAGTCCTCTGCAGCTTTATTTTCAGCTGCCCAGGCTAACTCTACCTCTCAGTAAAGCCCCTTAATGGTCACCTCATCCAGCTGCTCTCTGTCACTTGAAGCCTCCCGAAACCTGTGATTTTAGTCCTCACACACACAGCCCCATCCTGAACTACCTCTCGCAGCCCTTCTCACACTCCCAACTCAAGGTCTGTCTTTCCTCCCGCAGCCCTGACAGTGCCTTTTCACACCTCACTTTGCTACCAGGGATCTCATGCCCAAGGGCCAGCGCCCCAAGAAACTGCTAAAATTAGCTGCCACTCCAAGCTTAAGTGGGCAGCTAAGGCTGGGAAGGTGGGCCCAGGGTACAGGCATCCTGGTCTGGTCTTGTTTCCCCAGCAAGGGCTGAGGTTATTAGAAGGGGAGAGAAGAGCCTACTCCCATACAACTAGAGGGTCCCACTCAACTACCCCATGCCCAGCCAGTTTCTTAAGGCCATGGTGTCCCCAGTGCAATTCTGGGCCTTCTACAAAGCCCTGTGCTCCAGGGATAGTCAAGACAAGACAGAGCCAGCAGATGTGCTAGGGGCCTGGGACTCTTGCCCTTGTGGTCCTCTCCTGGTTCTCTTCACTATGGTGAAGATGTGGGGGTGGGGCGCAGTGCTCTAAACAGTCAACACTGACCCTGAGGGCTCTCCTGGGCCACAGGCTTCCACCAAGTTCCAGACTTGAGAAATAAATACACCTTTCTCAGGAGAACCTCTACCCTGCTTCCCTTTCCCTGGGTCATCATTCTGCCAGGACAGGCCCAGCTGGAGAAACACCTCCATTCCTACCCTATCCCACCCTCAACCCACAGGCTCATGAGGATCATAAACCCCTATCACTGCTGAGATAAGAGCACCACAGAACCAGCAAGCCTTCCTCCCCAAGCTGCACAGTGCTCAGAGACAGCAGGTCCTGACAGCTACCAGCATGTCCATTTGTCTTTCCCTCCACATACCTTAAACTCTAGTTATAGGGCTAAAACTCCAAATAAAACACTGACTGCTTCTTGGCCCAAAGTTAGGGGCTTTAGCTCCGTGGGAGGGGAAGTCGCTGGAGGCTGAACTCCAAGGCGTCCTTTTTGCCTCCCACCCCCAGCCCACCCCACCACGGACCCCTGACTGAACAAAGTAGGTTCTTCCGTGCAGGTGGGTCTGGGCCTCCTTGAAGCACAGGAGGCCTGGGGGTGCCGGCTTCTGCCTCACACCCGGATCTGGTATCCATTGAGGTCTGGCATGGCTTTGGGCTCTGTAGGCTTCTTCTCCCCTGAAGGCCTATGGGGGAAAAAAAAAGCCGAGAGTGCAGAAGAGGAGTGAGTGGTTCCTAGGGAGATCAAAAAAAGGAGGGAAGAAAAGGACAAGGGAGGGAAGAAGGGAGGGAGAGCTGTCCTGCTAGCTTCTCTTCTCTAAGGGGCCTTTATAGCTGTAGCAGGGGGTATGGAGAGTGTTTCTCGAACCAGTGGCCAGCCTAAGGTTCCTAAATGACCGCCTGCCATCACACAACCTCTTATAATTTGATGGTGATTACTAGACTGACAGTTTGTGGGTAACAGCTTCAGAATTGGTTCCCTACAAAAACCTCACAGATCAAAGGTGGGGGCGATGGGTATTTCAGCGCCAGAGGCCCACTCTACTCAGCACCTCTCACCTCACAGCAGAGAGGCAGCTCTGTCGGCACAATTGTAATTAAAGCCAGAGCCAGAATGATAAGTGGGGGAGAGAGCTGGAGGGAGAGGCCTGGTATTTAAATAGCCATTTGGACACAGACCAAAACCCAGACCCTAGAGGGCAAAGTTGTGTTCAGAGCCTCCTGTCCCGGATAGCACAGCCTCGGGTCACATACACAGAGCCCTTTCAGCAAACTTAGGAGAGCTCAGGGCCTTGCGGGAACCCCATTGGGTCCAACCTCCCTCCTCAGTCCCATTCCACTGCCTGCCTCAGACCTTCAATCCTCAGACCTTCTGGCCAGCTGAGGGGCCTTTCCTTTAGGGAAATGGCACCGAATTGCTATAGGCAATGTCAACATACATCCGGGACCCATCATTCCAAGTGACTTCTCAAAGAGCTAAGGGTGGGAAGGAAGGGAGGAGTGAAGAGAGGGACCAGGAAGATGAGAGGAAAGGGAAGGCTTTTGTTGGGTCTCCTTTCTCACCGTCTCTCACTGCGGCTGTTCCTGCGGTGGGGGCTGGACTGGGCCCTCTGTGGGGAGGAAATGTCCTTCTTCCGGTCCTTGGTGGGAGAAGGAGGACCTGTCCCCTTGCCAATCTGGATGGGGAAGAAGACAGAAAAGCATGTTCTGCCCTGCTAGGAGCCACAGTCCCCAGAAGCCACCCCTAGGCAGTCTGCACTCCCAGCCTCAGGTGGCCTTTGCCCTATCTCTGGGCCTCCCCTGGCACTAACGCCAGTGGGGCAACAGATCCTCAGTAGGGCTGTCTACTCCTTGAGGGTCCCAGACATAGTGCAGGAGGTGTTGCTGGGCTGTCACAGGACTGGAAAACACCTTTGAAGAAAGACCTCTTTACCCAGGCTAGGTCAGTGTGCCAGATGGGGATATGGCCAAAGCTGAGCTCTGGGACAGGTCCTACCAGCCTGACAGTGACAGTGACAGTGATAATCTCAGGCTAATCAGATGCCAGACTGGGAGCTGTACCTCTGATTCAGAAAAACAAAACAAAACAAAACAAACAAACAAAACCCCAAATCATCCTGTATGTAGCTCTGTCAGCCTGCTTTGAATTTTCTTAGTTCCCAGAGCCATGGGGAGCTGAAAAAGAAGCCACATGGGGAGTCCTGCATTGAGCTGGCTGGGAATCAGCAGCACTCAAGAGAGAAATCTATAAGCTCCATCTGTGTGTCTTGCTGTTGCCTAGAAAACACTACCATGTTCCCAACAGTGAGAGCCACGGTTCAGGGCCACCAAGCTAGGGGAAGGGAGTGGCCCAAGCACAGAAGAACCCCTCTGTAATACAGGTCTATGGGAGCATCTACCTTAGGGGAAGACAATGTTAACTGCACAGGTTTGAGGGAGCAGGTCACAGTGCAGTAGGGCTGAGCAATAGAGGGCTAGCTACTACGGATAGCCCTGGCAGGCACTAGGAAATCCATCTCCTGTCCAGGGAGATTGAGAGCCCCCTCCACAATTCTGTCTGCTAGAAGGCTGTGGGAACCAACTCCTTAGGCTCTGAGGCTACTGTTGTTGGTCCAGGAGGTTCTTTCAGCTCTCTGGTACCTGCTGGGTGGTGGGGGAAAAAGGGAGGAGCCACCACCCTCACTGACTTCCCTGTAGGTGGACCTTCCCCTTTCTGCTAATCTCGTGGTCCTTTATGGCAGGCAGGGAGCTTAGGGACTCAGGATGGACAGGAGAGGTGGAAGCTGCTCACCACCCCATCTTGCCACATTCTCAGATAGGCCAGGTGTCTGCTTCTTCCATTCAAAGTCCCCAGGCCTTGGGTACCATGCCCCTGTCCATCACATGTCCAAACTTCACAGACCTATGGCTGTGTAAACCCAGCTCACTCCTTCCTAACTCTAGAGTAGTTCTTGGTCTGCCCACCTGAAGGGGCAACTTTAACAATGGGACTCTTTTGAGTAATGCCCGATCCTGAGTCCAAGTAGATACTTCATCCTCAGGTAACCCCTATTGGCCAGGGCAACCAGGTGAAGGATAGAGGGGATCCCAGAAAGAAGCAGCAGCTGACACTGGCCCCGTCTGTATACCATTGCTGATGCCAACCTTGAGACGCATGTCTCTGGCGTGACGCTCCAGCTCCTTGCGGAAGTCTTCCCGCCCCAGCCTCTCCACATCCAGCACTGAGTGCTTCCATTCAATCTGTTCCACACTGTGGGGGTCGTGGGACACACACTGGCCCAGCTTTACCTTCTTCAGCACATGCCAGCAGCGGCCATAGGCCGCCTCATAGTCCAGCACAAGCTCACTGAGTGTGCGGAAGGCTGGGGGTTTGTACATCAGATCCTCCCTCCGGCTCATGCCCAGGGCTCCATAGCGGCCCCCAAAGTTCACCCCCAGTACAATGTGGCGGAAGTAGTTCCCTGAGAAATAGGTCTTGAAGCTGATGGGGAAGCGTTCCAGGGTGGGCATGCTGTTGGTGAGGTAACTGGTGAATCAAAGTGCTAAGGAAAGGGCCAGGTCAGGATGGTATATGTGTGCCAAAGAGCCCCTAAATGGCCATCTTCTGAAGACAAATCGGCCACAAATACCCATCTCGCTCCCCAGTCCTGACTGGGGTCCTGCAGAGGGCTGCTTCTCATGCGGGCTTGTCAGTTTTCCTAAGTGCACCTCTGCCCTTGAAGGGATGGTTGAGAAACCCTGTGCATCTTTGTAGGTAGTTCTTTCTACCAAGTTCTTCCGAGACCCCATCTCTCGTCTCTAAAAACCAGCACTACCTAGATGCACCAACACTGGGCCTCTCTGCTTCTTCTTCCCGACTGTTTCTTAGAAATGGCACATCCCAGAGCACAGTAGTGCTGTAGTTCAAAAACCGGGTCAAGTTGTCCGTGGGACTCATCTGGGAAGCCTGGGAAGGTAGCAAGAGGATGCACTGATACAAAGACCTCCCCAAGGATCATCCCTTTTGCAGAGACTCCTCCACCTTGGGAAACTGCTCTATGCTTGGGGCCAAGGGATGTTAGCCCAGGAGAGAGCCCAGAAGTCCGTAAGACCCTCCCATTCCATAGCAGGAAGCCAAAACTGGGCCAGTTTGAGACAGTCTCTCCCAGGCCCAAGGAAGGATACATTCCTAGGATCACAGCTTCCAGGCATTTGATTGGCAGAGCCTCTTTGGTCATTTCCTTGGCCAGGTCCATCAGCCTATGAGAAAGGGAGGCGGAGCTGTGTGGCGGCTGTCTCCCGCCCTCTCAGGCCCTATTTGGTGATGAGCCAGAAAGACTGAGGCAGAGACTTTCCTCCACAATGCCATCCTCCCGACCCCAGGCCTGGTTTTTCTTCCCCCTCCCTAGTCTAGAGTCTTGAAGGGTTGGGGAGGCGAGCACTGGAGCCCAGGAAGTAGGCCTACACTCTGTCTTTCTCTCCCTTCACTTTTTCCCTGGCCTGGCTCCTGCTCAAAGACTGGGGGAGGGAAGCATGAATGGAGGCCGGCTTTGAGGGGTCCACGCCTTCTCCCGTGGCAGCAGGGCTCAGGGAGGGGAGACCCTTGGGGGAAGGGAGACATCTGACATTGATGGAGCCCCTTCCTAAGTACAGTAGACACTCATCTAACCACAGCTGCCCAAAGAGCTTGTTAACTGACAAAAAATACTCTCTGCTGCCTGGATGGAGGCTCTCAGGCAGGGCAGACAGCTGTCCCTTGGCTTGCCTGCCTGCTCCTGAACTTGGAATTTAGGCTATTTCAAAACAGCCTATTCTCCAGGTCTAGGGACTGAGCCCGGCCACTGCTTTGTCTGGGTCACCTGCATCCTACAGGAGGATGGAATGAGCACACAGCACCAACTGAGGGGCAAGAGCAAAGTCTGGGATCAGAGAAGGTGGGTTCCACTCAAGGGTTTCAAGACAGGGCAATTAATTAAATAAGCAACTCAGGACATCATCCCCCCCCCCCCACAATTAAGTAAACAAGTAACCGAAACTGCCTGGAACAAGAGATTCAGTCTGAGTCTGCATGCTGAGTCATGGAGGGCTAGTAGAAGCAGTGTTCTTTCTTGTAGGTACTATATAATGCAGAGTGCATGGGAGACTTCAAGGAGAGAAAAAAGAAAATGCTCTTCCTCCCTCCCCCAGCTCCCACCACAGCACCTATCTCCTGGCAGCCAAGATGGGGGATGGGGCAGTGGGAGGGTAGCTACCTACCCTACTAGCTCAGTTGTGTTTCCCTCTCATAGGTCTTGGGTGGCTATCTCATTGGGATTTCCTTCCTTCCTTAGGGCCCCAGGGTGGTACCCTTCCCCCCATCCCATGGCTGGCTTTCTTCAGGAAAGTCCCGCCTGCCTATCTCTTTTTTTTTTTGGGGGGGGGGGGTTGTTTGTTTGTTTTGTTTTTTTAGGTTTTTGGAGACAGGGTTTCTCTGTGTATCCTTGACTGTCTGACCAGGCTAGCCTTGAACTCATAAATATCCTCCAGCCTCTCAAGTGCTGGGATTAAAGGCATGCGCCACCACGACCCCCATCTCTTAAGCAGTCACCAGAAGGCAAACTGCAGTGGTTCCCTAGGGGATCAAACCCAGTGGGGCTGTACTTACCCTGTCAGAGGTCTGCTCTTCTTAATTTCAAAGAACTGTGTCCCTGTGTGATTGTACCTGGGGACAGTGGTTAAGGGCTTCCTAGATTGGTCTGGAAGGCTGTACTGGTCCCTCAGCTGCCATCCCAGACCCTAGGATGGCTACCGAAGGACCCCACCTGCCACAAAGCACCCTGCAGGATGCTTGGGACATCTCTGGGAAGAGGGGGACAGGGTAGATCATGGGGTCTCTGCTCACTCTCATAGCCCTTCCCCTGACTCTTTGGACTCTCCCTTGTTCTCTCTTGGCCTCCTATCTCAGGAACAGGACACTGAGTGGGCAGCCATACCAGCAGGACTGAGAAAGCAAGCCTTAGCTGGGGACAGCCCCTGGCAGTGCTGGGTTTTCCAAGCCACCAACCACCACCTCCCCTGTGCCGGTTAGTTTTTTGTTAACTTAATACAAGCTAGAGTCATTTGGAACAGGGAACCTCAATTGAGGAAATGCCCCAGACTGGCCTGTGGTGAGGTTTCTTAAGTAGTGATTGATGTGGGGAGGGGACCCATCCCACTGTGTGTGGTGTCTACCCCTAGGCTAGTGGTCCTGGGTGCTCTAAGAAAGCAAGCCATATGAGCCACAAGGAGCAAGCAAATAAGAATCACAGGACCCAGGGTACATACACAGCTCTTGGACAGAAGCTCCAAGAGCTTATAGCAGAGACACAGGCAACTGGCCTGCTGCCAAGGAAGAAAAATGCCAAGAATTAGGAGAAAACTTCAAGGTATGGATGTTCTATCTTGGAGCAAAAGGTCTGTTTTCCTCCCCCATCCTCCCAAAGTGAGCATTTCAATGGCTCCAAAGAACTTCTTTGTCCCTTAGCTGGGACAGGGTGAATAACAACTGATACCCCTTTCTTCAGCAAGGTACCTAGGAGACCCCTTTACACACACACACACACACACACACACACACACACACACACACACACA
>CAJQZJ010000909.1:3046904-3087295 GCA_907164525.1 Lophiomys imhausi
ACACACACACACACACACACACACACACACACACACACACACACACACACACACAGCATGGGAAAGCTGGTGCTGGAAAAGCTGGAGTGGGTCCAGCACCCAGACACAACCTTGGCATCTCCAGGGAGCAGAAATGCCAGTGAATGGCAGCTCTGGAGTTGGGAGGGAGCTGGCCCTGCCAATCCTTCTCCAGGTCCCCCTTGGTCTTTAGGGCTGTCACTTTTAGCGTGGACCTAAGAGGATACTGCAGCTCCCTGATGTAGCGCTGCACGGCTTCCAGGCGCTCAGGGATGGGCGTCGTTGGCTGGAAAGTAGGCACACTTGGTATGGGAATCTAGAAACAGATGGAGAGAAATCTCTGTCACAAGCAGAGGCACACCCTGGAGCTTCCAGCCCCCAACAACAACACCTGCTCCCAGCCCGCTTCCCCCAGCAATCGCTCCTTCCCCAACCTCCTCCCAAGATCCCAGCTCAGCCATCCCTGACATTTGACTGCATTTCTAATGTGGAGCTTATGTTGACCTTGGAATTTCATGCTGTTAAATAATTTTAGAAAAACAGGAGGATCCACTGACTAAATTTAAAATATGCATTAACTAATGCTTAACGAGAATGTCCATATTGGGGTTCATTTGCTTGGGTTTGGGGTTCACTCTGGTCTATGGCTTGCATGTGACAAAGGTGTTGAGAGTTTGTCCTTGGGTTTGTAATGTTGAGATGGGCTCTAGACGAAGGTATTAGGGTACCGGAGGTGTGCCCTTCGAAAGGAAGAAGGCAGTTCTCAGGATTGAATCAAAGGGGCAAAACACAGCTCCCCCTACCTCTGGCTTCTTGCTTCTAGTGTGATGTCTCTCCATGTTCCTGACATGATGCCATCCATTGCCGTTACACCTTATCCTCATCTGAACCAACAGGGGCCCCTTCAGAAGCTAAATAAACCTCATTTCTTCATAAGTGTCCCACTTCAGGTATTTCATTATCACAATGAGAAACAGACTAGTATACTCTGGCTCAAGTACTAGACTAAAACTGGTTTTCTCGGTGTTCCATTCTACCAGGTAGTACCCTAAGCTAGGAGATCTGTCCCAGATAGGTGAATATAACCTCAGCAAGGGATGTCACCTACCTCACTGGCATGACAGGTGTGCTGGGACTTCCAAAGCAACAACCTGAACTGTCAAGGAATATGGCAGTGGCAGTGGGACAAGGGAACATGTTATGGGGCAGGTCTTGCTTCAAAATACCCTTTTCCAGGAGGTTGCCACTGGACCCTCCAAGGCTACCCAGGGATTGCCCATGCCCACCTACCTGCAAATGTAAGGGTGGGAGTAAAGAAAAGGGGTATCAGGAGTCCTAGGTACACTCAGAGTGGGGCTGTATGGAGGAGAAAGGATTCATCCTCTGTAGGCTGGGCCCACAGGGGATTTTTAAATACCATAGTTGCTGTGGCTGGGCTTTGTCAGGAAGGGAAGTAACACACACACACACACACACACACACACACACACACAGAGTTATCACCACACACTTGTCTCTGGGGTGTTTCTGATGGTGGAAGAACAGTGTGGTGTCTCTAGCAGATACGGCCTCAATCCATAGATGCAGGAAGGAAGGAAGGGCCGTGGCTCAGAGAGACAGTCTAGCATGTCTTTCTTCCCTCTTCTCTCACCATGGCCCTCTGCTTCCTGTCTAGCCAGTCTCTAGCAGCTGGTACCACAGCCTGGAGAAGTAACTTCCCCTTTCACATCACTTCCATCTTCAAACCAGCACCATCACTTACAGCTACCAGTAGGAGACAAGCTCAGGATGGGTCTTGCCTTCACTTGCCTGATCACTCTGTGACAAATGCACACTAGAACTGTCCAAGGGGCTGACTGGTCATCCTGGTTGGGGGTATGGGGGTGGGGTGGTAGGACATAATCCCCTATAAGCAGCAATGCATATCCACCCAAGTCACCCTCAGGTGGCACTCTCAGTGTAGCAAAATCACTCCCTACTTGGTATGTAGGGCCCAGCAACTGGTGCTGTGTAACTGATCCTACCCACGCATGAGCCACTTTGGACAGGAAGGGAGCCATAGTAGAATTACCTGCCAAAGCTCAGACAGAGAGATTTGGGGATAGGCTCAAGCCAGGAACAGGTAGCACCTACAAAGGCATCATGGGTACCTGCCACACCAAGCGCTTGGCAAGAAGGCTGCTGTGGGAGAGTCAAAGGTGACCTAGGATCTTATGTGTGGTCTTAGAGACCACCTTAGCAAGGGCAAAGCTTGATCCAAGAACCAGACAGTCCGGGAGGGTCCTAGGACAATCCTACTGGAAGAGTTCCTCAGCCCAGCACAACGGGGAGACTTAGTGGAGGTGGGAGAGCCTGTGGCTGAACTTGGAGGTGAGTCAGGAAGACTTTGTGATGGACAGAGCAGAACAGGGCAGGCTATGGAATCCAGCTCTGCGGTTTCCATGAAGCTCCTGAACCGTGGTACCTCAGATGTCTCAGGGTGAATGCACTTCACTCCTGTAAGGGCAGTAACAGAACCTGCCAGGTGGGGCATCCCTGAGAGTCCTATGATGAGCAATGGGATGCTTACCTACTGAGGTGCTAATACTCTTTCCATCATGTTGAGTTTATCTCAACAACCCCGTGAGACAGGTACTGACAGCCGGGATGCTGAGGTGGAAGGTGCTGATGCTGTTGCACACCTTCCTCTCATAAGTAGTTATGAGACAGCGAGGACGGGAAAACATGATGGTATCCCCTCCAGAGCACTGCCTTTTACCACACTGCCCTGCTACTGTGGATCCAGCTTCCTTCAGAGACTTAGCCTGGAAAACTCAAGGAAGGCAGGTAGGGTATGGGAAGCTGTAGCAAAATGGAGGAGGGGGAAACATATCCCAGCCCCTCCTGCCAGCTGCCATAGACTTGCTGTTCCCATATCTCTTCCTTTCCTGTAAAGATGCCAAAAATGACGGATCATTATGTGAGAAATCTCCCAGTGTTAACGTTTGGCTCAGGCAGTCTGTTAAGACATTGTGTATCCTAAGAAACCCTTCCCGGGCCCACCATCTGACAGTGTGAGCTCTCCAGCAGGCCACCAGGGAGGGGACAGGTCAGGGTCAGGCTTTTCTGCAGCTCACAGTATGACACTCTTCTCTGTGGCTTGTAGGGCTCCTCCACATCCCCTGCAACCTAAGGGATCCCTGAGTCAAACAGATGAGCTTCATGACTGTCACTTCCTTGATCTGAGACACTTTCCCAAAGGCTTAAAGATGAGGTTTTGAAATTTCCCAAACCTCTCATAAAACTCTCTCCATCACCTTATACTCCCGGCTTTCTACTTTCCTCCCTAACAGCTTCATTCATTTAAGCATGTCCTTCCTGAACACGGGACCTGAAGTTGCCATTATTGACCAATCACTATTGAAGACACTGATGGTTTGAGTCCTGCAATGCGGTGACCATTCTGCTGCTCTCCTACGGTTCAGTTCAGTCAGAACCAAGAGGGCCAAACACTGTGGAGCATGTGTATTCTGGCTTCAGCAGCCAGATGCTCTGAGTGGCATCTCTCTCCTCACAATAGCCCCGGTCTAGTTTGTTGATTAACACCTGGTTTCTCATTTCACCTTCTCCACCACCAACCATTTCACAGATAAGAAAGCTGAGACTCAAGCAGGCTGGAGAGGATTGTCTTGAGTTCATATGGGCAGGCGGGTGATCCAAAACAATACCCCAGTCCCACGATGTCATAACTTTCTTGTTCAGAAATTTATCCCAAGGTCAAAAATCAAAGCTGGATCCCAAGACTTGTCTTTTAGAATGTTCTGTGCAGTGTTCACATTAAGGATAAGACAGTAGAAACAATGTCCAGGTTCTGATTAGCTAAATGAATGAGAGGAAGATGATGTAGCTATTCAAAATCAATCTAGCTTATTCTCCTGGGAAACATTAGGCAGTAGCTCAACCTTCAACCTCAGATTATCTTTTCCCAAAAACATTTTTTTTTTTTCTGAAGGTTCTGCCAATAACCCAGCAAAAGCAACAGAGGCCTGGTTCCCATGTATCAGCAACTCTGTTCTCCCTCTCTTTCTTCCAGACTAAAGCCTTAGGCTCTGACTTCTGGCCAGTGGCCTCAGTACTTGGAGCATTGCCTCCTTGGACTGAACCATGAACATTACTATCTCCCCCCCCCCTTCTCTCTCTCCCAGCATAGCACTGCACAGCACATCCCATTCCAAAAGCCCTTTCATTTAGCAAATACGAGTAAGTGTCCACTCTGTGCCAAGCACACAGAAGACCCCAGGAAGACAAAGATGGATGACACTGAGCCTCTCCTTCCTCAGCAGCACCATGGAGGCACTGTGGAGGACTTCCAGTCAATGCAGAACATTTAACTTATCTCTTCCCCACAGGGTCACTGCTAATGCCACTGAATGTGGGGCCTGATGGGGTGGTGTTACAGGGGCCCTACAGAGCTGAGCATAAGGAACCCCAAGACCTGGTGGGGAATCCCAGCTTGGCTACTTCCCATGTACCTTTTGAGTTTCTCATCTTTCAAGGGAACCCAAACTGCACTTCCTTTGGAATGTTGCTGGTCAAACTCAGTAAGTTATATATGAAAATATTTTCTCTCCAAAGCCCTGCACTTCCCCAGCCATTCATCATTAGTATCATAGTTTTCTGGCTTCTCAAGTGTCCTGAGCCAAAGAGATGCCAAACCACATCAGTTCCCTAGTTCATTTGTGGCCCTACTCAGAAAGCCATGGGGGAGGGCCTTCTGGAGATAGGGGACTGAGCCTCCCTCATCAAATGGCTCCACAAGCACTGGGAAGAAAGTTCTGGACAGATGCCACCTTACCTATATTTTAAAAAAACTTACCACAGCAATGGTCCTCTACTGCATCCATCAGAAGCAAGATGTGTGTGGGTTACTTTCTTAGCTCCAAGGTCAATGAAACCCATCTTCAATGTGCCTGCCCACTCCATGTCTTACCTTGGGCAGGTCCGTGGCCCCACGGATCCGCAGGGCCACCTTCTCTCCATCTGGGTGGATCTTGGCCACATGCTTCCACATCCTTTCCCAAGTGGCATCGTCCACTGGCAGTCCACCTCGGTTGATGAAGAAAGGGACACCTCCATCTCGTAGGTCCTCTTCCCCTTCCTCCTCTGGCTCCTCGTCTCTCTGTGCTGAGGCCCCTTCGCTGGTCTCCAAACGTTTAATGCCAGAGTGGGTGGCAGTGGCAGCAGCGGTGGTGGCAGCTGCGCTCGGGGACACACCGCAGCTGCCACTCGGGACCACCTTCTTTCCCCCTGGCATCCCTAAATCCTCGACGGGGGTGGGAGGATGTATCAGGAGGCGGGAAAAATAAGTGCCTCACAGGAGGCTTCCCACACATCCGCTATAAAGATAACACATTGTCAAACAGTGCCGGGCGCCTTTAAGAAACCAGGGCGTGGCTCCCGTACAATAAAATACTATTTGGTAAGAAAGAATCAGCGCATCAACCTGAAGTGATCGCCGGTCAGATGGGTTGCCCAGGGTCGGCCTTAGAGGCCTTGTTTTGTTTGGAAAACGGGGTGAAGAGAACACACCCCAACTCGGCAGCCTGCACAAAGCACCCCCATTTGGCAGCGAGAACAATGACCCGCAGCGATCTAGGACGGGCGAGAGGAGAAAAGTGGGGGTCAGGGTGGGGAAACTGAGGCCAGACAGCTCAGACGTGCAGCCACGCTGAAAAGGAGGGCCAAGGCACCGGAGCCCACTCCCAGTTTTGGAGAGAACAAATTCCTCTACGAAATCCTTGCACACTCACAATGGAGCGACGGGAGGGGGACCGCGTGAGCTCCGAGTCTCCATTCCGGGGGCCGGGGGTGCAAGGGGAGGGCGCGGTGCCGGGGGCCGGGGGCGACTTCTCCGTCGCGACCCTTCCGGGAGCCAAGACTCGCAGCTGGAGGGGGCGCGCGCGGCCGCGCACATCCCACGCCCGCCTCCCGCACAAAGTGGGGCTTTGTCTGGGTCCCCTAGCCCCTAGCCCCAGGCAGCAGCAGCGGAGCGGGCGGAGGGAAGGGCGCGACGGGGAGGTGATGACTAGGGGCACCCGGGCCCTGCGATCCCGGGCCGGGTGTAGTTCAGTGCGGGCACCGTGGGCTCCGGGCGGGGAGCGGTCCCAGCCGAGCCAAAGTGGGAGCCGGGGCCCCAAGCTCAGCCATCGTGGGGAGCGGCTCGGACGTTGCTCGGGGACCAGGCTGAGGTCACCGAGCGGCAGGCTCCAGCCGCAGCAGGCTCGCCGCTCGCCACCAGCTGCAGCGGGAGCGGGCAAAGGATGCTGCGCTAGGGCTCCCGCGGCCAAGCTCCAGCGGACCTGCACTCGCGCCCCACACACCCAGCCCGCAGAGGCGGCTTTAAGCGAGTGACAGAGCCCAGGCGGGCGCTGAGGCACGGATTCCCGGGGAGCAGCAGCCTGCAAAGGTGCGGCCCACCGGCCGATCACCGCGTCCGGGCTCGGCTAAACAGAAGCCACCGCGGCCGCCAGCCGGGTCCCCAGCCCTCCCGCCGCCCACCCGGCTTGACTCCGGCCCGCGCCGCGCATGCGCTCCGTCCCCCCCTTAAAGGGCCAGCGCATTCCCACCAGGTCCTCCTCCTGCTGCCGCCGCACTCGGTCCCCCAGCTACAAGTTATCGCAGGGTTGCCCTGGATGTCCCCTCTCTTCTCACCTCTCTCTTAGGGCGCTGAGAAGTGGGTGCAGAATTACTGAGGAAGTTTACAACTGACACACAGAGCGCAAAATCCTGGGGGGAGGGGAGATTCCTAGTGCGGAAGGAATTGTGGCCGTCGGTTGGGGATTCCTGAAGGACACCTCCTGGAGGCGCGGCCCGTCTTCTCTGGGACTTTGCAGGCCTCAGTTTTCCTATCTGTCAGCCGAGATGATCACACTGGATGAGCCCAGCTCTTCTGGCAGTGTTCCTTAAGGGAAGATTTGTAGGGGTTGGAAATCATTCTGTTCACTGGGCTACTTGCATGGTATCCTGGGAGTGTGTTCCTAATTCTGGCCTTGGATGACCCAATCCCTGGGCACCTGGATGGAGAGATGAGCCTTCCCAATCATGGGACCAAGACAGGAACATAAGAAGTGGGAGACAGTGTCTGGGGAGTGTCGACCTGCCCAGAATTAGTACAGGTGACTTTTGTATGTGGCCCGTGGACTCTGGAGACCCAACATACCCTTTCCTTTCCCTTAGCACAGATGTGTATGTAACTTCCAGATGAAGTACTTAACCAAGTGTCTACAGCTGAGTTTGCGGTTTAAGACTTTCCTCCTACCAGTAGTTGGTACGAATAGCAGTCATCTGGGAGAAATGTTCCTGACAGATATAGTTTGAACGCTGAAGGTCTCCCCAAAGACCTATGTGTCCCCAGATGGTTGGTGCTATTCCGAGGTGGTACAGGCTTTGAGAGGTGCGGCCGTGTGTGTGTGTGTGTGTGTGTGTGTGTGTGTGTTTAGGTTGTTGCAGGTGTACCCTCTATCCTAATTTAATCTCTGTTACTGTGTTAAGACACTGACCAAAAGCAACTTGGGATAGAAAGGACTTTTTTGATCTATACTTCCAGTTTATCATTGAGTGGAGTCAGGGCAGGAATTTAAGGCTGTAACCATGGAGGAATGCTGCTTACCCTCATGTTTGCTTCTTTGTTTATCCATCTATTTACTTATAGACAAGATCTCACTATGTAGCACTGGCTGCTCTACAACTTGATATGTTAACCAGGTTGCCTCCAAACTTAGAGATTTGCCTGCTTCTGCCTCCAGAGTGCTGGAATTAAAGACATGCACCCACAGCAAGAGTAGAAAAAACACCAGAGAATCTCCAGGCCCTCAGCACGCCTTCCAGAATGCCCCCATTGGTTTCTTAAAGTTCCTTGTGGTGTCAGATCTTTCTGAGCTTCAGCCTCAACCTTTTGTCATATCCAGTGTCAGGAACCAGGCATGGCCAGTGCTAGGAATGTTTCCAGAAGGCCCGGTTCCAGGGTTCTAAGAAAGTTAGGTCTGGCTCACCCTAGATTCACTGAGGCAAAGAGGAGTCTGGGCATGCAAATTCCACCAGAGATCAATAGCTGCCATCTTCTCATTGTGCAAATGAGGAAGCCTGAGTTTCAGGGTGTAAATTCCCCAGGCTCACACAGAGACAAGCAGCAGAACCAGAATATAAGTAGAAGGCCTCCTTACAACACATCCTTTCCACCTAATAATACCTGTCTCTCATGATTACCCAGTGCTCATGGTGAACTTAAAGTATGTTTGAAAGTTCTCTGCCATCCTTTTGCGAATATTTGAGTCTGATTCCCCTTCCTCTGAACTTGTCTCTAATGAACACAATGTAGAGGAGGTGATGCTCTGAGACCCTTAAAGGCCTGGTCACAAAAATGAGATGGTGTCTTCACCAGGAAGACCTTACACACAAGGTCTCAGTCAGGGAGCAGAGACAAGCAAACCAAATGCACTTTGTTTGAACTTTTCTCCTGCAGAAATAGAAATAACAAATGATCATTTTTTTTAAAGCAGGTAAGTTTGTGTGGTATGTGACAGAGCATCAGATAAAACTATCACTGCAGATTTTTAAAAATGAAATAGATGTGTGGTATTCATAGTACATATTAAATAGACTTGAGGTAGTCACTCAGACCTTCAAATGTTAAGCATTAGAGAACACCTACACTAGTACCAGGCACTGTGGATACAGATGTGAACAGGAAGGAGGTGGTCTTTGTCCTAACAGGCCTTATGGTCTACTAATGGAGGAAAAGGCTGAACATGATTCCCATGAAGTCCTCTGCCAGAGAGTAGTGCAGAGAACTGTGAGAATGAATAGCCAGGGTAACTTCCCACTAGAGGCTGGGGAGGGAAGAAAGGAGTTATGAACCTGCATGGTCTAGGCTGGGGATAGGCTGGCTGGCTTGTGTGTATAGAAATGGGAGAAGATATGTGTCCAGCAAGGGATGTACAAAAATACTAGGTGATGGAGAACCTGGAGAGGGATGTGTCTTACTCAGTCTCGGACGAAAGCCCAGAGAGGACCAGCATGTTGCCTATTGCTGCACAGCTTGTGAACTGGGACTGGATCCTGGGTTCTTTGTCAAACCCTTCCAGGACGCTTCCAAACTTGTGACCACAAGAACAACATCTGTAAGAGACATGTGAGCAACTCCTTGTTTTGGCTCCATGTGCTTATGACCATGATCTCCTTGGCTATCTAAACAAAATCTCTGGAAGAAGGGGTGAGGTGTGTTGCTTAGTTGAAGAGTGTTTGTCTAGCATCTATGAAGCCCCGAGTTCTATCCCTAGCACTACATACACCAGTTGTGGTAGCGCACAGCTGTAATGCCAGCTCTGGGGAGGTGGAGGATCAGAAGTTCAAGGTCATTTTCAGATATTTAGGGAACTCACTGTTGGTCTGGGTTACAGAAGACTGTTTCAGAACAAGACTCTGGAAGAAGGTAAAATGGGCATGATTTCTGTGTTGCAGGTGGAGACAGGCTGCACAGATCATGTCTCCAGTAGAGGAGCTGGTACATCAGAGTTTCTTGGTACCTGTGATTTTGATGATGAAGATGAAGTTCATATTATTATTGTTGTTATTTATTTATTTATTTTTGTTTTTCGAGACAGGGTTTCCCTGTGTATCTCTGGCTGTCCTGGAGTCACTTTGTAGACCAGGCTAGCCTTGAAAAGTTAATATTATTTACATCACAGTTGTTATCACCTTCTAGACTCCAGTTCTGTGCTGCAGTAGGCAACATGCTGGTCCTCTCTGGGCTTTCATCCGAGACTGAGTAAGACACATCCCTCTCCAGGTTCTCCATCACCTAGTATTTTTGTACATCCCTTGCTGGACACATATCTCCTCCCATTTTTATACACACAAGCCAGCCAGCCTATCCCCAGCCTAGACCATGCAGGTTCATAACCCCTTTCTTCCCTCTCCAGCCTCCAGAGATGACTATGAAGTGCCTTAAGGTATTAGCAGTCATATCCCTCTGCTTGACTAATTTTCTTTCTTCTCTCTCTCTCTCTCTCTCTCTCTCCCTCACTCCTTCCTTCCTTCTTTCTCCCCCCCCCCTTTTTTTCTGAGACAGAGTCTCACAACCAGGCAGCCCTGGTTTGCCTGGAGTTTGCTATGTAGACCAGGCTGGCCTCTATTCACAGAGATTTGCGTACCTCTGCCTCTCAGGCGGTGAGCACTGCCCACCCTGACCCTTGTTTTCTGTTTTGGGGACACTAAGCCTGGAGTCAGAGTCCCAGAGAGGAGAGTCTGGTTGGCTTTGCTTGGGTCGTGGGCCCACCCCGTGTCTGGAGGACAGCAGTACAATGTTTGTAGCTGTCTAGTTCTAACCATGGACAGTGGGAGCAGGGGGCTGCCCTAAAAGTAAGAGGGTGCTGCTAGTAAAGGAGAGGTATGGAAATGGACAGGCATAGACAGATGGGGCTTATAACCGATTGACACTCCATATGTACACTGTTCACTATGGAAGTACAAGCCATATGCAACTTTAAATTTAAACTTAACCCTACATAAAGGTGGAAAGCTAAAGCCCCTGTCGCACTAGCTATGTCCTATGTACCTAGGAGCCACATCCGGCTCAGAGCTTCTGCGATGGAACAGCAAAGGTTACAGAAACTTCCGTCCCACAGAGATTCCTGTTAGACAGTGCCCTTCGATTTCCACTTAAAATTCAGTTTTTCTTTCTTTTATCTGTTCCTCAACCCCATCCCGTCTCTTCCTTTGACAATCACATGCATTGGACTATTCTCAAATTCACTATGTAGCCATGGCTGATCTTGAACACCTGATCTTCCTGCTTCCACTTGCCGAGTGCCGGGGTTGTAGGCGTGTGCCACCACACCCAGTAACTTTGTCTTTTTTTTTTTTTTTTTTTTGTCCTCCCACTTCATTAATTAGGAGTATGAAAACAGCAAACACAGTGAATCACGATCTTTACTCACTTATGGACCGAGTCTATGCTAAGTGTCTACTTCCAGAATCGAGTATGATTGCAGGCTCCAGAGATACCTGGGAGGAGCCTTAGAGCTCTTTTGGCAATGTGGATCTCAGGTTAGACTCACCCAGGGAGCTCACAAAATTACTGATACCTGGGCTCCAGCCAGCATAATGCTGAGAAATTGGTTGGGACTAGGTTGTTACCCAGAATCTAGGGACACTTGAGAATGATGCTTCTGTGCAGATGAATATGGTCTGACCATAGTGACATGCTATGCTTGCACATCCCTCCCGAGTACATTAAATTTTTAAAATTATTATTACTGCATGTATGTATGTGCCCCATGTTGTATCTGGTACCTTCAGAGGCCAGAAGAAGACATCAGATCCCCTGAAACTGGAATTACAGATGGTTGTGAGCTTCCATGTGGGTGCTGGGAATTGAACCTGGGTCCTCTGAAAGAGAATCCAGTGCTCTTGGTTCCTCAGCTATTTCTAGCCCTTTCTTGGGGTTCCTCAGATGAACTGGAGAGAATCCTCCATGGATTTGGTATCTGTCTGAATCTAATGCAGAATTCTTAGAGAACAAATACACCCTTTCTTGATCCAAACAGAATCTAATCCGTTTTACAGTGAAGTGCCGAGAAAGCTTCTGGGTTGGGGTCTAGTTTCAATTACTTTTTCTCGAAATGTTTCTATGGTTTGCTCATTATTGAGCTAAGTGGGAAATACCTTTATAAAAATAACCACCCTTTACCAGACACATGGTCCAGGGCAGTTGCTTCACACATAGCTGCTTATAAGCCACAGGGCAGTCTTGCAAGGCAAGTACAGCTGACACCAGCTCCCAGACAACCAGACAAGCAATCTGAGAGTCACAGGTGCTGAGGGCTCCAACTTGTCTAAGTTCGAACAGCTGGCATTCCAGCCCCAGGGTTTCCCTTTTCTTTTCTTTCTTTCTTTTTTTCTTTCTTTCTTTTTTTTTTTTTTCGAGACAGGGTTTCTTTGTATAACAGTTCTGGCTGTCCTGGACTCACTTTATACACCAGGCTGGCCTCCAACTCACAGAGATCCGCCTGCCTCTGCCTCCCAAGTGCTGGGATTAAAGGCGTGCGCCACCACCGCCCGGCGGGTTTCCCTTTTCTCCCTCACTATCCCATAGTTGAAAGAGTGTGGAGCCAAGAACTAGGATCCTTCTAGGGAAGAAGTCTCTGTGTGGGGGTGGTACAGCCTTCCTGCTGTGTGTGTCAGTGGAACTCCCACACAATCTGGACACTTGTCACCTGTTCTTAGCGAGAGCAGTTTAGCTCTAGGCACTCTGAGTTATGGGGCATGCTTGGTGAATGCATTATCTGTTCTTGGCTTGGGTTCCTGTGAGATGGTAGAGTGTCTGTGTTGTCATGTATCTTTGCAATTTGAGCTCCTAACCAGGTACTTACTTCCTGGGCAGCCTGGCCTGGCCTCCAGGGGTCCAGAAGAGGCAGGGCACATTGTGTTCCTTTCCAAAGGAACACTACCCCCTGCTGTCTTCTGAGAACCACCTCACACCACCAATAGGAGATCTAAACTCAGATGACAGCAAGGGACAGGCTTACAATGGATCAGGTCTTGTCTGCCTGTTATTTAAGAGGTCTACATTAGGAGCAAAGCAATGATTAGTGATAAAATGAGGGATGTCACTGCTGGAGGTACTTTAATAAGCTCCCTGTCTAGCCCTTGCTTCATAGATGGGAGCTGAGGCTCAGCAAACTGAATATGCTTAGGGTTGAACAGACAGGTAGGGTGGGAGCCAGGCATCATAGTGCACACCTGTTTCAGCACTTGGAGGCAGGAAGATTTGATGTTCAAGGTCATCCTCAGCTGCATAGCAAGTTCAGAGCCATCCTGGATGGCATGAGACCATGTCTCAAGAAAAAAAAAAAGTCAGTGAGAGAGCTCCACAGGTGAGGCACCTGCTGCCAACTCTGGCTCCGTAAATTCGATCCCTGGGATTCACATGGCAGAGGGAGAGAACTTCACAAGTTGTTCTCTGCCCTGTGCATGTACAACCCCCCACACCATGAACAAATAAAATTTAATAAGAACAAACAGAAAAAGAACCTGACCCTCTACCAATACCAAACCTATGTATACATTAGTGGTAAGACTCATCCTGGGATTCTGGGTCCCGCTCATTCCTGGCTCAGTCTACTTTCCCCTAAGGTGTTCCTTAGCAGCAGGGAGGTTGGCTCTAGAAGAGCCCTTGAGAGCTTGGACAAAGATGGATAAGAGCGATGGACAAAGAAGGCTTGTTTCAGATGTGCCTGAGCTGTGTGAGGGAGGGGGAAGGTGGAGAAAAGTCTTCAGGCCAGGGCACAGGGTGGCCTATAGTTGCCACAGGGCTAGGGCTGCTCATGGATGACAAGATTTCTGTTTTAGTTTCATTTCTGCTTCTGTGTTAAAAAAACAGTTGACAAAAGCAACCTAGGGGAGAAAGGTTATTTATTTATTGTTTTTAAAGTGTTTATTTTAATTTTATATGTAGAGTGTTTTGCCTGCATGTATGTGTGTGTACCTAGCACACGTGGGCCAGAAGTTGATGTCAGATCCCGTGGAACTAGAACTACAAATAGCTGTGGACTGTCCTGTTGGGGCTGGGACCCAAACCCAGATCCTCTACAAGAGCAGCAAGTGCTCTTAACTGTGGAGCCATCTCTCCAGCTCCAAAAGGGTTTGTTTTAGCTTCAGGTCCAGGTTATGGTCCATCACTGTGGGAAAGTCTCCATGGCAGGAGCTTGAAGGAATTGGGCACATCACGTCTATAATCAAGAACAGAAAGCAATGAGTTTGTACATGCCTGTTAATGTTCTGTTCACTTTATCCACATACATAGTTCAGTAATCCTCACCCAGGGAATGGTGCCACCCATAGTGGGCGGGCCTTTCCACCTCAATGAAGGTAATTAAGACAATCCACTACAGACATGCCCATAGGCCAACTTGGGACTTTCTAGATGATTCTCTACTATGTCAAACTGACAAAACTAATAATCACAGCTCCACCCCTTGTCAAGTTGACACCCAGACACATCACTCTGAAGTCATAACTTCCAGTCTTTTGTCCCCAAAGTTTTATGTTTATCCCATAATGTAAAATATAGTCCAACTTTAAAAGTCCATAGTCTTTAAAATTCAAATAAATTGTAGGGCCAAAGTCTCTTAACTGTGAGTTCCTCTAAACCAAAACACAAATTATACACTCTCAACATACAAGTAACACATTCTTATTTCGAAGTGGAAGATCCAGGGCATAGATAGCAAGGAATAATCACACCAAAGAGAAATGAAAAGCCAGCGGGCAAAAACACCAAATTCAGGATCTCCATGTTCGTCATCTGGGGCTTGTCATGTCACTGGCTGGGCTCCAAAGGCTAGGGCAACCCTACCGCTCTAGCCCTGCTTCCTGTAGCTCACATAGCTTCTCTCTTAGGCCTAGGCACCACTCCACACCTAGAGCTCTCCTTAGAGGACAGCTTTTCATCTCTGGCAACCCCAGGGTTGGGAACTCCAATGCAACTCAGGCTTTATCTTCATAGCTTCACATAACGGTTTCTCAGGGCCTCTCTATGGAGATTTGAACCCTGTCACATATGGCCTGGATTCGGCTGCTCTTCATGAGCCACTCAATCTTAGAGGAGGGGCCTCTCCTCTAAGCAGTTGCTTTTGAGGAGCAGAGAACCCCTTTAACTTAGATTTTTGTCCATTTAAATGGATTTGGATATTCAAAAGATGGGGCCTTCTCTGAGACACTTTTCCCCTTCCTTCCAGGGCAGCGCAGGGTGCCTCCACACAGTCATACTACCTCTCTGTGGGTGGCAGCTGCTTATTTAGCACCAGCCTGAGCAGAGCCAGGATGAGAACGTTCATATGCTTGAATACTTGCCTGTGTTGGTGGAACTGTTTGGGAAGGATTAGGGATGTGGCCTTGTTGGTGGAGGTGTGCCACTGGGGACATGCTTTGAAGTTTTGAAAGACATCATTTCCTGGTGTGTCACTCTCTCTCTCTCTTTTCCTCTCTCTATCTCTTCCCCTTCCTTCCCTCCCCACCCTCTCTCTGCCTCCTTCTTGCATACTGAGTTGTAAGCTCTCAGCTGTTCTTACCACTATACCTTCACTCTACCATCATGGGCTTTAACCCTCTGAAACCATAAGCCCCGAATTAAACATTTTCTTATAAGTTTTCTTGATCACAGTGTTTTATCACAGCACTAGAAAGTAACTAAGACATTATCCCACCTTGAAATTTCTTCTGCCAGACAAATCAGCCCATGGGCTTCGAGCTCACCCTCTCAGGACATGGGCAGAATGCAGTTAGACTCTTGGTCATAACATCACAGGAATGGTCCCATCCTAGTCCCCTGTAGAATCCTGTCCTCACGAAAACCACATACACTTCCACTGTCTATGATTTTCTTAGCATTCTTACCTCCTATAAGAATGGCCAGTTAAGCTCTGCTGAAGGCATGCAATAGCTTTTCTTAGCACAAAATTCCCAGTTTCTTCCATGTTCCTCCCACAAAACAGTCCCCACAAAAGCTATAAAAGCCACACAGGTTTATCACTGCAACAAGCCCACTTTGGGCACCAATTCCTGTTTTAGTTTAGTTTATGTTGGTGTGATAAAATACCTAGACAAAGACTACATTTAGGAGGGAAAGGGTTTGTTTTAGCTCACTGTTTCCGGTTACAGTCCATCCCTGAGTGTGACAGAGGCAGAACCTTGAGCGAGCGGGTTGTGTCACACCCACAACCGGGAACAGAGGACACTGGACACGTGCACGTTCACTCGTTTGCTTGGTGCGTTCAGGTGTCATTCTCTACTCATATAGTTCAGAATCTCCTGCCTAGAGAATGATGCCACCCATAGTGGGGAAGTCTTCCAGGTAATTAAGATAATCCCCCAAAGACATGCCCCTGGACCAACTTGATCTAGGCAATTCTTCAATGGGGTCCTCTTCCCAGATGACTCTCCATGTGGTGAAGTCGACAACTGAAACTAACTTTCATAGTTTCTCTGAACCCAGCTCCTCCCTTGCCCTTGTGGGGTCAGTTTGTGGTTCAAGTCCCTCGCCCTGGCGGGGTCCTTTTAGTGAATACACTTCATCATGAACAATGACTGCCAGCTACTGATGCTCACCCAGCACTACGGGGGAGTGGGTCTATGATGACCGTTATATCATTGTGAGACCTGGAGTCCTCATGGCACCCAGAAGAAGGTGTTCTTGACATCTCTTTCTACACTGGGGAATATGGGGGGGGGATTACAAGAAGAATGCAACAAGCCCAAGTTCCCAGCCTTGCTAGGCATGGCAGAGAAGCAGAATTTGAATACAGACTGGCTAAGCACTTTTAAAAATTCATTGTTTTGCCAGGATACCCCTCCCCCAGTGTGCTGACCTCTGCCTTTATTGTCTCTCTGTGAAGGCACAGGAGGCCTATGGGAAGGCTTGGCAGGATCCAGTGGCTGGTGGTGGGGCATTGGGTGAGAGGTAGCCTATTAATTGTACTGAGGAAGTGAAGGTAGTTTCAGGTGACTCCTCTCCCAGTACCCGATAATTATCTAGTTTGCATGGCATTCTGCAGTCAGGGAGGGCTTCCTGGGAACAGGGCCAAGTGCCCAGGCAGGCAAATGGGTAACTTATATCGTCCAGCCCAAAACATAATGGCCTTATGCTTGTGCATCTGCATACAGAGAAATAATAGTCTATCATTGGAGAATGCAGAGAATAATCACAGTATGTGGAATCGGGCCCTGAGGCTGTATGTATCCCTTCTCTCTAACATGGTCCCTGTGGGAAGATTGATAATGAAGCTTGGGGGAGGTGATTGGCCCTCTCAGGTCAGGGTAGCAGGTGCCGACAGGCCTTACATGACCCCTTCAAAGAAACTTTGACACTCTGGTTCTGTCAAGTTCGTATATTACCTTCCTTTATTTACTCCCTTACAACTGTGGGGAGAGACATAGAGTGAGCCATAGGATAACTAAGTCAGGTATGGAGATGAGAAAGAAGGGTAACCGGCCTGTTCCTGTCTGTCATTGGCAAGCTATGTTGAAGACCATATGACCATCAGGTTCCAGGGTTTTAGTCAACTGAATCAGGGCAAAAATGACAACTTGACAATGTTTGGTGGGTGAAATCAAACATCTTCCAGTTAAGCACACTCCAGAAAAATCTCCTGGCATCTTACACATGGAGGCTGGACTTTGCCCTACAATCTCTTTTCCATGTCTGCATGATCTCTGAGAATCTACATTTCTGGCAAGCTCTAGGTGGCCTTTGGCTGGAGAATTTGAGACTTATTGTGCTAAAATATATTTTCAAAAAGGCAGAACTGGGCAGGGGGCAATCCCTCATCAAGCGAAGATGCTTGAGGCCAAGCCTGATGACCTGAGTTTGATCCTTGGAACCTACATAGGGGGAGGAGGAAAATGGCTCCCACAAGTTACCCTCTGACCTCATGAGCGCGCACGTGCATGTACACACACACACTCATACGAGATAAACAAATAGAAAGTTTTAAAAAGGGGGAAGGGGAAGCAAGGGGCTGGAAAGATGGCTCAGTGGTTAAGAGCACTGACTTCCAGAGGAATTGGGTTCAATTACTAAGACCCACATGGCTCACGGATGTCTGTAACTCCAGTTCCAGGAGATTTGATGCCCTCTTCTGATCTCCACAGGGACCAAGTATACATATGGTGCTCAGACATACATGCTGACAGAAGACCCATGCACATAAAATAAAAGTAAGTAAATCTTTAAAAAGGGGCGTGGGGCAAGACTATGGAATGAATAAATAAAATAAATTTCTGTTAACAATTTTATTTAACTTCTTAATTAGTGAGTGAACTAGAGAGTTTTGAAAACCTGGTAAATTTAAAGAGGCATATATAGTGCCAGGGAGACGGGTCAGTCATTGAAGTGCTTGCCTGCCAACCATGAGGACCTGAGTTCAAGCCCCAGAAGCCATGTAGAAGGCGTGGGGTGCAGAGGTACGCGTTTATGATCTCAGAGCTGGGGCGGTGGTGACAGGCACATCCCTGAGGCTCACTGGTCAGACAGCCTAACTGAATCAGCGAGTTCTAGGGCAGCAGGAGGCCTTGCATCAAGAAACAAGAGAGCCCAGGTTCTCTTCTGGCTTCCCCACAAACCTGAGCACACACAAACATGCATGAGAGAGAGAGAGAGAGAGAGAGAGAGAGAGAGAGAAAGAAGATGAGAGAGGGAGATGAGAGAGAGAGATGAGAGAGGGAGATGAGGTTGCCAATGAACATGAAATGGGTTAGTGTCCTATGACTTGAAGTGGCGTTATCTTTTTTAAAGGCACATGTATGTATACTGTGCAAAATTCACTTGCATAATGCGTAGTTTGGGTCTTAGGTGGACTCAAGGGCTCTTATCTTAAAGGCTTGGTCCTCATAGTGGTGCTAGAAAGAGTTGGTGGGACCTTCAAGAGGTAGGGTTTGGTGAGAGGTTCTTAGGACAATTAGGGGTGTGTCCTCAAGGGGACTGTGGGACTCTTTCTCCACTTCTTGCTCTCTATCCATCAACTGAGCAATTCTGCTCTGCCATGCTCCGTGACCCAAAAGCAACAGGCCACCCAATCAACACCTATGACCTGCCAAAGTGTGAGTCAAAATAACCCTTATCTATTCATAAGGCGCTTACCTCTGGCGTTCCGTTATATTACCAGAAAGCTAACAGACATATCTACAGATAATAATAATTTGCATAAGTGTCAGCTTTCTACAGTTTAACTTCTACCCTTACAGGGTAAATAAAGTCAGCCATAAGAATATGCCCTTATAGAGTCAGATTGCATTAGAGAGCCCCTAAGTCATCTGGAGAACTTGTTAGACACAAATTTTTGGCCCTCAATTCAGACTCATTGCTACTTTGATCAGCCCAGGAGACTAGAGTATGTTTCATAAGTCATGTTAATGTCCCTTAGACTCATTCTTTGCTATTTTCTTCTCTAGATTATTGGGGCAAGGAAGGAGATGAGAATCAGGTTGTATGTGGCTGGCAGGTCTGGGCAGGTGCATGGGGGCACTAGAAGGCTTGGCAGGGGTGAGATTCATACTGTTTAGACCCAGAGGCATCGAATGACAGAGAACCCCCTGGACAAGGACTGTTTCCAGGAAGCAATAATGTCTTGGCTTCATCCTTCAGCAGTTGAGGATCTCTGTGAAGACAGGAAAGAGCCCAGAGTACCTCAAAGGATTCAACCCTCCACTGTGGGCTGCTGGGTTCTCAGCTGCAGTTTCAGAAGCTCTTCCGTTCATCTGGACCTTGGAGAGATACAAAGAATAATGATGATATTTCTTCCCCAGAGGCCATCTAGTGGCTGTTGGACAAAAGACATTCAGATAGAATATTTGAGTTTATTTCAGGCCAGTAAATTAATTCTCTTCCTGGTCACCAACGTGACTTACTGGTTGTGTGGCCTCAGCATCTTGGGTGATCAGTAGAAACTGGGTGCTTTTTGCTTTCTAAAATGATGCACTTAGTAATGCTGGTGAGGAAAAAAAATGTCTCAAATTCATATAATGCTTGCTATTTTTGCAAAGCATTTTCTCCAGACATCTCATTCAATGAATATTTTTGTTAATATTTGTCTATTACAATATCCTAGCAATGTTTCTTTAGTAAAAGATCTCTTCATTCAAAATGGGTTGATCCTTGAAAGAGATTGAAGTCTGGATCATTTGAGAGCTAATCCATGTTCATGGACAGAAAGACTCAAGACTGCACAGATATGAGTTGTATTCAAATTAATCTTTACATTCAAGGCATTCCTTATCAATATGCTAGTGGGTTTGTGTGTGTGTGTGTGTGTGTGTGTGTGTGTGTGTGTATGTGTGTGTGTGTAACTGTTTCACTATTGGCCTTGGTTGGCCTAGAACTCACTATGTAGACCAGGGTGGTTTTCTACTCACAGAGACTGGCCTGTCTCTGCTTCCTGATTACTGGGATTAAAGGCATGTGCCACTATCCCTGGTTTATGGTAGATTTTACTTTGTGGAAATTGATAAGCTGATTTACAAAACACACAGAATTCAAAAAGCGAAGAAGGATAAGGCAATTTAGAAGAAGATGGAGAAAGAAGAAGAGAAGTAGAAGGAGGAGAAGGAGGAGAAGGAGGAAGAATAAGAATAAGAATAAGAATAAGAATAAGAAGAAGAAGAAGAAGAAGAAGAAGAAGAAGAAGAAGAAAGTGGGAAGGTATATACCAGAAGAACCAAGACTTACTTGGTAGTGGCATCTCTACTCTCTTGGTAGAGAATGTGTTGTTCCTCTCCTTGCCTGCTTTTTGTAGCTTGTTTGTGTAGCTCTGAGGGTTCACCATAGGATTGTAGTGTGCAGAAAGCTGAGGTTACAGACACATCTATGGAATATCCTCATTGTCTAAACAAGATTAGAGTGTGCATTATCATTGGATCTGTGTTCATGGCAGACACCACTCGTGAGCCAAGGACTACTACCAATGGATGCGGTTGGTAGATACTGCCTCCTGCCTCCAGCTTGGTTCTTCTTGTCAGGCTTTGGGTTGCCTAGCTGCGCTGTTGCAGGTGCTGCAGCCCTGTGCTCTTGGAAGGCTTGGAGGGACCAGCTGAGAGCAGTCCCTTGCAGAGCAAGTCTGTAGGTCATGGATAGAAGCAGCAGAAGTCGATGTCCTGACTCCAGTGGGTCTCTAAGGCTGGAATCCCAGGTCTCTGGTGCTGAGGCAGACCCGAGTCCCTCTGGCTGCAGCCACTGGTCATGTCCTGGAGGCTGGCTCTAGCCAGATCCCTGTGGGCAGCAGAAATCTCAAATGGGAGCCAGTCTATAGCAGTCTTCCTTTTCCCTTTGTTGAGACCCAGTGATTTTCTGTAGGGCAGCCAATAGAACATCTTTATCTATGGAGAGTCAGCTGGGTCCTGACTAGCTATGGAAATGCAATACAATTAGGGATATGGCCAATTAGGGAAGAGGGGTCGAAAGTTGCCGTCAGTTCCAGTTGCTCTGGGGTGCCTGCTGCAGGCTGCTTTTGTCTAGGGATGGCAGGGTCATTGGCTACCAAAGCGCAGGCTTTCCTGTACCAGTGTCTCCCATGTCTCCCTTGCCACCAAGGCTTGAGTTTGCCACATATTGGGTTGGAGGCTTCTTGTCAGGGAATCATATTAGTGGGCCTCTTCTACCCACAACCCAAGGACCACACTGAACAACTAAACACTTTGTTATCATTTTGATCTGGGTGTCTCCCAAAGTCTTATGTGTTGAAGGTTTGCTCACCAGTCTGTGGTATTATTGGGAGGTAGTGGAACCTATAGGAGTTGGGTATACTTGTGGGAAAACTGGTACCTCAGCCCCTCCCTCTCACTGTTTTTTCAGTCTCCAGAAGGTGAAGAAATAACTTCACCGTGTGTTCTACCTCGATGTACCATGCTGCCACAGGGCCCAAAGCAACAGAACTGAATGATCATGGATTGAAACCGCTGGAACCATGAGCTAAAACAAAACTTTTTTTCCCTTTAAGATGTTTATTCCAGGTGTTTTGTCTCAGTGATAAAAAGCTATCAGCGCTCTGGCATTTCAAACTGCAATGGTGTTCAATGAAAAAACACAGTCTGTCTCAGTATGGGTCACTATTGCTGTGATGAAGCACCATGACCAAAAGCAACCTGGGGAGGGAAGCGTTTATTTTACTCATGGTTTTCTATAACACTTTATCATCAAAAGCAGCGAGGGCAGGAACTCAAGCAAGGCAGGAACCTGGAGGGAGGAGCTAATGCAGAGGCTGTGGGGGAGTGCTGTTTATTGGCTTGCTCGGCCTGCTTTCTTAGAGAACCCAGGATTATCAGTCCATGGATGGCATCACCCACAAAGGACTGGGTCCTCCCCCCATCACGTCACTAATTAAGAAAATACCCTACAGGCTTGCCAACAACCTGATTTTATGGAAGCATTTTCTCAATTGAGGCATCCTCCTCTCTGACGACTCTAGCTTGTGTCAAGTTGACAGAAAACCAGCCAGGATACAGTCTCAAATCCTTAGCTAGGTTCAAGGAGACAGCTGTCCACTCTCAGGTTCTGCCTGCCTGCCCTTCTAGTCTTGCCTTCAGCCGCACTCTCCAAATCTTTCGGACATACCTTCAGTTCTCTGAGTGACTTGGAGTCTTATATTCTGGGCATTTGTATATCTCCCTGCCTGCTCCATTCTTCCTCTTCCCTTTCTTTTCTTGAGCAACTTCCATTTAATAGCTACCACACACTCTCTGAACATCCATTGCCCCTGACTTCCAAATGCTCCACATCTTTATTCAATATCTGTTCTTCCAGCATCACGGGAGAGATCAGGGGCTGTCTGTGTGATGTACCACTGTGCGACCTGCTCCTAGAACTGGGCCTGGAACCAGGTAAATCCTCAATCAACAGTCTGAATATACTAACATGTGAGTAAATGTAAAAATTAATAATACAACTTTGGGAGATCAATTCTGTCATATCAGACCCATCAAGTCTTTTTTTTTAACATTTATTTATTTATTATGTATACAGTATTTGCTCTACATATATGCCCGGGCAGATCTCAATGTAGATGGCTGTGAGCCACCATGTGGTTGCTGGGAATTGAACTCAGGACCTTGGGAAGAACAGCCAGTGCTCTTAACCTCTGAGCCACCTCTCCAGCCCCCATCAAGTCTTACCTAACTCTACCTTTGGCAAAGATCGCCAGTTTATGATGTATTTGGTTTCATGTCTGAAATTCTGCATTTCTACAGGTTGTCACCCAAACCTGTCCTTCTTGTCCAAATGCTTGCTAGACTGGATGAGAAAGTGTTATCTGGAACAACACCAGCCCTTCCTCACCCCTGGAAATAAGACAAGAGTGTATAGGCAGTGTCATCATTGTGTTTGAAGAGCCCGACAGACCCATTCTCATTGACGACTCTGCCCGGAAAACCAGAGGTTTGGCCTTGCTGGTTGGTCCTAGCAGGAAGTCCTCTGGTGGGTGATTTCACAGATGCCCATCTGAGTGATTTAAGATTGCTGAAGGGTGCTGCCCTAGAACGGTGGTTTTCAACCTTCTTAATGCTGCGACCCTTTAATACAGTTCCTCATGTTGTGGTGACTCCAACTATAACATTATTTTTGTTACTACAACTATAACATTATTTTTGTTACTACTTCATAACTGTAATTTTACTACTACTGTTATGAATCATAATGTAAAAATCTGTGTTTTCTGATGGTCTTAGTGACCCCTGTGAAAGGATTGTTCAACCTCTAAAGATGATGTTGCAATCTACAGGTTGAGAACCGCTGCTCTAGAGGCTGCATTTGCTCCCAGTTTTGTGTGCTGACCTTACATAAATGGGTCATTTATGTTTATCAATTTTTTTTGTTCAAATAGTGTTTTGTTGTAATAAAAGAATCTCTGATATTGAAAAGTTAGAAAATGAAGGTAGAGGTGAGGGATGAAATAAAAATTAGGTGCTCCTAGTACACAAAATTCAGGGTCTACACAGGAAAACACAGTGTTTAAGGCCCACAGAATGCCTTAATTTCTCTTAAAAGCAGAGAAAATGAATGATGGTTTTGACATAGGATAATGACTCTAGCAAGGTGCAATGTACTGCACATGCGATGGGAAGATCTGAATTCCTTAAGCCTGGTTTGTGTTGATGCCATCATGAAATAGAATTCTCAGTTTTTCTTTATGGAGAGAGGGGCTCACAAAGTTGGAAGGGCCCAATGCTCATACAAGTCATGATGTGGGTCTGTGCAAACAGCCAGTTTTAATGATTTTGTGTTTTTATGATTCCAATTTCCCGTATGTATACAGTACTCCTTAGTACACATGATCATATTTATATCATTTTAACAAAGATGGGATTGCATTTGCAGTTTTATGATTTTTAATTGTGCAACATTTTCATGCCTTTCTATATTAATGAATGTGCTTAGATTTTAAGATTGCATTTATCTATCTATCATCTATTTATTGTGGTGTGTGTGTGTGTGTGTGTGTGTGTGTGTGTGTGTGTGTGTGTGTACACATGTAGAGGTCAGAGGACAATTTGAGGGAGACTGTTCCTTCCTTCCACCATGTGGGTCCTTGCGGTCAAATTAAGGTGCCAGACTTGGTGGCAGACAATTTCACCTCTGGATGCACTTTAAATGTGTTTTTCTTTAATGTTTTATTTCTCATCATAAAAGTGTTATATACAACCTCAGTCTTGTTGCCCTCATGTGGTCCCAGTTGAGTGCACATATTATAATTCACATAGCTAACTTAATTTTGGTATTTCTAGGCTTTTGATATGATACATGACATTCACCTGGACAGTGCGCTAGTAAAATCAGTGCTTTGTCCAGCACCATCTCCTTAGGGTAAGTTTCTAGATGTGTAATTTTGAAATCTGATACTGAAGGAGTTAAGTACATGTCATCACCTGAAGAAACTACTCTGGCACCTTGACTATTCTGAGGTAAAGGCACTTGAAAAACAGCAGGCTTGAGAGGGCCCTCTGGACTTGGTACTGCTTCCTCATTCAAAGGAGATGAAACCTTGTGTGGAAAGGGCCCTCCCTTTGCCAGAAGGAGGGGAATATTCTTACCATCAAGTGTAGGAGATGGGGGAAATCATCCATCTTTTTTTTTTTCCAGACATGATCTTTCATTGACTAGGACCACTAATCAGACAAGGCTGGCTAGCCATTGTGCCCCAGGGATCCTCCTGGGGATGTCTCCCCAGCACTGGAGTTACAAGTAGACCACCATCCTTGACTTTTTCTCTTTGGCTTCTGAGGATCAAACTCAGGTCTTCAGGCTTCTTCGGCAGGCACTTTACCAACAAACCATTTCTCCTGCCCTGGGGCTGACAATTAATGGACACAAAACATATGCACAGAGAAAAGCATGCAGACTTATGCCATGCAAGTTTTTCATGACCTGGGGGCTTGAAAAAGAAAAACAAAAGGAAAAAGAAGACTCAAAAAAAATGAAGTTAGAGTTGAACATTAAACACCGAACTGGGCAGAGAGTAGTCGGGTCCTGCAGAAGTAAATTACACGGGGAGGGTCAGGGGAAGTGAGAGTTAGCAGTCCCTCGGTGCTAGCTCTTTGTTGTAATTCCTCCTTTTCCCTCCTCCCTTTTTCTTTCTTTCTTTTTTTTTTTTTTGACAGGGTCTCAAGGTGTAGCTGAGGATGACCTAAGAACTCATGGTCCTCCTGCTCTGGCCTCCGGCCTTTGGAGAGGTGGGACTGCAGGTGGGCACCTCACTGTGAACCTCCGCTGTTGAAGGCCATAGTGAAGGCCTCGGTCAATGGTCTGTCATGTGGAAATGTTGCCTCCTGCTTCAAGAAACAGCAGGAAGATTTGAGGGGTCTCCTTGCTTGGCTTCACATGTGCCTCTCACTCAAAATGGTAGCTGCAGTCAGAAGGCCTATTTTGTTGTGGCACGCTCTTAATGACTTCTGTGGGAAGGAAGCAGTGGGAAACAATGTCTGATTTTTTGACGGGAAACCCTGTGTTTTCTCAAGCTTTTGTTTTGGGTTTGCTTTAACTGCACCTGCGTTTCTTGCGGGTTTTCATAAAGAAACTTCCTTTAGAGAGTCACAGTATTTCAGCTCAGGTCACGCCCCCACCCCCGCAGGGAAATGTTTGCAAACTCAGCCTTTGTTAGCCCACCCGACATTGTTCCACTGACATTGATTGAAATAGTCATTTCCTTTGGGAAGCCTTTGCCATGGAAACAAACTTGGAGCTTGGATTTGAATGTCTGAGAGAGGAGGAGGCCTGGAGTGCTACAGCTTGTAATGGCTCCCAGCCTTTTGTAATAGTTAGGATCTGCTGGGTTCAGCAAAGGAACACGTTCCCACTGGCTTGGGTGATGCTAAAAGGTGAGGCAGAACAGTGTCAGGGCGGAGAACCTTACAGCCGGGCTGCCTGGATCTTCAGGCCCCTCTCTGCTACTGCAGGCTGAATGTTCTGAGACTCAACATATGCCTCTACAGAATGGGGGTGACTGTGCCCTTTACTTGCTAAGATGTAATTACCAATCAGCACACTAAAGGGCATTTACTGATGGCTCACTGCCAATAAGGCTTGTAGATTAGCATGTAATTAGACCCAGGTAGATTTCTTACCCATGAATTACATGCAGGCTATAGTTGCAACTTTGTGAACATCTAGTGCCTATATAGTTTATTCAAGCTGTCATATGGCAAAATACCCGAGACTGGATAATGCATGGAGAACACTGTAGGGAAGGTGCCATCCGCGGAGGAAGGTGGGAAGGGTACACAGGAACTTACAGTATTTCTGAAATTACTTCAGAGGTTACAAAGCACCTAGAAGAGTTCAATTTGATTTTTTTTTTTTTTTTTGAATAAAGGCATTTCCAGGAGGCCGTGAGCTTCCTGAAGTTAAGGGTCATTTTCTCCTTGGCACTTACCACAATGCCTGGTATATGCTAGGCTTCCAACACTTTTTTTGCTCAAAGAATAAAGGAAGAAGTTGGAATTCTGAGGGTGGCCACTGAGAGCCTAAGCAGAAAAAGGGAAACAAACTGGCCCTGCCTTTGGGGATGGGAAGAAAAAGGCAAAGAGGTGATGTACCAACTTTCAATAGAACTCTCAATGAACTCCCACAAATACACTATCCTTGTGAAAATTAGGGAGGAGGTTGAGTCCAGTACCTGGGTTGCTGCATAAGGGACACTGGTAACAGGAGCAGAAAGGACATGATCCCTGAAGTACAGAACTCAGGTCACGGGCCTCAGCAGCACAGAACCAGAGAGGACCACCACAACCATGGGCTGATCCCTGGTGCGTGGATCATTGATCCAGCTGGTTGCTGCTCATTCCCCAGTGTTAAATGTGACAACAGGCTGTAGGCTGAAGAATGTTGAAATGCTACTGCTGGAAAAGAAGGATTTTGGTGTCCAGCAAAGGAACACACTAACCAAGTGAAGTAATTTGGCTAGGTGATTTCTCTTTGCAAACAAGGCTGTGTCAGAATGCACGCTGGGCTTGTGAGCTGTACACTCGGCCAAAATGGCCCCCGTCTTCCACCCCTGATGTAGGTATCGGCTACATCTCAAACCAGTGGTTTGAGTTTGACTTAACAGTTTGATGCAGTTACCCCAAATGGGAAGGAGGTTCAGAAAAATGGGCTCTTGTCGGGCTATCTTTGATAGAAACCATTTCTCACACTGCCTGTTTTTGCTGGCAGCTAGTGGCCAAGCTTAGGAGTTAAGTCAGACCACCTGAAGAGACAGACCTTCCAGTAAATCACAGAGCTGATGCTGACAATTCTGCTTATGATGTGAAATGTGCTAGAAATCAAGCCATTGTTTGCTATATTTGTAACTGAGGAAGAAGGGTCTGGTTTGCGCCTGGTTTCTAGGTTACAGGGACAGCAATTCATCAGGTAGGTGACAATTCCTAGGCAGGACCTCCAAACTCTGAAAGCATTTTCCAGAGCTATTCACCAGGCCTGGCTTATGTCCTCTGTATACAACATATACAACACAACATGTTTTTCTTCAGAATTGTAAAATGAGTCAAATATTTTCAATCCGATGCTTTGTTTCCATGTATAGATAGCATCGTACCAGGGAGGGTGGGCATATGACATATTCTAGAGCTCATAGAAGCAAATGAATCTTTAACATATATGTGTGTCTTTTCTCTCCAAATAGACACTTGGTTCTTTGAAGCCACAGAGAGTGTAACTCTGTTCTCATATACCATATTGTTTTGCATATAATTGGTACTCCATAAATACTGGTAGATTTTTTTAAAGCAGCACATGTCTGGTCTTACTAATGCTTGCATTATATATATTTATAACATATATAAAGTCCAAAATATATACATATGTATATATATTTGCACGTGTATATTATATAATATACATTGATATAGTATATGTATACAAATAATTATATTTTATGTAATTATATATATTTATTATATGTTATATAATACATATGTTTATAATATATACTTTTATAATTTTGGGGCATATATATGTTTTATATATATTATATATGTAAAGTCAAACAAAAAGTTTACTCAAGAGGACAATTTTATGAGAATTTGTTAAAAAAAAAAAAAAAACCCAGGGCAGGCAGGGTGTCCCTTTCAGGAGTTTCTAGGAGTAGAATGGAGAAGACGTGTTCCACCCTTTCCCTGTATCTTGGTTTCATTTAAAGCTCCATCCATCTTGTTTTCCCTTCTAGCCTCTGGTTCTTTGCCTGGGAAGGTACCCTAAGGGAGGCATCCTAATCTCAAATGACCAGGCAGTTCTCTAGCAGCAGACCTGCTGTTGCTTTGAGTTTAAAAATTGGACTGTATTTTAAGTTTCAGTTGGAAAGATGTTGAGCACAGATGCCTGGGTCTAGTTTCTCTGCTTTGGTGGTAAACTTGTGGTGTAGAAGGAAGAGGCAAGGTCCCATGTTCCCCATGTCTCTGTACCTAGTGACAATGCCAGCACAGCCCTGGGCATTGGAAATACTGTTCTACAGTTAGAACCCGAGAGAAGCTTCAATCAGAAAATAGTTAGGAGGGCTGAGTGGGGATGGGCCATGGGGACATCTCATCAGTGTCCTCTGTCATGTGCAGTGCTCGCCCTGTCCCCGGCTGGCTCTCTCACTGTGGTAGAATGACTAGTGATGCCGGGCATGCATGTCTTTGCACCATATCATTCCTAACAGGCATGGTAATAGAACTCTTCTCTTGCCTCTGTTCCTACCAGAGAGAAAGACACTTTCCCAAAAGCCACCCAGAAGAGTTTAAAATACATCTCTCACTTAAAAGGGAGTTAACAGTTTATTCTTGAACCAAATATAACTGGCCATGTCCCAGGAATACAAATTCAGCTTGTCCCACTAACATCTTCCAACATGGAAATGTTTTCAGGAAGTTTTTTTGTGGTTGTGGAACAAGAAAAGATCACACATAAAGACACTTTCAAATACAACAGTGGAAACATCAGGCAGACAGGTTATAGCAACGTAGGGAAATCTCTGTCTTAGGTCTCAGGTGCTGTCTGGTGACATTCTTCGTTTTGGAGATGGTCGTAGCTAGCAGGTTATTAATACATGCCAAAATAGTGGTCTGTGATGCACACATTTTTTATCCCAGCATTCAGGAGTCAGAGGTAGGCAGATCTCTGAATTTGAGGCCAGCCTGGTCTATAGGTGAATTCCAGGACAGCCAGCGCTACTCAAAGACGCCCTGTCTTGAAAAACAAATCAAATCAAAACAAAACAAAGCAAAACATCCCAAAAGGTTTTACTCATTAGCCACAAACATATTAAGTCTGACACAGAGGTGATCAGAAATGACTTTTGGTTTGTTTTTTTGTTTTGTTTTTAGGTTTTTCAAGACAGGGTTTCTCTGTGTATCCTTGACTGTCCTGGACTCACTTTGTAGACCAGGCTGGCCTCAAACTCATAGAGATCCACCTGCCTCTGCCTCCTGAGTGCTGGGATTAAAGGCGTGTGCCACCATGCCCAGACTCAGAAATTACTTTAAAGAGGCTAAAGATAATCCAAGACATTTGTCTCAATATTTACAACATTTCTGTTCTCTACAGTCAGGAAGTTCTAATCAATTAGGTTTGTGGATCATTTAACACAGGTGTGGCTCCCCCACCCCGGCCCCAAGGAACTTCAGTCCACACCTCCAATTTCAATAACTAGAATCAGGCACCAGGCTACTTCTTGTTGCAAAGAAGGCTGGAAAGGTGTGTCTTTGAATTTTCATTCCCACACTGTATTCTTCAAGAGATTTATTTTATGTGTCTACGTGTGGGTGGGTGCGGGTTTGTGCACAACTGTTCAGTGCCTACAGATGCCAGAGGAGAATGCTGGATCCCCCTAGATCTGGCATTACAGGTGATTGGGAGCCATCCAGCCTGGGTGCTGGGAGCCTAACTCTAGTCCTCTGGAAGAGCGACAAGTGCTCTGAGCCACTTCTCCACCCCCTATCCTCCATTTTAAAGATTCCCTAACTTATAAACTAAAAGGAAAAGTACCTTAGCAGTGCTCTAACTGTGGTGGCTTAAACGAGATATCCCTCAAAGTCTTGGGCATCTGAATATTTGGTTCCCAGTTGGTGCCTGTTTGGGGAAGATTAGGGGTTGTGACCTTACTGGTGGAAGTATGTCACTGGGGGTGGGTTTGAGGCTGCAAAAAGACCAGTGCCATTTTGAGTTGGTTCCTTCTGCTTCCTATTTGAGGATGAAGATGCGAGCTCTCGGGTGCTGCTCCAGCACCATTCCTGCCTGCCTGCTTCCATGGTCCCTGCTATGAAGATGATGATGATGATGGACTCACCCCTCTGGGACTGTAAGCTCCAAATAACCCTTCCGTCTGTAATTTCCTTGGCTGTGATGTTTTATCACAACAATACTAAGACATAAATGTGTGTGCGTATTGTGTGTGTGTGTGACTTTCCCATAGCAGACTGCTGTGGGAAAGTGCGGACTCTGGTATCCCTCAGCTGGTGCCAGGGCTGGGCTTGGTGGTTTAAAGCTGAAGGCTGAACACTTGTCTTCTTCAAATGCATGTTAGTGCCTCGGGGTTCTTCACTTGGAGTTTTCTGCTAATCTAAATTTCCAGAGCTGCAAGGAAGAGAGACAGAAAATGCCCTCCCAAGACACCTTGACGAGCCCCAGGTAAGAGTTCAGGACCTAAAGGATGTGAGGCTTCCGATACCACAAAGCTTCAGTTAGTGACTGACTTCCTCTATCTCCTACTGTCTGCATTGCTTGCCAGTCTCACTGTTTTCTCCTCTTGCCTCCCATTCCTTAGCTCTGAACCTCTCTTCCAGACCATTGTTCCCTCAATTTAAAGCCTGGTCCTCTTGGTCAGCTACAGGGAAGACTGTGACTTTCGATTAGGTTGGCACCAAACAGGGAGACAAGGAACAGCTACGAGGTCATACAAGGTCATGTCCCAGTCCTGTCAACAATCTGGGAGAGGGAGCGAGGATGCGCGTGCTTCTCCTTATTCCTGGGGCAGACTCAGTGTACCTTGTTGCCCTTTCTTTGGACCACCCTGTCCCTGGGCAAGGATGTCAGAGCATGGTCTCTCCCAATCTGCCACTTTGGCATCAGGACCATCTTGAGCTAAAGACACTCTGAAAACAACAGATGCAAGCAGGCATTCTCAGCTGTCTCGTTCTGTAAACAGGAGATAAAACCTATAGCATGGAACACTTCATAAATGTAAGTTTGCTGCTGCTATGAATCATAATGTATTTATCTGATATGTGTCCCCTGTGAAGGGATCTGTCTATTCCTAAAGGGGTTGCCACCCACAGGTTGAGAACAAGTGCTTTATCTTCTTGATCCAATTTTAAGGTGCCACCTCCTCAGCTCTGGTGTCTGCAGCACCAGTGCCACATGGGTTGTTTTAGACTTTCACTGTCTGAATGATTCCAAGACCCTCACAGCACCAGGGTGTTGGTTATTGGTTATTGGCCACTGGCTACTCCTGAGCTGATCTTTATTCTTGTCCCTATAGCCCTGGGCACTGTGCTGCTTCCTGCCAGTTTCTTCTGAGCCTGGGAGGGTCCCAGACACACAGGCACCCAGTGGTCTGCCTTGGACATGACATCTTGGAACTTTGCCCCAGAACAGGCTACAGTCCCTCTTAGGACCTATCTTTTTTGTTATTGTTATTCCCCTTATCTTCTCTCAAATTACAACCTATAATCCTTTTTTTGGTCTAGATTATTAATCTTTCCTAGGCTGTTTGGTTTCTGGCTCCTGCTTCTCCACTCTTCACATGGGTGTGTACCTCAGGGCCTGGAAGCTGGGGGCTCTTGATGGCTCGGGGACAGAATGTGGAGCCTGACATCTGCTTAAAAGCCACAAAAAGCAAAAACAGGGTATGTACTAAGAAAAAGTGACCTCACTCCTGAGCACTTGTCACGTGGCACAGTGCCTCAGCAAAGGACTGTTAGAGAATAAACAAGTGAGCAGGGGAATGAGGAAAGCAGGACCCCTGGCTCAGATGAAGCCCAATTCCAGCCACTGGCTGACCTTCCTCCAATGACCTAATCCCTTGAGGAGGGAGAAATGAGATCATTTCTGGGACCTTTTCCAGCCCGACACTCTGGATTTTACATCTGCACAGAAAAATAAAAAGAATAATAACGCCCTTCCTCCACTGAACTTGAACAGAGAGGAAGCCCCCAGGGTGGTTCACACTCCACACACCATTACATCTCAATGTGTTCCTTTCTGTCGGAAGTTGCCTCAGTCGCCAGAGAAGACTGTTGGGGTACCCAGGCTGGGTTTTCTGTGCCTGCAACAAGGAGATTCAGTGGGTCTCTGGACCGCAGCTGTACGTGGCTTTCAGCATGGAGAGGGCTGATGGGGATCAGGACTGCTGATGCAGCTGAGCAAGGATTTCCAGCTGAGGAAATCAAAGAATCCTGGTGTGAACTGGCTTTGGATGCTCCCAATTGAAGAGATGGTGTGTCATCTTCCTGGGATGATCCAGCTCTTAACTTCCAGGGCAAGCATCTTCCGGAATCACAGTACCACAATTGTCAGGGTAAAAATCATTTGCATGCTAAGAGGAACAAACTCAATTGGAATCCAAACGTATTGAGGCATTATGAATTCCTCCATTTTTAATCTAGGCGGTTAATTCTGCTCTCAAGCTCTGTTTAGAAGGCTGCCAGTTTTTTAGTACGTAAGGAGAGCTAAGTTTTCCACCTTTGCTGCAAGGCAACAGCTTTTGTTAAGTTAGCCACACTTTTGAAATGCATTTGGGTTCAGTTCCCCACGCTTTGGCTAGGAAACTGGCTTTCACCCGAGCCTTCTCAGGCTGTAAGCATGGATTCTAATTGCCATAGTTGGGTGCCATATGTAAAAAGAAAAATATATGGCTAATTAAACTATTTAAACAGTATTTATATTATTGTTAATTGGCTCGGCAGTTGTTAATCTTTAAGCAACCATTACAAATGAGTAAACAGACACCATGTGGATTTTAACAAGCCTTGGCCTGAATTGTGCAATCCAAGCCCATCTAAGCTAGCTCATAATTCATTACCAAAATATGACCCCATATATACATACGTCCCCGTGGACAACCATTCTCCACACTAGCTAATGTTCCAGACCATGTGGAATGAGGTTCTTTTTTCTAATCCATGGTGTGTGTCTTCTTCTTCCTCCTGCTCCTGGCTGGAATATCTTCTTCTTCCTGCTGCTGGCTGGAATGCTTCTTCTTCTTCCTGCTGCTGGCTGGAATATCTTCTTCTTCCTGCTTCTGGCTGGAATGCTTCTTCTTCCTGCTGCTGGCTGGAATGCTTTTTTCCTCTGTCTTGTGTTTTTTTTTGTTTTGTTTTTTTTTTTTCTGGTTTTTTTCGAGACAGGGTTTCTCTGTGTATCTCTGGCTGTACTGGAACTCTCTTTGTAGACTAGGTTAGCCTCGAACTCACAGAGATCCGCCTGCCTCTGCCTCCCAAGTGCTGGGATTAAAGGCGTGCACCACCACCGCCCAGCCGTTTTTTTTTTTTTCCCTCTGTCTAAAGCGCAGGCTTCCTACTCTGTCCCAGAAAGTCTCACCTTTCTCTGTCTTTGCCCAATCTCAGGCCTTGGCATTTTATTTAACCAATCAGAGTCAATGTAAGTAACAGACAGCAAACAGGACCAATTAACATTTAGAATGCTTAACACTACCCCAACACCTTGTCCTTAGGGGACTCTAGCTCCCGACCTGCCAACTCCATTGATACCCCTGGATATCTTACTCTTGATGAGCTGTGTTGCCATTTTTTTTTTTTTTTAGAAAGGAATTAAAATGCTTTAAAAAATCATGAGTGGCGCTGGGCGTGGTGGCACACACCTTTAATCCAGCACTCAGGAGGCAGAGGCAGGCGGATCTCGGTGAGTTTGAGGCCAGCCTGGCCTACAAAGTGAGTCTAGGACGGCCAGGGCTGCACAGAGAAACAAACCAACAACAACAACAACAAAATCATGAGCAGATGATAAAGTGTGTAGAAACTGAAAATTTACAAACTACTTAAAACCTGGAATCACTAACTGTTCAGAAACTACACAGGTGGATCATGGGTGGTGGATAATGGATGAATCTGAACTGTTCTAGCTGCTCCCCTTGCCACCTGTCTCCGAGGAAAGCCTGACATTGATTTGATCGATACTGAGCCAGGCTAATGCTGGCAGCAGATCCAGTGATGGTAACCTGCCTACCAGTAGAGTCTTCCACTGCGTTTGCAGTTTTGATCTGCACCCCAGATATCTGACAGATCCCGTTGATTTTGGCACCCTGACACTCGATTATGTAGCCAATCAAATCATTTGGGATGGAGAGTTTAAGAGAAGTAGTTTGAGCAGTTGTATCCAAAAATGCCCATTAGCCTGTCACCTCAGGAGAGCTGGATTCAATGCCACTGAATCCAGTGTCGCCATGGGTCATGGGAAGATGAGACTGCTGCATTGACAACTGGAGCAGCTTGGCCAAGTGTGGCTGTGGAATGGGATGATGCTCTAGAATGCTACAGGCCTTTAAAGGTGGTCCTTCCAGGTCAAAGTTGAGGCTCATAGGCGAGGCGGTGTGGGGAAAGCTCGAACTGTTGCTGCCTGGTGCTGTATCTGTCCTGACACCTGCAAAGATGACTGGCGAACTCCACGGAGGGCTTGGGCTGGTACAGGATGGTCACCCTCTTTGGGGGTGGGGGCCCCTGGGAGAGAGTCTCTAACATGACCACACAGACCTGTTTGATACACTCCATGATGGATGGAGGAACGTCCGCTCAGTTGTGTTGGGCAGCATCTCCCCTGCCACCTGGACCTGAGCCCCTGTACTCTTTATTTCCTTGATCCTGCAACCACCTTTTCCAGTAGGAGAGCCACACTGACTATCAGGAATCACCAGCTGTAAGGTAACTGGGGCTTTACTGGCAGCTGTGCTATTATTGATCATAGAGCTGCTATGTTCTCTTCTGGTTTTTCAATGATCATGGTAAAGGTTTTGAAGATGGTGTTAAGTCTGTCTAGCCAAAGTGATAATTCTCTCTGGACAGTCCCCCTCTGAATGTTAATGCGTGTGACCACTCTCCGTGAGCATCTTCTTCACTGTCCTGGACTCGCTTTGTAGACCAGGTGGGCCTCGAACTCACAAAGATCCGCCTGCCTCTCGTGAGCATCTTCTTAACAGCTTCTCCTTTCTGATGACACCACCAACTTTCTTTCCATGCATAAGCAGCCTGATGGTTGATGCTGAAGCCACCTTCCGTCACACCGGTGTCCATGTCTAGCAGTTACAGGGAGCTGGACTTTGAGTGGTTATGTAGTCTTTGGTCACTGGAGGTGTGAGTCCCCTGAGGGGAAAAGGGGAATGGGTGGGAAGGGGATCAGGCACCAGGGGCAGAACAATAGGGGTGGGTGGGAAGGTGAAGGACAGAGGGTGGAGGAAGGAGGAAAGAGTCCTTGGGGGCAGGTGGTGGCAGAGGGCAGGCAGGTGAACGAGAGAGGGTGCGGGCTGTGACTGCCCTGGCTGCTGCTTCTGCTGATCTGTGTGCCATTCTTCCTCTTCCTCTTCCCCTTCCTCTTCCCTTTTCCCTCCCCCCTCCTTCTTCTTCAGATTTATTTTCATTTTTAAGTTTATGTACATGTGTATCTGTGTGGGAATTTGTGCATGTGAGTGTAGTTGCTCATGGAGGCAGAAGTGGGCATGGGTTGGAGTTGCAGGCAGTTGGGAGCTGCTTAGTGTGGGTGCTGGTATGAATTGCATCTTCTGTAAGAGCAAACAGTACCTGTACTTCATTGCTGGGCCATCTCTTCAGCCCCCTCCATATGTCTTAAAAAGTCAGTTGTGGGTAAATGTAGTCGGAATTCAAAGGAGAACCCAAAGTCAAGCATAACGCTGTTTCACAACACATTTTCAAACTAAGGTGATTTTCGGAGGAAGATGAAACCATGACAGTTAAGCAAACACAGACTAAACATGTTAAGGATCTTATTTTGTTATTGTGAATGAAAACTGTTAAGGTGTTAGAAGCAGTTCAAGTGAGAAGTCAGAACTGCACAAATGCACAGGGAGTACAGCCACAATGAAATTAATTTCTAAATAGAGACACCCCTTGCCTTACAATGGGGTTATAACTTGATGCATCCATCACATGTTGAAAATTCATTCATTATACCTCACCTATGAGCATCATGGCTTAGCCCAGCCTGCCTTGAACCTGCTGAGATATTTCTGTCAGCCCATGGTGTGGCACACGACACAAAGGTATACTTTATAATAAACAACTAGACACCTCCTGAAGTTTATTGACCTGCAGGTATTGAGTACTGGTACTGAAAATAAAGGAGCAGAATGGCTGTGTGGATGCAGGGCATATCGATGAGCACTTTGTAGACATGACAGGATGTAAAAACATGTATCACAACATTCTATCTTGCTTTCCAAATGCTATGGTCAAAAGCAATTTAGAGGAGGAGGGGGTTTATTTCAGCATACAGTGTATTATGGAAGAAAGTTGAGATAGGAACTCAAGGCAGGAACCTGGAGCACAAAGCATGGAGGAAGGCTACTTAATGGCTGGCTTGCCCATGCCCACCTACCCAGGCAGAGTACCTACTGCCCATAGTCAGCTGGGCACTTCTAAATCAATCAGCATTTAAGAAAATACACATGCCCAAAGGCCAATCTGATGAAGACAACTCTTCAGTTGAGGTTCCCTCATTCCAGACATGGTAGTTTGAATGAGAATTCTCCCCCCTCTCCCAGGTTCTTAAGTTTCATAAGTTTGAATACTTGGTCCCCAGCTAGTGGAACTGTTTGGGAAGGATTAGAAGTATGACCTTTTTGGAGGTGGGCTTTGAGATTTCCAAGTTAACTCCCCCTCCCCCCTCCTTCTCCCTTTCTCAATCCCCCCCCCTCTCCTTCATGCCTGCCTGCTTGCTGCATGCTTCCCGCTACAATGGTCATGGACTCACTCTCTGGAGCCGTAAGGTCAATAAACCTTTTCTTCTATAAGTTTTCCTTGGTCATGGTATCTCTTAACGGCAACAGAAAAGTAACTAAGACATCAGGTGACTCTAGGTTGTTGTAAATTGAAAATAAAAACTAATTAAAGGATGCACACTCTGCTGTGTCAACTGTTTTCTCCACACGGTCTCGAAGCTGACAAAGAGGCTGCAGCCCGTGTTGCCACCTGGCATTACGGGAGATCACCTTACTGAGTAATGCAAGCCTGTGAAAAGACAATTCAAAATTTGAATTATGGTTTCTAGTGAGCTCACGTTGCTTTCACACCATTGGTGAAATAAAAAACCTGAAGTTTAGAAGCTGGGAGTGAAGTTCACTTGGTAGAATGCTTGCCCCGATTTCCTGCCCCAACTGGCATGCACAAAACGGGGGTTTCACTCCTGAGCACTCCATAAACCAGGTGTGGTGGTGTGTACCTGTAATTCTAGCACTTGGGAGGTAGGAGAATCAGAAGTTTGAGGTCATCCTTGGCTACATAGTGAATTTGAGGCTACCTGGACCAGGCTTGGGTAGCCTGGGCTACTCGATCTTAAAAAATTAAAATAAAAATCATAAGTTGAAGCAGAATAGGTCTGGAACAGTCAGTAGAAAATGGCCTGTTTTCTTGGGGGATGGACAAGGAGATCAGTTGAATCTCCCCAGGATGGAATTGATGTGAAAGCCTTGAAAAAAAATGATCAGAACTGCTCTGTTATCAATAGTCACTGATGTACAGAACAGCTCAAAGGCAATGGAAGCCCTCAGAGCACCCCCAGCATCACACTGGATACACTGGAGGAGAGTGCTTTAATAATGCAGCTCTCAAGTGAGACTGGAGTCTCCCTACACCATGTTTACAGAGCACTTAATACTTGCAGGCAGAAATTCAGCACATGGGGGCTGATAAGGTACCTGGGGATTTAAGACACAGAGAGCCAAGCTGTTTCCCTCCCGCTGTCAGATTAATGGGATGCTTACTACATTTCTTCCCAGTGACACAGGTGTATTTGTAAATTCAGTCCCCTTGTAAAGTTTTCCTCTCGAGGAAAACCAAAATTTTCCACTGTCTTAACGAGTTTGAAAGCCACCAAGCCACATCCTACAGCTTCATTTTATAAGAGAGGAAACTAAGAACCAGATTTGGCACAGAGCTGGTCATGGGTCTGCTACTTGTTCATTGATCTCTGGCTAGAAGATTGTCTGGCTTTGAGGCCGAGGAGGTGTTCCTTTTTGGCTCTATTAGGTGACACAGAGGGCTTTCCTGCAAGGACAGACTTAGGAAGCAGGCTGTGACAGATGGCTTTCATCCCCTGTGCTCTGGAAATCTGCTCCCCAAACCCCTTATTGGATGTCCGGAGTTATGAGCAAACAGAGATCTGTATTAAATCATTGTTCGCTGTCCCTAATTAGACCTTGGAAGTTGGCTAGGTGCATTGTAGAAGATATTCATTTGTTGTGTGGACAGGGACACTCAGCGTTTACTTTTTTTTTTTTTTTTTGCGGTAACTTGAGTCCCAGCGTTGCTCTAGTGCTGCGGCAACAGGTTCCTATACGGCTGAAAGACGACTGCAAGAGAGATGGAGATTGGCTGGCTGTGAACTGTTTTTCCAATGTCCCCGCTTGAAGGCAAAGTTCCAAAGTCTCTTTTTTCATCAAATCAAGGAAGCCTTTTGCAGACTTACAATCAGGGCTCAGTTCCCCAAAGTGAGAGGCACGTGCCCCTGGCATTTCCAAGCCAATCTCTGTCTACTATCTCTTGGCCGCCGTGCCATCCGTCAAACCTCATATTCGTATTGGCACGGTCAGTTTCAAGGGAACCTTTGTCTCCCAAATCAGAACATGGTTCCAATTGGCCCCACCACCAACAACCTCAGGGTTCCAGATGGAAAAACTGCCCAGGCTTCCCAGCTTGTATCCCCCCTCCCCCTCCGCCAGTGGCACAAGTGGTCTGCAGAGTCTGTTGAAGGGTGGAAAAAGTTGCTAATGGGAAACAGCTCATCCTTTCTTCCGCCTTAAGCCCGTGTCACGTGAAGTGTCACGTGAACAGAAAATATCCCCGCATCTGGCTGGGAGAGTAAAAGAGGCCAAGGGTGAAGAAGCTGGGAAGTTCAGCTTTATCAAAGACGGCGTCAGGAAAGAGGCAATTTTGGCTGCCAAAGAAAATTATAACTTTTCATTGTGACTATTGGCTAGTCACTATCTTTTTTTTTTCCCTTTTCAAAAGACATCCTTAAGGAACCCGAACTATTTGGCAGGACTCCCCTGGCACGGATGAGTCGGAAGCAGCCTTCCATTAGGCTGAAACAGAGTCTATTGCATTGTACATGTGTGTCCAGGGGGAGAGGGGGATAAAGGGAATGGGGTTGCTTTCCTTTAGCCACATCCTCACTCACCTGCCACTGGAGAAAGGAAGGGAGAGAACAGGATGGGGGCATTCTGAATTTGACAAGCCAAGTTTTAGCTGTCACAGGTCACACGACAAGACTGGGGATATGGGGTGCCCTGCAAGGAAGGAGACGTGAGTATGAATCCTCAGGCAGCTTGTGCCTGTTTCGGTGACCTTAGTGTTAGGGAGGCAGAGACAGGAGGACCCTTGGGTTCGCTGGCCGGCCACTCTGGCCAATTGGTGAGCTTCAGGTTCAGTGAGAGAACATGTCTCTAAAAGTAACATGGAGGGGCTGGAGATATGGGTCAGTGGTTAAGAACACTGGCTGCTCTTCCAGAGGACCTGGGTTTGATTCCCAGCACCTGCAGTGTAACTCCGGTTCCAGGGGATCTCACACACTTTTGGCACCAGGGGGCACCAGGGATGAATGCGGCACACAGATGTACATGCAGGCAAACCAACTGTGCACATAAAATATATTACAACAAAATCTTTAAGAATTAAAGTAAGGTGAAGGGTGATGAGGAAAACAATTGACACCGACCCCTGGCCTGCGCACACATATGTACACACGGGTACACGCAAAGGCCACGTGGCAAGGCAGCCACTGTTTCTACGCCGCCGCCCCATTCTGCCTAGAGCCCCGCTGGTCAGCCTCTAGGATGCCTCTCCCTGAAATCTTCCAGGGGTCTCACTCTCAACACCCACCCCATCCAGCCCCAGAGGAGGCTAGTGTCTGTATAACCTTCTTATTGGCCATGTTGAACTTCATTTGCATCGCCTGTTTAAAAGTCAGGAGACTGTAAGTACGTGGGCTGTCTCAGCATACTTGGCAGATCGCCCTCCACCCTACAAGTGAGGCTTGTCTACTCTTCCATTGTCCCTCACATCCCTATGTGTAACACCTATCCCCCTTCTCTCTCTCTCTCTCTCTCTCTCTCTCTCTCTCTCTCTCTCTCTCTCTC
>CAJQZJ010000909.1:3099135-3118398 GCA_907164525.1 Lophiomys imhausi
TGTCTATCATCTATCTCTATCCATCATCTACCTCTGTATTTATCATATCTATCAATCATCTGTCTATTATCTCTCTGTCCATCTATCATGATCTATCTATCTATATCTATCAATTGTCTATTATCTGTCATCTGCCTACCTATTTATCTGCCCATCCATCCATCCACCTACCTACCCACCCACCCATCCATCATCTCCTGTTGGTTCTATTTCTCTGGGGGACCCTGAATAACATACAAGGGTCCAACAACAGCCACCTGTTGAAAATGTGGGGCTAATACTGGCGCGATTCTGGGACTATATGACTGAAAGGAAGTTGAGTTTAGATGGATTTGCTAAAAGAACTTAAAAAAAAAACCAACCCCTCCAGTATCTCCCCCCAAAAGGGAGATAGAATTCAGAAAACTTGAATTTACTTTAAGAATGAGAAAAGTAACCACACGGGAGGATCTGCTAGTTCTGGGTCACCTAGAATTGTAGGAGCTACAGTTCGGCAGGGTCTATAAAACCTGGGCTTCACTGAAAGTGAGAAAAGACAGATATCCCAGAAAGACACGGAGAGTGGCCCATTCTCACCTTGGAGTGTCACAGGTGGCATGCCCCAGCACCTCACTCAGTCCTCACTGCCCACCTAATCCCAACTCTATGTGGTAAAGTGGGAAAAGGCACCCTACAGCTGAACTCCCCCCAAAGGCTGTGGAAAACAGTCTGAGGCCATAGAATTAAAGGAAATGTGACCTCCAGAGGACCTGACTCCCCAGGTGACATCAGCCACACTCTTAATCGTGCATTTTATTGTTTCCTTTCTAGCACACACAGCAAGTTACTTGTGTGACATTAGAAACAACAGAGCAGGTTAGAATAAATGGGCTCACAGGCCTCCTTCACCAGAAGCTAAGACACAATAAACACCTTTTGAAGGCCAGAGGGGCGGAGTCCACAGAACAGCCTGAGGATGATTTCAGAGGGAAATGGATTCCAGCAATTCCGTCAGCCTATCTAACCCTATCACATTTAAAAAAATTATATTTTAGTGTGTGTGTATGCGTGTGTGTATGCACACATGTGACTGTGCATGCCTACTTGCCACCACATGCATGTGAAGGTCAGAAGCAACTTGTAGGAGTTGATGCTTCCTCACACTGTATCATCCTTTGGGACTGAACTAAGGTCATCTTGCTTAGAGACATTGGTGACCCTCTCAAGGAAACTTTAACTGCTTGAGCTGTTTCAAGCCTTCTCACACTGCTTTGAAAAATGGAAATATAAAAATCAGAGACTCACATCCACTCAGGCTGGTCTGAAACTTGCAGTGTAGCAGAAGCCGGTCTTGTTCTCATAACCCTCCACTCCCACCTCCTCAATGCTGGGATTGCAGGCGTGACTTCATTTTTGTGACTTTACTGAGTAGTAGAGTTGCCCCCACCTGCACCAGAAATGTATGCGCGTGCAGATTCTGAGAGATGCTGACTTCGTCTCTGAGCCAGTACCCACAGGTACACCTGAGAAGCTCTCTAGGTAGCTGCCGCCTTCCACTAAAGCCTGACAGTTGCACTCTGAGGCATCATACCAATATTCTAACTGCTGGAAGAACACAAAACCAAGCATTGCTGTGATTTGGGCTGAGGGACTACATCATGGCTCTGGTCCTAGAGTCTATTTATCTCCAGTTGCTTGAGAAGGGGGCTCTCTGCTGCGCCATCTTCCATTGCCCCTCCACCCGCTCCTGGCATTTTTTTTTCTCCAAGGGAGGAACTGGTACTCTCTGATATAATCACACTCAAAATGGATTCTGCTGTGGAGTACTTTTCTTTCACCCCATACGCTAAAGCTCGACACAGTCTAGAAATTGGGAGTAGAGATAAGCCCTTACTTTCAAAGAGCAGAAGAACACACCATTTCTACTGCAAAAAGAATCCTTTAGTAAGATGACATCTCATAAAATGGATAGAATAATAAATAATACAGTGTATGCATCAATGACTGGATATTTCTACTGAACTTCCAGACCTAAAATACTTACCTAGGGCAATCTCTTCTCTGCCCTGGAAAGTGTGCATCTGTAATGGGTGTTCTCATAACCCTTATTAGCTGTAACAGTGATTTCTGATGCTGGTGTCATTCAGTGAGCCTGAGTGAGAGCTGCTGGTCTAGAACCTTGGACATGATCTCTTACAGCATCCTCACTGCAGTCTGGCTCAATCTGTATTTTCTCTTCATTGTATGGAGGAAGAAAACAGGGGTCGGAAAACTGAACTGATATGCCCAACATCATAGCAAGGGAATGACAGGGCCAGAATTCAAAGGCACATCCATGTGTTCCCAAAGTGTGCGTTTTTTACCCAAAGAGTTCCTCTTTACTATCAGTCAAGTGTTCATCTTGCAGGTATCCCAGGAGTTCTATGAATGGCTTAGCTTAATGACATAGTGAAACTGCCTAGGCTTGGTCCCTTAAGACCAGGGAGACATGTTGGGTTTGCTGGTGCATGCCTTTAATCCCAGCACTTGTGAGGCAGAGGCAGGTGGATCTCTGTGAGTAGGAGCCAGCCTAGTCTACAAAGCGAGTCCAGGACAGCCAAGGCTAATACAGAGAAACCCTGTCTCGAAAAACAAACAAACAAAAAAGACTAGAGAGACATCAAGACTGTCTACACCAAAGGGGAGAGAGAGGTGCAGCCTTTGTCATTTAACATGAATAGACTCAGCTGGGTGGCCTCTCCTGCTCTTAGGTCAAAAGGTGGACCTTAGACCACAAGCTACTTGGAAAGAAATTTGCTCTATGGGAAGAAAGAAAATATCTTATACTCATGTAGCAGCTAATATATTACACGACACTTCTACGTATATGCTCCAGATCCTCAAAACCTGCTGGGGAGAGTGTTATGATTTCCCTCAGCTATTCAGAAGAGGACAGAGAAGCTTAGAAATGATAAGTACATTTTCTAAGGTAATGCACAGCAGGTGAATAGTGGAGCCAGGGTAAAAGCCCAGTACCACAGCCCTCAAACTCTTCACTGTATGCAGTAGAACATCACCTCTCAAACCTTAATGTGGGAAAAAAATTGCTTGGGAACTTTGTTAAATGGCAGTCCCTAAGAGTGCTCCTAATGATCTCTCTGAGCTGGCGCAGTACCTCTGACCCACTGCAGAGTGGGTCCCATGCAGAGGCCACGCCCTATGCAAAGGTCATACAGACCACAGTGCCTTGCTGTGGACTCACGGTTCCTGTCAGGTTGTGCTTCTTCAGACCCTCTGCTTGCTGTTCCCTTCCCTCATCCTGTGCATGGACTACCTTTCCAGACTGGAGCTTGATCAAAGAAAAATAGTTACAAATGGAAAAGAGAATTTTTTCTTCCTTTGACACTATCTTTCTCCTGGAGGAAAAAAATGGAAATAAAATAACATCACCTCACAAACGCCTCTCAGGATTATTGTTCTGTCCGGTTCTTGAGACCCCAAAGACCATCCAGGAGCCAATTGTGGTGTAAATACATGAGGGTTGTTTATTCAAGCTCAAAGCTTGGACTCTCAGTACTCACTGACATAGGAGTTTGAGTTGAGAGCCCCAAATTCCAAAAATACAAGGTTTATAAAGTGGCTTAGACAAAGGAACAGGTTTTCTATCATATGATTGAATGACATTTGGGTAGCGAGTCATGTCCATTTCTGATTGGCTCGTTGTTACTGACTAACCAACTGAGGTCAGCTTGACCATCAAAAAGTTTGTTTAGACTTTTTGGGTGCTTCCTCAGAGTGAGCTGTCCGGTGATGGTGAGGGAACACCCCTGGAATGCAAGGTAGGGTACATCTTGTTGTTGTTCTGGAACTGGAGGTCAGCTCTGAGTCAAACTTAATACAAAATGGAATCTTTTTTTGAAGATGGATTCAGTCAGGCTCCACAATATGAAGGCAAGAAATGTGAGTCAGTAAATCATACAGAAAGTGCCTCATTGGGAACAATCTAGGCAGGTTCCCCTGAGAAGTTTTTTGCTTTGTTTTTTAACTAGGAAAGTGCATTTTGAAGACATGAATGTCCCTTGGGAATGCCCTGGAGAGGAGGAACCTCTGCCTCTAATGAAAGAGTCCTTATTTCTTTCTCAGGATACCTGTGGACCATCTGAGGCTCAGTTAGAATTGCTAAAGCATCTGTTAATAAAAGGTCACAGCAGCCAGAAGATAGTAAGGGTTTTCTGTGTGTGTGGCAGTGTGTTAAAATTCCTCAGTGTTCATTTAACTCTTAGTGTGCCCTTAGAGATGGGCAGCACTTTCAACTCCCTTTTTCAGATGGAGGGGCTCAGAAAAGGTAACTCTCCCAAAGTCACACAGATAATCAATGGCCAAGTGTGAATTGAAATCCATGCTCCATCTCCCCACCCCCACCCCTCATCTAGGTTCTCAGTTTCTTGACTGGGCTTCATTGGGAGTGTTCAAAGGAATGTGCTACAGAGAACAGGAAAGGAAGAGTTTGTTGGGCTGCTGTAGAACAGGACCTTCATAAGCAATAGCACTCCTGAAAACCTCTATCAACCCTTTGAAGTACATGGACTTTCCTCACGTTAGAGGTAAAGAAATGTAAAAAAAAAAAAAAAAAAAAAAAAAAAAAAAAGCCGGGCATGGTGGCACACACCTTTAATCCCAGCACTCGGGAGACAGAGGCAGGAGGATCTCTGTGAGTTCAAGGCCAGCCTGGTCTACAAAGTGAGTCCAGGACAGTCAAGGATACACAGAGAAACCCTGTCTTGATTAACCTTTAAAAAAGATCCGGTAAGCTTTCCCACATCTCACAATTGAGAAGTGGCAGAGCCAAAAAACATCTGAGCCCTAAGCCCAAATTCTGTGTCCTCAGTGGCTTTCTGGTACCAGCTATGGGCACAGACAGTGTGATGCTGTGACCAGGAAGGGGCTTTGGGGCTTTGTCTTTCTGGTATATGCTCCTGTCCTCTGTTCCCACAGGACAGGCGACCCAGAAGTGTGGACTTGCCTGAGGGAGGAGAGTGTGCTCTTTTCTGAAGCTGATGTGTGCCCCCAGGACTCACATTCTGAGGTGGTGGATGACATGCATGATAACATCTGCTCAATGGCATCCTCTCTCCCCTGTTAGCAAAAACACACAAATGAAATGGCAAACTCTAAAATGCTCTGTGTGTTCCCACTGACCGTTTCCTGTGGGCGGCGTCAGCATCTGTGTGGTCACTGGCTGGTGAGATCCTGCTGCCGACACAGTGAAGATCAGACCAAAGCCACCCCAGCTGGCTAGAATCTGTTCTTACTGTTTGGGGCACTGTTCCTTCCTTCTGCAGGCATCAAATGGAGGCTACTCATTCAGGCTGTTTGTTTAACCAAGATGACCAAAGGGATTGTGGGAAACAGGGACACTAGAATGTCTGGGGAAATGTAATGTACAGAAGAGTTTCCTCGTGACTCTGACATCCTTCCTGACCCATTGGAATGGATAGTGCAGATAAACAACAAGTATGGCTGTAGTTTTGCCCTGTGTCTGGGTTCAGAGTTTCGCAAGAGCCTATGAAAATGCCAAGGACCTAAACAAAGATAAAGCAATCCAAATACTACGATTTTAATGCTCAATTTGCTTTCATAAATCATAACAGTATGTCAGCTGGTAACCACAAGTTAATTCTTGGATATAAATCCGACTTGATGCAGAACATTGGATGTTTGACAGTGTTTGATGAGCAGAGAGGTAGGGTCCCCAAGCAGTGAGTGGACCTCCAATCTACAAAACTTCTCATGTCATCTATGCAGGAGCATGACAGTAAGAGGCAATGGTCACCCTTTTGAATTCTACTCCTTAAAAAAAATATTTTATGTGTATGAATGCTTGGCGTGGTGTACCACATGCTTACCTGGTGCCTGTGGAGGCCAGAAAAGGTATTCAGTTCCCTGGAACTGGAGTTACAGATGGTTGTGAGCTGTCATGTGGGTGCTGGGAATTGAACACAGGTCCTCTACAAGAGCAGCCAGGCTCTTAACTGCTGAGTGGTCTTTACTGATCACTATTTCTTATTTCTTCTCGCATATCCTCTCCATTTGTGGTTACCCACAGAGTAAGTGGTTCCCCATTTTCTGAAGAGTAATGAGTATATATCAGTGAGAAGATGATGTAAAGAGGAGTGCTAGATTGAAGTGAGAGATGCGATTCTCTTCCTTGGATCCTTTGTGCTGCATGTGCTAACTGAGCCAGGTTCCTTGCTAGACCCTGGTGATATCACCGTTTGTGTGGTTGGACACATCACTGAACCCATTAGAATCCATTTATCCATCTACAGGGTGATTGCTGAGTGTGGCGGCACATCTCTGTATGCCCACCATTCTGGAGCTAGAGGCAAGGATCAAGAGTTCAAGGCCAGCCTTGGCTCAGTGGGGAAAGCACTTGGTATACAAGCCCAGCCGCTTGGGTTCAGATCCCATGTAAGTGCCAGACACGGTTGTGCAAGCATCTGTAGCCCCAGTTCACCCCTCCAGGGAAGTGGGAGTGGGGTGGAGACATATCGCCATAGCTCACTGGCCAGCTAACCTGGCACACATGATGAACAAGAGAGATCTGTCTTGTATGTAGGGGAAAGTAAGTACTGATACCTGAGATTTTCCTCCTTCTACAAGTGCACTGTAGCATGTATGTGCCTGTACTCAAACACACACTTATACACACCAATGTTGTGGACATACCCTTACACATATTCAGATACTAGAAATGACAGGCTAGGTTCGATTTCAACAATTGTTTGCTAGTTCCATGATTCTACATAAATTATTTGAAACACTGAGCCTCAGTTTTCTCAGTCTGTAAAATGGGGAAAAACCAGATTATGCCCAAAGATCTGACTAGATATATAGTATATATAGTATACTTGGTCCAAGTCTATTGCATTTAAGTTGAATAGATTGTGGCCACTGTTCTAGCCACTGAGGATATCGGAATAAACAAGAGCATGGGGCGGCATTCCTGGTGTATGGAGCTTATGTTCCATTTGGGGAACCCAAACACACAAGTAAAATTAATGTGCATCTCTGAAGGTGGCAGCTTGTTCAGCGGGAATCCTCCCTACAACATTAACTTTTGCCTGTGATGATTAATCTTGATTATTAGTTAGCTCAATGGAATTCAGAATCACCATGGAAACAAGAAGGATTATTTAGACTAGTTTGATTGAGGTCGGGAGACCCACCCTAAGTGTGGGCAGTACCACTCCATGGCTGGGGTCTGGGACTGCATAAAAAGAAGTTAACCGAGTACCAGCATTCATTCTTCTCTGCTTTCTGACTGTGGATGTGATGGGCCAGTCATCTCCTTCAGTAGCCATGGCTTCCCTGTTAAGATGAATGGAATGCCCTAGAACTGTGAACCAAAGCAAACTGTCCTACTTTGGTCACTCTCATTAGGTGCTTTGTCCCAGCAAGAAGACAAGAAACCAACAAGCTTCCAAATGCTTCACCCACTAAGAGCCAGGCTGCCTGTCTGCACTGATGGTCAGCATTCTCTCCAGAGGGCTGACTCCAAAAATCCTCTAACCTAAACACAAATTCTCTCTCTCTCTCTCTCTCTCTCTCTCTCTCTCTCCACTAGAATCATTGTAAACTTGTTTATAGGTTTCCATAAACAAGTGAAGGTGAGGGAAACCAAGGCAAGGAAAGCATGACCTAGCTTTTGCAAGGATCCCCTTATAAAGCGAAGACTTTCAACAAGGAGACTTTCAAGGCTAAAGTACTTGTTTCCCAGTTAGAGTTTGTGATACGCTTAGTGCAACTAAAGCTGCGGGGGAGGGGGGGATCGAGAGGGACTCTGGCTTTGTGTTTCTAAAAATGGATCCAAAAACAAGAAAGGATGTTGTCAGGGAAGGATACTCCATGTTAGGACTCAGACACAGATTAGAAGTGAGAGGGTGGGAGAGGCAGGGTCCAAGTCGATGGAGAGTGAGCTTCCTGTCTTCCATGGAAGCCTAAGAATGGATGGACTGGTAGGACGACAACACTCAAAAACCTGAATGGGCTTTGGGGAGAAATGTTAGAGATGTGAAGCTTCTGAAAGAGTGAACCAAGTGACTGTGAAGAGTGTCTTAGAGCCCTTCGAGCCTATGATTCCACTGTGCACCCCAAGAATGAGAACACACTTATGCTGAAAGCAACACACTTGGAACTCCATGTGCCAAGCAGTAAAGTGCTAAAATATTTTCAGGAGCTGGAGGTGGTGGCGCATGCCTCTAATCCCAGCACTTGGGAGGCAGAGCCAGGTGGGTGTCTGTGAGTTCAAGGGCAGCCTGGTCTACAGAGTGAGTTCCAGGATAGCCAAGGATACACAGAGAAACCCTGTCTTCAAAAACCAAAAGAAAAAGAAAAAAGAAAACTGACTGTTGGCCGGGCGTGGTGGCACACGCCTTTAATCTCAGCACTTGGTAGGCAGACACAAGAGGATCTCTGTGAGTTTGAGGTTGGCCTGGTCTACAGAGTGAGTCCAGGACAGACAGAGCTGTTACATAGAGAAACTCTGTCTTGAAAAAAAATATATTTTCAGGATTGGTCAAAACCAATGGTAATAGAAATTTTGAGTGCATATAGATTCTATAAAAGTAACTGAGAACAAAACCACAATTGAGGAAATCTTTGCAAATTTACAAAATGGACTATATTTTTGTCCATCATGTATTAAGCAAAGAGATAACTGACATCAGAAACATCCAACAACAGTGGGAAAAATTCTATGCACTCAAGCTGATTACAAGGAGGAATTCCTATTCATTCTACTCCCCCACATTCACTTCTATGTTCAGATTCCCAGAAACCATTTAATAAGATGTAGTTTCATGTCTTTGTTCTTGGTTGATTGCTTTGGACTCATGAGTCCAGGACATCTTCCAGAATTTTCTGGGCCTATAGTATATGAATGTGGGAGTTTTCAGTGATTGTGACCTGACATGAGTGTTGAAGTCAGATGAAATTCACCAGGAAAAGGGAAGAAGAAAAAGAGAAAGAAAGAGTGAGATGGATTCACAGGAAAGCATGGGGACTGGAGGTGGAGAGCTCTCCATGACCTTCCAGTTGCTGACTCTGTCCTTTTAACAGCCTGACCTGCCTCCTTGCCCTTGTGCGGGTCCTTATGTTCTAAGAACCAATTCCCTTTCTTTACTTAAGTCAGCTGGAGGTCTTTTCCCTGAAATCAGAGAACTTTAACTCATAAATAAACAAAACCTCAAAGGATTTGAAAGAGTAGAACTTTTAGGTCAGATTTGGTTATAATGAAATCCTAAAACATTTATACAATTATCATAATCAAACAAATACCAACTGAAAACTGTGGATATAGATAAAGCTATCCAGAAAGGAAAATTTATTGCTTTAAAAATTAAGAGGGATTGCCCCTAGAGCCATTGTAGATGTGACTAGTATGTTACAAGTGCATCAGTAGGTGGCAGAGAGGAGAGAGGCTATGTCTACATTCAGTGTTCTGACCTATGAACATGTGAATGAATAGTAGCCTAACATTCCTAGAAAAAAAAAGCAAGCTGGATACCAACATCACTTTGACACCATGGGGTAGCCTGAGATGGCTACAAGACCAGTACCAGGCATGCACCAGATAGACTCCCAGAACAGGAAACAAACCAGAAACTAGAAGAACTCTGGCTGCCCCTGGAAGTGGGGGTTGTGGGTGAGCCAGCCCTGAGGGAGTGAGTGTGGGAGAGCCAGCCTTGTTTTCTGTCTGCTATGTGGTGATGTTGGCTAGGGAGAGATGCTCTCCCCTCCCTTTTGCCCTCACCACCATTGACTGACAGGAGATCTGGCCCAGATGGGGTCACAAGAGCAGGAGAGCTATCCCTGACCCTCACATGCTGCAGCACTTGGAGAGCAGGCCCTGCACCTTGCCTGGGTAGCACACTACAGCTAGTCCTGGATATGGGGGTTGTGGGTGAGCCGGCCCTGAGGGAGTGAGGGTGGGAAAGCCAGCCCTGCCTTTTGTCTGCTATGTGGTGGTGTTGGCTAGGGAAAGATGCCCCCCTTCTTTTGCCCTCACCACCATTGGCATTCAGGAGATCTGGCCCAGAAGGGGTCACAAGAGCAGAAGATCTGTCCCTGCCCCTCACATGCTGCAGCACTCAGGGGAGCAGGCCCTGCAACTTTCCATAGTAGAGCTGGCCATGCAGGTGGGGGTTGCAGGTCCAGAACCAGGGCTTTGAGTTGGCCCACCCCAACATCTACCCCTGAATGAACTGCTGGAGTGCAAGAAGAGGTCAGTTCCACAACCCAGGACTGCAGGATCTCCATGACACAGGAGGACAGTTACGGCATATCTGAGAGGAGTTCCAGTGAGGTTCTAGTACTGATGGAGTAGCGGAAACCAGGGGCCTTGTACCAGACCACAGAGTCATTATAATGAACATTTATAAGCGTAATGTGTGGATAAAGGGGAATATTGTGGGACATACTGAGATACACTGCAGCTTCCACAATGAGCTGTTAGTTTTTTATGCTGGGACAGATTGCAAGGGTGTAGGGTGGTTCTGGGGGGAGGTGGGAGATGGGAGGGAACAAGGTGCATGATGTGAAATTCACAGAATAAATTTTTTTCAATAGAAATAAACAGACAAACAAACAAATAAATAAATAAATAAGAGGGGTTAGTAACCCTGGCAAACTTGAGTTGGATCCACAAAACCCAGGTAAGGGTAAGAGGAGAGAACCAATGTCACAAAACCCTCTAACCTACACACACACACACACACACACACACACACACACACACACACACACTCACATAAACTTCATATACATACATGATAACAAAAACCACTAGGAATGTGGAACAGTAGAATCAAATGGACTGGGTCAATTTATTTTTATTTTTATTTTTGTGTTTAGGTATTCTTGTCTATATGTATATCTGTGTACCACTTGTGTGCCTGGTGCCCTTTTAAGCCAGTATAGGGTACCAAAAGAGGGTGTCAGATCCCCTGGAACTGGACTTACAGATGGTTGTGAGCTGCTGCTAGGTGCTGGGAATTGAATTCTTTAAGGGCAGCCGGTACTCTTAAACTCTGAGTTATTGCTCCAGCTCCTGAAATCCCTTTTCTATTACTAACCAGGTGTATGACCATAAATTACTCACTGCCTCAGTTTCTACATCTTAAAATGTTCTTATCTTGCAGGGCCCGATTATGAGAATTAACTTATATGCATGATTTGCTTGGAAAAATGTCTGGCCTCCTAATGTTACCCACTGATTAAAATCATTATAGTAGCATAGAAAACACAACACACCAAGAATAGCAATGCTGTTTTTCAGAGATGGGTGGGATGGGGCTTCCTCAGAGTATTTCAGGGTCCTCTCCTACAGTGCAGAAGAGAAGCAGAGTGTCCCAAGCACCTGCCTAGCTCCTCTGCACTCTCTGCAGACAGAGTTGCTCAAGCTTGGTCTAACAGCACGTTAAGACTTGGACTACCATCTGAACATTGCAGTGTTAGCACCAGAGAGGAATACATGGGGGTGCCTTGGTATCTTAGTTAGGGTTTCTATTGCTGGGATGAGACACCATGACCACAGCATCTCTTATAAAGGAAAGCATTTAATTGGGGTTGACTTACAGTTCAGAGGTTTAGTCCGTTATCATAGCTGGAAGTGTGGTGGCACATGGCAGACATGGTACTGGTGTACCAGCTGAGAGTTCTGCATCTGGATTTGCAGGCAGCAGGAAGAGAGAGAGGGACACTAAGTCTGGCTTGAGCTTCTGTAACCTCAAAGCACCCTTGTCCCCAACATACTTCCTCCATCAAGGCCACACCTACTCCAATATGTTCCAATCCTTTCAATAGTGCTATTCCCTAAGAGTCTATGGGGACCATTTTCATTCAAACCACCACACCAGGTTGCTCCCTCTCTCCTCATTTGACTGGGGATTCAGGAGGCAGGGAAGGGTTTTTGTGATGGTCATGGGAAGGCTTGGGAATGTGGCCCTGCTCACCACTGGTGTCCCAGATTCTAGGTCCAGGGGGAAGACCTTTACTGCTCACTTCTGAATCATACATGCTCTATTCTAAAAGGTGACACTTTCCTTATTACTTTTGCAGGCAGATGAAAGAGTGAATGATGGCCAACAGCCTGTGTGTCTGAGATGCTGAGTGAGAGAGAAGAGGCAGGCATGTAGTCTGGTAGGACAGGGAGCCCTTGTGAGTGGGAACCAGTAGTGGGCACATCATCATGGGGAGACCCAATCATCTTGTAAGAACAACATGTTCCCAGGAAAGAGTGCCTCAGTGGGCTTAGGTTCTTCTACGTTCCTCTCTGTATTTCTGGTCATTGACCTCACATCTAGGGAGTAGAAACGATTATGCTTTCTCCCCTTAGACCCCAGTGTCCTTTAAGCTCTCTGTGCTCCAGTCCCTCATCTATAGCATTAGAGAGATGGGGTCCCCTTCAGTTCTTCATCCTTGGAGTTTACAGCCAGGCACGATATGTAACATACAGAAAAGCTGTTATTGAGAGAGAAACAGAAAAAGGAGGAAAAGAGGTGAGAAAGGAGGAGAAGAGAGAGAAACAGAAGAAGGAGGAAGAGAGGTGAGAAAGGAGGAGAAGGGGGAGGCTTTGCCAGGCTCTAAATTTCTTGCCTCTGTGGACATGCTGGGAACAGGAGCCCGGGAGAACACCTGCCAGGACACTGAAGGAATTGTCACAGGAAAGAGATGGGGTTGTACGCTGTTGTGGATCATGGGCCATACAGCCGTTTCAACAAACCATTTGGAGAACGAACGGGTCTGAAGCCCTCTTCATCCTGACAGCATGCAAGGATACACAGGGAATGGATCACAAGAGAATCTGGAGGGGCCGTGAGCCACGTGCAGGGAGGAGACTCTTCTGGGTCACCAAGCTCACCAGGCCATGCTGGGGAAGTGCATTTTACAGGCCCAGGTCAAGTCTCTGGGGGGACCGTTCTTCTTGCTGTCTTGTGAGACTGAAAGTGCGCTCTGCTGCTGGTGGGCACAGTGGCTCTCTAGTAAGACGGACAGGACAGGTTTGAGTCATACTTTGGTGTAAAACATGTATAAGTCAGAGTCCTAGCTCTCCTGTGTGACCTTGGGTCGGTCATTTAATCTACAATAAAAATAAATGGATGATATAACTCACACCTAGAGATGGGGTAAGAATTGCTTTAAGGTCATATTAGGGTGAAGAAAAAATAGCCCTCCTTTCCTTCCTTAATTGGTTTTGGAAGAAGATGAAAGAGCCAGCCTAAGGCCACTTTCCTTAGTGAAGGCCAATAGGTCACATGTGGCTGTGTCTCCAGGCCAGTAGGTCACATGTGGCTGTGTCTCCAGGCCAGAAGATTTTTCTGAGCCGAATTTCCAGAGCTGACATTTCTACCTGTGCCCTTGAATTTTATGACTTCGCAGCCCAGGCAAAGCTCCTCTGCCCCACAGGCCAGGCCTGCGATGGAGCTCAAGAGGAAGGGACTGCACCATGTGTGTCCGGTTTCTCCTCCCAGCTCACCAATCAGATGAGCACCTCCCCGAAGGAGGGAAGCAATGGAGGCCTAGCAGCCTCTCGGTGGGTAGAAGGAAGCCACAGAAATAGGAAAGAGTCAAACAGATCAAAGAAGAACCTTGCTGTCTGCTAAGGGCCCAGTATGTGTAGTGTAAGTAGCAGCCTTCCTGGCCACACTCACTCTTCCAGCATGTGTCTTGGGCAGAGTTCACCCTACAGAGGCTACTGGCTCTCTTCTGCTGCCAGTCTTTACTCCCGGTTAACATTTGTTAAGTGGATACCATACACTAAGAGCTCATGTCTCCTCCTTTTGGGAGGTATCTCTTCTAAGCTATAAAACCATGAGCGGGAGGGATTATTGCTACAACTTTGTGGCATGCTCATTGGATCTGACTGGAATAGTTGAAGCGCCTGTTCACGGGCATGTGGAAGGTAAGTGCTAAGCAAGCCACTGAGGGCTTCCATAGGAAAGCCTATCACTGTGAGTTTGGGGGACCTCCTCTATGAAGGTATACAGATATGTCCACTCAGCCCCATAGGACACCAAAAGACCAAAGAAACCATTCTACCCAGGTCTGCCCTGGTGAGCCAATGAGTTTATTGAAATTACTTATAAGAGCAGGACTGAGGAGCTACTTACAGGAGTATGGGTGATTTTGGAACAGCTAGGCCCAAGAAGAAGTGACAACTCACGGAAGCCCCATCACTGCATCTTCAGTCAACCTTCCACCTCCTACATGCTTTAGCACCCCCTCCAAATCCATATGCAGCTAGCAAGAGGTGGACGGGAGTGAGTGATTGGCTGGAATCGCAGGCTGATGGCTCCCTCTCCCTGCTGCCATGAGGGTAGGATCGTTGGTCTTGATTTTCTGAGCGTCTCTTGTCGGGAATCATAGCTATTCCGATTTCAAGAGACCAACAGCTATGCCATACCCAGAGGACAGAGTTCATTTCAGTGAGATGAGAAGAAATTTATCCCTTAGTCAGTATCTTAAGTGGTTCATTGTATGTCATAGGGATCAAGGACCAAGAAATCCTCAGAGCTGTATTTGCTTTTACAGCCTTCCTAAAAGCAGGAAAATCATGATGTGGTAAACACGCAGGTGTCCAGTACATTTTCCAAGCTATTTGGATGTGACCAGTTCTCCATAAAAAATGTAGAGTTGGAAGAAATAAGACAGTTCCCGTAGCAGGAACGAGTTAGAAAGGTGCAGATTCAAGGTGCAGAGGGCCAGCCAGCTCAAACACTACGCTGCTTCACCCACCTTCTGCTTAACCCTGAGCTCACAGAAGCCGCAGGTCTGGGACTGTACTGTGGCATACTTGCCACCTTGCTTCTGTTTCACCTTGCTCTGAGTGGCCCGTAAGCCACCTCTGGCATTCAGGAGGAACTATTTGGCCAGTGATGGCAGACAAGCCTCTCCGAAGTTGCTTGACCAATCGCTAATGGGGCACATTTTGACATTACCCTTCAAGGACCCACTTTCCCCTGTGGACAGAGGGCAGAGGGCAGAGGTGGGGATTGTCATTGTCAAAGCAGAAAGGGTAGTGCTTACGATGTTTGGGAAAGAGCTATGCCTTTCTTGTGAGGTTTCATGAGCCACCTTCCCTACCCAATTTTTTGGAGGTGTTGGTGATCTAGTAACATACCTCACTCTACACAGTTACTAAAATGAGCAACACCACATGAAGGCACACATCCTTTCACATTGGGAGCTCTAGCGTGATAAGAGTACTGAGTGAGGGTTAGTACGTAACTTACTGTGTCTCGTTTGGGGTTTTCCAAGAGACCAACTGGAGACGGGATTTGAGAGTGTGTAGAAGGAGGTCCCTGAAGGTGCTGGAAGGAGCATGGGGCACTGAGACAGGAAAGAAAGACAACTGGCCACCACTGCAGGGGACATGAGTTCAGTCCTACTGGGAACTGTACAGAGGGGAGATAGGAGTCCAGTTTTATTCCTTCAAGAGAGAGGCAGCTGATGCCCTTGGTTTCCGGCTGAGGATCTCAGGGTACCCTGGGCTTGCCTATGTGTGAGTAAGTACAATGTTTTTTGTGACTAGATGATTTTGGAAGAGACACAGATGCCAGTGAGAGGAAGCGATTCCAGCTGCTCAGGAATTGTGCTGAAGGGTGTAGCTGGGGGCATCTAGAATGCTACATGTTGTGGGATCTTGAACCTTCCAGATGGTGTTCTGTTTAATCTTCATCCCTCATTAATGTAGGTGACATTCATATTACAGAGGTAAGGTGCTGGGCTCTTGAACCTCCAGGGCTCTTAAACACTCAGGATCGTGTTTAGCATCCTTTGTTTGTGAGTCCCCGTGGCATCCCTATCTTCTGATCTCAAGAGTAAAGTCCTCTTTATTCTAAAAGCCACTGTGACAACTTCAGCTATCAAAATGGGGGATTGTCCCCCTCATACACCTGAGTGCTGAGTGGGAAAGATCCTCTGTAATAAAAGTCTTCTTTTAAACCCCTTACATTCTACCCTAGGGCCATATGTATCAGTCAGACTGAGAATGGGTCAGTCTTCAGCACCACAATTCTGGGGACACTCCCCTCTTTCTGTAAAGTGGGGTTCTCATGCTGAGCTCACAGGGTGAGGTGATCAACACAATCCAGGCAAAGGAGTTCTCAGAAAACTTTAGCTGGTGTTCATTATGGGAGAGCGCTCTACTTTCTCACCAATGTGTTTCTTACTTCTTTATTCTCCTCTACTTCTCTCTGAACTTCCTGTGCCACCCCACCCTACCCAACTTTCCTGAGACCGTGAGGGCGCAGGACAAAGTTCATGTTTGGCTGTTCTCCTCATAAAAATGAAGGTACATTTGTTCAGTCACAGACATCTCTGAGTGGAGGTGCAGGGGGTAAAGGTCATGTGTTGGGTACAGTCATCACCCTGTCTGGGATTTGGTTCAGGGGTCAGGGAGGTATTATGTGAGTGCAATGCACACACCACAGACATTCTAGGCCATCCACCTGCAACTCACCGACAGCCTCCTCCGTGGGAATGCAGCCTTCACAAGCCTTGCCCAGACTTTGGGATCCTTGTTGCAAAGGTGATTTTTTTTTTCTAAGCCCTTAGTAGTGTTTAGGCTAAGGACTGCTGAAATCCCTGCTGTGCCTCGGCCAGATCCTGCTCTATGAGCAACCCTCCGCTCTCATACCACCCTGATTCTCATCTCCCTCACCGATGGGTTTGAATCAAAAGGAAGAGTACGTCTAAGGGGCACATGGTAGATAGAGAGCTTCCTGCATGCTAGGACAGGGCTGGGACACAGGATCGCTTAGTGTCTGGAGTGACAGCAGTCCAGCAAGGATGGGGACCTTACTCTGCTCTGTGGTTGGTAGGGCACTCAGTCTGGGTCAGGCCTGGAATGCATGGAGGGGTGTCTTCATTGAAGAACCAAACAAACTAGTGGTAAGAAGAGGTGTCAGCCTGTTTTAATATGAGTGACAGGTCGAGAGCCATCTCCAGCTCTGCGCCCTCTTCCGAGTCCTTGACATGGATGAAGGAAGCTGGAGACCTCCATCAGCAGCACAGATTTTCTGTGTGGGTCTGGGGAGCTGGAGTGAGTGGCTTTGGCTTTTTCAGAGAGGGCACAAAGCAAGCTCCGTAAACACGATTTGCTCTCAGTGATTCTCCCAAAGATGAGAGGAACCTTTATTTGAGTTATGCGCCGTCAGGCATCAATGACTAATGAGAATCGTAGCATCATCATGGCCCACCGGTACAGCCAAGCTCCCTGTTCTCACCACAGTCCATGCTGCAATTTATATACCCACTGACAGACAAGGAAGGAAACTCAGAGGGAACTGCTTCGGCTGGCACAGCCTCAGAACTACTTCAAAGCAGCTGGGAGTAGACTGCCCATGGGGGCCTCTCCACCTCAGTGCCATCAGGCATTCGCAGCAGGATAATGCTTAAGGTGCTGTCCAGGGCTCTATGGCTGCTTAACATCCCCAGCCTTTGCTCACAGCTGCCAGGAGCAATTTTCCCATTCTCACCAGTTACTTTTGAAGACATTGCCTGGGTTGAGAACCACTAATCTAGGGCTTTCTGTGCATTAGGAGATGGAGACGTGGACAACAGAATGCTTGCCATCATGGAGTTTAGACTCCAGGGGCAGAGGACTGTGAGAACACATGGGTGTGGTCTCTCATTTCATTCTCAGACCGTGACGGCTAATATAGGTTGTCAACTTGACTACATCTGGAATGTAGTCAACCAAAACAAAGCAACTGGGCTTGATTGGATCATTTGAGGTGAGAAGGTGCACCCTCAGTCTGGGCCACATCTTCTGGTGGCAGCCCATGTACCACGACAAGAGAAGGAAGCTTTTGCTTGTTGCCTGCTTTGCCTCACTCTTGACGGCAAGCTCATCTATCCAGCGGTGAGGCATTCTGTCATGGGTGTTAGCACTTACTTCTTCGGGATTCCAGTGCACACTGAAGACCAGCTGAGACAGCCAGCCTTGTTGCCAGAACAACTACTGAATTCTTGGACTTTCTGTTAGGAGATAGCCATGGTAGGATTGGCTGGACCACAGCCCGTGAGCCACTCTAAATACCCCTTTAATATGTGTATGTTTACCCTATCAGTTCTGTTCCTCTAAAGGACCCTGATTAACACACAGCAACCATTGTTCTTTATATTTTATACCTACAAGATAACTTGCTCAGTTACAGTAAGATATCTCTGCCTCCAACCACCACATTCTCTTGCCTTTCCCATCTTGTGTCTTCATTCCATGTCTCTTTCCATCCACCTTGGATATTGCCACATCATTTCAGACGCACATATAAACCCAAATTTGCCATTTTTTTCTTCAAATTAGTCATTCATCTTTTCTTCCAGTAAGATCGTCACTCTTCCTGCCATCTAGGCTCAAAACCCTGGTGACATCATGAATCATAACCTCCATTCCCTATAAAATCCCATTCCCAAGCACTGTGTCTTTAAGATAAATCTCTCATCTCCATCCCAGTCACCCAGGGAGGCAAGCCTATTTTATCTTCTCTTTTATAAACAAGGAGACCGAGGACCAAAGAGATCAAGGGCCATGCCCAAGATCACATGCATTAAAATGTAGCCATTCTCTTTGTACAGCCAACAAATTATTTCATGCAAAGAGTCTTGTCTCCTTGCCTGACTCAAAAGCTCCTAGAAGCTAAGGCCCACAATACAGGCTGTATTTGTATCTCAGAGTCCAGAATAGAGACGGGCTCAAAGAACTGTGAAGATAAAGAGATGGAATCAGGTTGTGTCTTATATGATCAAGGTGTGGTGAACACACATGTTTAAATCTGATTCTCAATGTTATGGTGTTAGGAGGTAGAGCCTCTAAGATGTGATTAGGTGACTGAATTAGTTCTTGTCTCTGAGGCTAGATCATTCACGAAGGGACTAGGCTGCTATGAATTACATCTGACCATTATGTTTTGTCTCTGCATGTATCTGCTTAACTTTCTGCCATGAGTCGAAGCACCCAAAGGTTCTCACTGTGCCATGTATTTAGTCTTCCAAGTCTCTGGAACCATGAATCAAAATAAAATTATTTTCTACATTACCTAGTCTCTGGTGTTTCATTATAGCAACAGAAAATGGTCTAGGGCAGTGTCCTAAGAATTAATACTTTCAAAGTCCACCAGATGGCAGTATTTATTCCATGAATGAAGATACTCCAACTGAGTGCCTAGGTTAGAAGTGAATGGTTTCCAATGAAACACACACACACACACACACACACACACACACACACACACACACACA
>CAJQZJ010000909.1:3127403-3139218 GCA_907164525.1 Lophiomys imhausi
ACACACACACACACACACACACACACACACACACACACACACACACATATATATATATATATATGTCTTCAGCTGATAGTGGTGGCCATATGGACATGATAGAGCCAGAGCTAAGCCTTGACCCTGCCTGTCCTGGATATGGCCCACTATCCAGCTTCCTAGTGTGGACTAATCAACGTGTAAAGCTTCATGGTTGGGTTCGTGTTAAATACATCTGGAAGTGTCATTGATGTCTCTCAATGGTCTTATCTTACTTTAGGGATAAAGGATGGCAAGAGTTAAGGGAATAAAGTTGAAAGAATAGAAAAATTAAAAAATGTAAGATGAAGATAGGAAAGAGCAGGTGGATCAGGGTACCCTAAATGGAAATGATCACACTCAGGACCATCACTGGAGGATATGGCTTGGGGATAAATAAGCATATCTTTCCCTTATGGAACATCTGGAGAGAGGGAGGCTTTCAGAGTGGCTGCCAGAACTCTCTCTGCTGTAACCCTTTTCTCTAATCAAGAGTGAGTGGCATCACTTAATGTCACACACAGCAGGTGGCAAAGGCAGAAAAGGATCCTTCCCTGAGGAAACAAAGATATCTCCATGGGACAGCTTGCAGCCCTGTCAGGCAGCAAAGGGTCCATGGTGTCAGGTGGAAGGTTGTCAGGCACCATATTTCTGTGCCTGATATCTCACTTAAATGCCAGGAGGGACAAGGGCTCTGTATGGCTACCACAGAGAGTTCAAGATGGGGAACAATGGACTAGAGAGATGGCCCAGTGGTTAAGAGCAGTGACTGCTCTTCCAGAGGTCCTGAGCTCAATTCCCAGAGCCCACAGCATGCAAACAGAGCACTCATAAACATAAAATATATACATAACTATTAAAAAAAGATGGGGAATGTCAGGCTGGGATAGGGATCTGCTCTTTTCTCCCTTTCTTCCCTTTTTCCTTTCTATTCTCTCCTCCTACTCTCTCTTTTTCTCATAATAAGTCTCTTGTAGCTGAGGCTGGCCTTGAACCCCTCATCCTCCTGCCTTCACCTCCCAAGTGCTGAGATTACAGGCATGCACTATGACACCTGACCCTCTTTCTCTCTTTGCACTCCAGTCCTGAAGCAAACAACTTCCTCCATGCTGTGTTCCCACCATGATGTCATGATGCCACCACCCATCCAAAGCAATGGGGCAAAACCATCATAGACTGACGCCTTCAAAACCGTGAGTCAAAACAGTCCCTTTCTGTTTATAAATTGATTATCCCAAGCATTTGTTAAAGCAACAGAAAGCTGGCTAACAGGAACGGTTGAGTTATTTTTCTCCTTGAACAGAGACACCTGCTGTCCCCTGCCCTAGGAAAGGGAGCTCCTGGCTTCTGTGTCTGTGCCTCCGACCAGTGCTCTACTTACTGTTTCTCAGGCTTCATTCTGACATGACTTATGTCATCTGCTTCCCATTGTCCAGATCACAAAGAACTGACTGGGGAATTCTGGACCTCCTTAATCGCCCAAACCAATTCTCACGATCAGTCTTCCTGCAGACCTCTGTCTCCTGTTGGGTCTGCTTCTCTGGAGAACCCTAGAGAACAGACATTCCTTATGCTTAAATCTTGTCTGTGGATCATACAACCCCAAATTTGCAAGGCAAATACAAAAAAAGCACCAAAGCGAGAGGAGTCAGCATTCAGCTAATGGACTAGCCTGCATTCTGACGAAAGCAAGTCTCCACTCACAGAGCAAACATGGCTGTTACTGGGAAGAATGTGCTGCCAACTTTGCTCTCCAGAAAAAAAAACAGAGAGCAGAGAGCCCTGATTTGTAACCCTTGCTGGTTTCCATGTATACATACTCGCATCGTGGACCTACTGTACTGTCTGAGTTTAAGAACAGACTTTCAGGGCTGGAGAGATGGCTCAGAGGTTAAGAACACTGGCTGTTCTTCCAAAGGTCCTGAGTTCAATTCCCAGCAACCACATGGTGGCTCACAACCATCTACAATGAGATCTGGTGCCCTCTTCTGGAGTGAATGTGTACATGCCAGCAGAACACTGTATACACAATAAATGAATAATCTTTAAAAAAAAAAAAAAAAAAAGAACAGACTTTCAGAATGCCTGAAATATTAATGACAGACTCTGGCCAGCCAGAGCAGGTTGCTCTTACACATGCGTGGTTCTTCTGAACTTGTCTAGTGGATGTTATAATGTGTGACACATTGGTGACTAAGTTGTCTGACCCCTTTCCTTTTCCAATTTCTCTGAAATCTGTGCTCACAAGGGTCACAGTGATGAAATGTGTAATAAGTCACTCGCTGTTCCTCCATCATCCTGAGACAAAGAACAGTTGCTGACCAAAGCCATTCGGTTCCAAAATCCACATCAGCTGCTGTGTACCAAATCTTTCCTGTGTGCCAGGTGTGGTTCTGAGCCCTGACATTCTAGAGTCTGCAGGAAGACAATGTCATTGCCAATCACATAGTAGTAGTGCATGCTGGGAAAGCAAAGTAAGGACTCTGGGGAAGTGTCCCAGAGAGGTGCTAGCTCAGCTGATGGAGGAAGGTTGGGAGAGGCTGGGGAAGACCAGAACATTCTGCACACATCCGAGTGTAGAATTGTCAATTGCCTTGAAGCCATTGGAATTTAAGTTGCCCTCAGTTCCTGCTCAAGATCGCATTTTATTATAATTAGATTGTTTTTGTTACACAGATCACTGCTGTCATTTTTACCCATGGTGTCATGGGCATCACAGGACACCAGTAGACAGAAACAGATGTATCTACTGTACCCCATTCACCCTTATGAAGTAGAATGCCACCAAGCTCAAAATGCTGAGTGCAGATTTGAGAGTGACAGCCTCACTTAGCTGGCTGAAAAGTCTCAGGCCCAGAGATAGACATAGATTTCATGATGGTAGATGAGGAATGGTGTTGTCACGTGACCAGGCTCTCCAGGAACGATGGCAAACTACTTGATGTTAGGAGTAGAGGGTGCTCTCATGTGTGTGTATGTGTGTGTGTGTGTGTGTGTGTATGTGTTCATGCATTTGGGGGTGTGTGTCTCTTTGTGTATGTGCATATGTATGTATCTGCACTTGTGTATGTGTGTGCGTGCGTGCGTGCGTGCGTGCGTGCGTGCGTGTGTGTGTGTGTGTGTGTGTGAGATCCCAAGGCCTCTGGGAGTGTAGGGACCACTTCCACAACTCTTGTGAAGCAAGGAACAGGACTGAGTCATTGGTCCTTAGGCAGAGCAGCTAAGAGCTCAGGGAGGGAAGGGATAGACTTCACAGATAAATAACACTCCATTTGATTCCAAGGACTCAGAAACTGGGGAGTTAAGGAAGCTGGCATTCCCCCAAAAATGTGAAGATCAGGGAAGAGCTAGCTGAGATGAGCTAGTGTCCTTGAAGATGATCTCTCCATGCTTCCACTCACATCTTCCCCACTGTCCCCAGCCCAAGCTGGACAGGGCTGTAATGCTGGCTCTCTGCCCTCCTCACCTCTGGCCTTGCCACCCACCTGGCCTCTTGCTGTCACTGCTCCTGCTGAGTTCTGTCATCTGAGCCCCTAATTTAATAGGTTTGCCTCATTATTTTGATTAATCATATTAACTCATGTTAATTAAGAGAGAGATTTAAGCAATGACAGAGGTTAATGGAATCGGCCTGTGTTCTTCTCTGGCTTTTGTTGGGGGGCACTGACAGGCATGGGGAGTGGTAGAAATGGGAAATGGAACACCAGCAGGAAAAGGCCAGGGAAATCCAGGGAGTCTGCGAAGAATGAGGGGAAAGGTATCCATGAAAAGATCTGCTATCAGTCAGAGTTTCCTTCTAATTGAATGTCTGATTTTATTAATGACGGGTTTATAAAGTCCTTAAGAAAAGAATTTAGTCAGCTCAGCATTCGCTGTGAAAATTAATGCAGAAGCGATCATTGAAATGATTCTTTTATTTGTCAGCTCTAAGGTTTGTCCCGTTCCTGAATTCTCTGTATTTGAGGTAGAGGTGGACTGAGTGCCTTAGCTGCTGACCTGTGATCAAAAGCACACCCACTTCCTCCCACACTCTTCAGTTTTTAACTTCAGTTCTCCTGCCCATTTAATCTTGATGACAACATTATGAGGTCCCTTGATAGGGGAGGAAGCTTGGAAATGATTGGTCACTTATCCTAGGTCTCAGGGCTTGCAAGCCATGAATCCAGTAGCCAACCAGGCCCCTGGCATCCACAGCAGCAATGTTGGTACGCATGAGGCATGTGCCCCTCAATTTATTTTTACAGTCTTTGGAACCAAGGGTCATGTCTGTCTGACCACAGTGAGCAAGCTATGATGTCCCAACTGATAGAAAAGGCCTTCCACTGGAGAGAAAGGGAACAGATGACCACTACCCTTGCTAGATTAAGGTTTCTAGGGTGGACTCAGCCCTTGCTGACAAGTTCTTTCCTTGTGTAAGTGAATTTTTTTCATTATTATAACAAAATACTTGAGGTAGAACTAGTCTATAAAGAAAAGGAATTTATTTAGTTCACAGTCTTGGAGGCTGAACGTCCAAATACCATGGGACAGGCTCTGGCGAAGGACCTGTGACAAATGGCAAGAACACATGTGGAAGGGAAACTACATCTCAAAACAGGAAGCAGGAGAATGATTGGGGGCTGAGTTTGGTTGAGATTAGGGGAGGGGTTCTCAATCTCCCACAAGAGCTACTTTAATCCCTTCCAAGGACACACCTCTAGTGATCTAAGGACCTCCCACTAGACTCCTTAAAGGTCCTACTACCTCCTATGTCACCACACTGCGGACCAAGACATTTAACACATGAACTTCTGGAGGACGCAGCCTATACCATTCTCCATCTTGGAAATGGTCCTGGGGCTAGTGTTACCAATTGAAGCTCTGATCCTGAGTACCTGTGAGTGTAATTTCACTTGGGGATAGAGATGGTGAAGCCATACTAACCTAAGCTGGTGATCCCTAATCTAGTAGGACTGCAGAGGCAGAGGTGCAGCCAGAGAGGGAAGAGGGTGACATGAAGAGGGGAGGAGAGATGGGAGGTACGTTGTTGTAAGCCAAGGGACAAGTGGGCTTGCTAACTACATGGTGATCCTCCAAGCCCCTGCACTGTGAGTTTTCCATGCCATTGATCACATGACTATCTCAGAGGCTTGCTGTAAAACTGAGCTCCACTCTATGAACAATCACCAGCCTCACCTGCTGACTTTAAAAAGGTCCACAGCTAGCCCTTCCTCTTCTCTGGCTTCTCCCTCTTGGGCGATTGGAAATGAACTGCCAGTGTGACAGAGCTGTCAGAGCAGACTACTGAACACAGGCAAAGCTCATTGGAACCTCTGGTTTGTATCAAGTTATGGAGGAGTTGCAGGTACCCTGAGGTATCTGAAGTGGAGATGGGGACTGAACCATTTGTTTGATGCTTGTCAGAATTGAGTTAAATTGCAGGACACTCAACGGGTGCCTAAAAACACCTGAAGAATATCTTAGTGTGGCGAACCCACATTTGATGTCAACAATGACATCCTAGGAACTGTTTTCTCTTTATTATTCATTCCAGAAACAGAAGTGCAATTTTTTTTTTCCTTTTCGAGACAGGATTTCTCTGTGTTATAGACCTGGCTATCCTAGAACTCACTCTGTAGACCAGGCTGGCCTCGAACTCACAGATCTGCCTGCCTCTGCCTCCCAAGTGCTGGGATTACAGGCGTGCGCCACCACCCGGCTCAGAAGTGCAATGTTCATCTCAGGGTCCTAACTAGTTCAACGTAGTGGGTTAATACGGAAGGACCTTATGGACCTGAGACGAGCAGTTTCTGTTTAAGAGTTTTCGCCCCACAGAATATGTCACAGAGTAAAATTTAGCCTTTCCCTTCCATAATGGTGCTTAACCCCAAATGGACTCAGAAAATGCCTGTTGAATAGCTTCTATAGTTCTCCTAAGAGTCCTTATCCTTTTGATGTGTTCTAGCTATATGAGCTGTAGGGGTACACTGTGTGACGGTGTGTCTCTGTACATTCAACTGTTAATTCTATACTGGCCCAGGGCTAAATACTAGCCAGGTCTTGGTATTATTGTTTCTATGGCCCGTCACTGGTCTCACATTTTGTAAATATTTATCCTTCCTCACTGGCCTATTGCCTGTAACAAAGATCTGACTGCCAATATCTGGGCAGGAAGTAGAAGGCTGGTCTTCTGAGCACAGAGAGAGGGACTCTGGAAGAAGAAATTAGAAACTAGGTTGGGGGTGGAGGGAGCACAGGTTGGGACCAGAGAAGAGCAGAGAGGTAGACCTGGGCACATGGTGGGACATAGTGCCAGGATAAGTCAGGTTAGAGTTGTCGGGAGACTGCCCAGCAAAAGGCCCAAGCTTTAAAATATTAATAAGTCTCTGTGTCATTATTTATATTGCTGGCGGGTTTATTTGTTTACTTGTTTTCTTGTTTATTTTGAGAAAAGCTCTTGTGTTGCCCAGGCAGGCCTTAAACTCCTGATTCTTCTTCTTCTACCTCCCAAGTGCCCAGATTACAGGGGTGTACCACCCTGCCTGTTTGTGCAGTTCTGGGATTTGAACCCAGGGCTTTGTGCATGCTAAGCAAGCACTCTATCAAATGAGCTACCTCCAGAGCCCAAATCTTGTTCTTTTCAAATAAATTCTCTCAGGGGAACTAACTGGGCTCTCTCAAGAACTAGTTTATTTTTTCCAAGATCAGTGTCCTAATGACCTAATGATCTGCCCTTAAGACTCATCTCCTAAAGATTCTACTACTTTGCTAGGCATGGAGCTCACACCTTTAATCCCAGCACTTCTGAGGCAGAGGCAGGTGGATCTCTGTGAGTTCCAGGACAGCCTGGTCTACAAAGCAAGTTCCAGGACAGCCAGGCTCTGTTACACAGAGAAGTCCTGTCTCAAAAAACAAACAAATGAACAAGATTCTACTACCTCAACATCACCTCATTGTGAACCAAATTTCCAGTCTACAAACCCAAATGTGTTTGGGGATTGGCTCAATCAGTGGTTCTCTCCCTTGATTCTACATTAAATTCACCTGGATGGCTTTTATAAAATACTGATGCCCCAGACATGCTGATTTATTGGTCTGACATGGACCCTCAGCATCCATGTTTTAGGATTAGAAGTGTAGTCATTGTTAGGACTATCACACTCAATAGCAATATGGCGTCTCTCATCGCTATGGGAAAACGTGAGTTCCTGGGGGCAGCAGAGAAATTTTCAGGTCAATAACGAAAGGAAAGACGGTATCTTAATGACCAGTCCACTCTAAGTCCCACTCAAACTTCTGGGTTTCCGTTTCAGCCTAGACCATAGTATGGGGGATGGAGGTGGGGGCTGAACTAATGTCTCAGCATTTCCAGAATCAGTCCGGAAGGCTGGACAAGTCAGTCAGCTTCCCTTTTAGATCAGAGCCATGCTGAAGCAATCATCTAGTTTAGGTGAGTGTGTGGATTCAGGAGTGAGGTTCTCCTGTCAAGCTGTGTAATTTGGGCAGCCACTCTAATCTCTCCCAGAGGAGGTTTTCTCATTCAGAAAATGGAGATTTGAAGCCCTGAGGCTTTTTGTGAGATTTAAGTAGATTACTACAAGCAAAACGCTTAGCCAGAACTGGCATCTACCCGATGTCAATGGTCAGCCAAGACTCTTCTAATTCATGGTGCAACTCCCGATGTGACACCCTCCCTCTGTGCCCCAGCACTCAGGTGGAGAGCATTTCCTGGCTCTGGGTGCCAGCAATTTATTTGCCGAACTGTTCAAATGGGAGACATAAAATATAAAGTAGTGGATATGAAAAGGCTTGCTGAGCTTGCCTCAGAATCTGTTTGCCTTGAGAGTGGAGGTCGCAAACAGCCTATCAGAGCTGTGTGCCCTGCAATCCTGGGGGCATTTTGTAGGTGTCCCCTCAGTTTCAGTACAAGCTTCTCTCTGGTTTCCCCTTTATGTATTTGAAGCAGGGGGTAGGGTGAAGGACGATGGGATGAGGGGCAGGGAAGGTGGGGGGTAGGCCAAAGGTCAATTTGGGTTGTTCTGAGAGACCTGACCAATCCACTGTTAAAAAGGAGGAACATCCTGGGTAACACAATAGCGCTGACCCTGGTTGAAGGGGCTCAGGTGAGCCGGCCCCAGGATTAGAGTTTGGGAGAGCTGGCCCCCTACCACACTCATCTGCCATGAGGTGGCATGGGTGCAGGGGTGATGACCTCCTGGGTAATCCCGAAAGCCAGCCCTGCCCTGTCATTGAGAGCAGGTCCTGGATCTTGCCTGGGCAACACAGTGGAGCTGGCCCTGATGTTGAAGGCACTACAGGTGAGCCAGCCCCGAGAGCATAAGAGGAAAGCTGACTCTGTCACTTGTGGATGGTCTCATTGGGTGGCCTAGTTGGAACAGTGCTGGAGAGCTGGCCCTGGTAGTGCATATAAGGGAGAGCTGACAGCTACCACCCAGATCCAGATCTAGGGCTCTGAGTTGGCCCACCCCAAAATCTATATAATCTTCAAAACCAAACCATTCAGATACATGAAAGGGCCAGTCTTGTTGATCCAAAGCTGCAGGATCTCCATGACACAGGGCAATAACAAGATAACTTGAAGGAGTCCAGATGAAGATTCAATATTGATGGCCACAGAAGTCAGAGACCTCAAACCAGACCAATGACCCATTGTTATGAACATTTGCAAATGAAGATGTGTGGACAGAGGGGTATACTGTGGGACATACTGTGACATACTACAGCTTACATGATGAAATATTTTCTTTGCTTTGGTTTTTGTTTGTTTGTATGTGTAATTTTCATTTTGGGAAGGTAGGTTCCAAGGGCAAAGGGAAAATATGAAGGGTCAGGGAGATGAGCGGGATTGGGGTATATGATGTAAAACTCACAAAAAATCAATAAAAAATTTTTTAAAAAGGAGGAGCACAAACAAGACAGAGGCATGGCCATGGGCTGGTTACCTGCCCTGCCCCCGTCAAAATTCTGCACTCTTCCAGTCTGTCCTCAGATTCCCCATTCTCCAACTGCCTAGGTCCCAGAGGAAGGAGCCGTGAGGGAGGCCATCTTTTTGTTCCAGTTTCAGTAATCTTTTTAAGTGGCCTTTGGATTCTACTTTGTCTCATACGGAAGCTGAGCTCATCAAATACTTCCTCGAATTTTAAACAGATTTTATGAATGCAATATATTTTATTTCCTTCTTTAACACAGTATGCCAATATCTCCAGTTAACAAAGAAAACCTTCCTAAATATGTAAATAATTCTTAAAAAAAAAAAAACCCTATGTAGTGGAACTAACAATGTGAGTGTAAAATTTTCTTCAACATTCTATCTCTACACACTGTAAAACTGTGATCCAAAATCAGTTCTTACAATTTCCATTTAAAGTTGGAGCTGAATGTTGTCACTCTTTGGTTTTTTGTTTTTTGGTTTTTTTGTTGCTTGTCTAATTTTTCAAGACAGATTTTTTACTATATAAATTTGGTTAGCCTAGAACTCAATATGTAGACCAGGCTAGCCTTGAATTTGAAGCAATCCTACTGCTTCAGGCTCCAGAGTTCTGGGATTACAGGCATGAAAAACCACATCTGGCTGAAAACTGTTACTTTGCACGTGTGTGTGCATGCATATGTGTACATGTGTGTGTGTATCCATGTAGAGGCCAGAGGCCAAACTCAGGTGCCATCTAGCTTGTTTTGTGAGGCAAGGTCTCTTACTGAAGGACTCAGTGATTAGGTTTGGTATCTCATTTGGGTGTTTGTTTGTTTGTTTGATTGGTTGGTTGGTTTGGTTTTGGTTTTTTCAAGATGGGGTTTCTCTGTGTAACAGTACTGACTGTCTTGGACTTGCTCTGTAGACCAGGCTGGCCTCTAACTCACAGAGATTTGCCTGTTTCTACCTTCTGAGTGCTGGGATTAAAGGCATATGCCACTATACCCAGTGCTTTATTTCTTTCTTTGGGGGACGGGTAATTTCATGACTCTTTAAGTCATTGTTTTATTAGCTGAGGCTTGTGTTGTGAGCTAGACTCACACCTGGTGGTACCTATAGTCTGGGGAATTCATGTGGGTACTGCCCAAGAGTAAGGAGAAGGCACTATGGGAAGGCAGATGGTAAATTGATCCTGTTAGGGGGTCAAGAAGTTTCCTAGTGTGATGGTTAGTGGGTCTTTTGGTTTTGTGTTTTGTTTGTTTTTTATATATGTATGAGTGTTTTGCCCGAGTGTTCTTCTGTGTGTCCCTTTTGTACCTACTGTCCTCAGAGGTCAGAGGTGGGCATAGGATCCTGTGAAACTGGGGTTGCAGATGGTTGTGAGCCACCATGTGGGTGCTGGGATAGAACCCCAATCCTCTGGAAGGGAAGCCAGTGCTCTTAACCAGTTAACTGTCTCTTCAGCCCCATAATAGTTTAATTTTCAGCTGACACAATCTAGAATCACTTGAGATGAGCATCTAAATGAAGAGCTGCCTGAGTTAGGCTGACCTGTGGGCATGTGTGTGTGAGATTTGTCTTAACTCAGTTAGTTGAAGTGGAAAGTCCCACTCTGAATGTGGACAGCACCATTTTGTGGGCTAGACCCTGAACTGAATGAAAAGGAGAGAGCCAACTGTCTTAGTTATTTTCTATTGCTGTGAAGAAACACCATGACCATGGCAATTTACAAAAGAAAATGTTTGGTGGGGATTATAGCTTCAGAGGGTTAGAGTCCACAACCATCATGGCCAGGAACATGGTAGCAGGCAGGCAAGCATGGTGCTGGAGCTGTAGATAGGAGCCTGCATTGTGATCCACAAGCACAAGACTGAGAGAACCAGCATGGAAATGGCATGGACTTTTGCAATCTCAAAGCCCACCTCCAATGACATACCAACTCCAAGAAGGCCACACCTCCTAATCCTTCCCAAACAGTTCCACTAACTGATGACCCAGAATTCAAATGTATGAGTCTATGGGGGTCATTCTCATTCAAACTACCACACCAGCTGAAGCCTGGCAATACATTGTTCCATGTTCCTGGTTGTGGATGTGATGTGACTGACTCCCTCAAGCCCCTGCCACTGTTATTTTCCCACAATGATAGACTGTAACTAGGAACTGCTGCTAAAACAAATCCCTTTTCCCTTAAGCTGATTTGCTAGGGCGTTTTATCACAGCAGCAGAAAGGGAACAAGGACAGCCAGGCTAGGCTTAAAGGATGGAAAACAAATTAGGCTGAATTATGGGGGTTCCAACTCCTAATAGGACCAACTCCTAATAGGGTTAAGAAGGGGATGAGGTCTGCAGGAGTTTTGTTCTCAATAACACTGTCTAGTCTTTGTGGGAATATATTGGCATGATGATGAAACAGGAGAAGAAAGAGCATGGAAACCAGAGACAGAGCAGAGTCTAAAAGCCAGGCATTAACATCACAGACCACCCTGGCCACAATGTGCCCATAGGAGAGGGCACAGTGGGTCTTTTTTGCCTCCCCTTCCTCTCTTCTTCCTCCCTTCAGCTCATAGCTCCTAAGCCTCTCAATGCTCAGCACTGAGCTAGCTGTCAACCCATATCTATCTCTGCCTGCTAAGAGCTCATGACAAGACCTAGAGATAATGGCCACTCATACCCATTAAATGTGAAGGGGGTGAGGGGCTGGTGAAATTCCTCAGTGGACAAAAGAGCTTGCCACAGAAGCCTGACACCTGAGTTGGATCCTTAGATCCTATGGTGGAAGAAGAGACCTGACTACTAAAAGTTGTCGCCTGACCTCTACATGTGCACCATGGCATGAACACACACACACACACACACACACACACACACACACACACACACACA
>CAJQZJ010000909.1:3139228-3167351 GCA_907164525.1 Lophiomys imhausi
CACACACACACACACACACACACACACACACACACACACACACACACTTGTGCTTGCACTTTTTAGAAAGGGCTGAGAGATGAGTATGGTGGTGCACTCCTTTGATCCTAACACTCAGGAGGTCAAGGCTGGTGGATCTCTGTAATTTTGAGGCCAACCTGTTCAACCTGTTCTGCAAGTTCCAGGTCAGCCAAGGAGGGGAGATAGGGCTGGAGAGGTGGTTCAGTTCTTTCAAGGACTCAGATTTGGTTCCCATATGAAGACTCTCAACCATCTGTAACTCCAGTTCCAGGGGAGCCAACAGTCTGGCCTCTGAGGGTATCAAGCATACATGTGCATCTAGATACATGCAGGCAAATATTCATACACATTAAATATAAATAATTTTTAAATAAAAACAATGAAGCATTAAAGAGCTAGAGTTTAAAGGGCATAGGACTTTTTGTTTGTTTTATTGTTGTCTTTCCAGTAAATATATGCATACAAAAACTTGTATCCCCTTGCTTCTGAAGTGCCTCTTTGACCTAAAATATTCCTTAAGAAGTTTGTACTCACAAAGTTCTCATGCATTATACCTTCTGTTTTTCAAGCCTCATTTGTCAGATAGATAAACACACACACAAGTATGCGTGTGTATTAAAAAGGTCTCCACACAGAAAATAAATGAGGAAGAGATGTCAAGAGAGGCTTATCAATGGAGATCTCGCTATCTTTGGAGGGACCCAACCACTGACTGCAAAGAGATAAGCAAGGAGAAGAGCTGTGATAAGAGAGAAAAGGCGGTGATATTTTACTCTGTTTAAGGCTGGGTGGTGGTGGGTACCCAGCATCCTTTCTGGTACAGAGTTCCTTTATTCCATTCCGAGTCCTCTCCTCCCTCATTCAAGTGTGTCCCCATGTGTGCTAACTCTGGGTGTGGTGTCCTTGGTCCTGGTACACACATGGCTGGTCCTGTGGGCATGCAACCTGGCATGGCTGTGGACAGCATCCCTGATCCACCAAGCCCATCCATATGCATGGCTGTATCCTGGCCGCTGGCCGCATCATTCATTTCCCAAACCAGCATGCATTCATTTTCATAACTTTTTGTTCCATTACAATATTAATGGGACTATCAATGGGAAAGGACAAGAGAAGCATTTTTAATGTTTATCTGACAGTTGCAAATTTCACTTGAGGTTGTTTACTGGGATCTGATTGTTGGCAGAGAGGAGCAGGAGAGGCGGTAAGATTAATGGGTTCACGGGAAGAGGAGATGTATTTATGGGCCTCCTGAACACCATCTAAGAGTAATAAAAAGTCCCGCTGCACCCTTCCCCAAGTGAGACTTAAGAAGTTTGAAACACGGAGAAATGAGGGATTGTTTAATTAACTTCCATCTAGTGCAGGTGGCCCACTCATAGTGAATCATGTTGCATTTATTTCCCTGTCCATTAAAAATTAGACACCCTCTCCCACCCCTCTCCTCTTATACCTTTCTCTTCAACCCATCTTCCTTATTCTCCAGGCCTCGGCCCTGGGCCACTGTCACTCAGTTTGTCACGATTTCCCCATCTTTCTTAAACTCCTATGTAGTCTCCAGGAGTGAGAGGCTTGGTGTGACCTTTGAGCAGGAGGATAGGGCCCAGGAGAAGAGAACTAGAGTTCGTTAGAGACCACTATGGTTGGAAAGGAGAGGGCTTCGTGGTGGTCTTGGATTGGAGAGGAAGGCTGGGCGCCTCTCTAGAGGCCTTCATCTTGTGCCTGGCTACTGTGACCTGAACTCAGGGTCCTGAGATCCCCAAGAGCCCAGTGATGAAATAAAGGAATTGAGGTATAAGGGAAGGCCCATCCATTAGCCTCTAAGAGGAGGGACTTTCCCAGGACCCAACCCAGGAAACCCTGGCCATGATCAGTGTTTACCATTACCACACGATTCACAGTGTCCTCTTTTTATGTGGGTCCTCAAGAGGGTTGGCAGTCAAACAGGGCGTCCAGTTGAATTCGAGTTTCAGATGTACAACGTATTGTGCTTTACTGTAACTCCTAAATAAGACACAACACCTGCATACACCAAAGCTCGTACTTGTTGTCTACCTGAAATTCAAATTTCACTGGATGCCCTTTATTTCCAACTGCTAAATTGGCAGCCCCCATGGAGCAAGAGTCCCCACCTAGCGTGATTCTGAGGGTCCTCAGTGCTGATGCCGTACTTTTGGCTTTTCCATGTGGAGTCACTGTTTCTACCTCTCTGACCTCAGTTTCTACACTTGCTAAGTGGGGATAATAGCATCACCCACTTCTAGGAATGTGCTGAAATTAAGTGAAAGGAAGACTCTACTCTCTTTGGTAGACACTCCAAACAGGAGCCAGCCAACTTTCTCTGCAAAGGGCCGCTGTGAATATTTGAAGATCTGGAAGCCAGATTTCTGTGTTGAAGCTCTTCATCTCTGCCAGGGTGCTCTCAAACAGCATGGCTAGGTTCCAGTAACATGGAAGGGAGTCACACCACAGCCAGGCTCCCCTCAGGACTGCATTTTCTAAGTTTAACTTCCAATGAGTGCAGAGGAAGCTCTTCTAAGGGTGACTGGGAGTCTCCAGACCACTGCTCCAGGTTAGACTTTGCTAACCTGAGCATCCATAAGTTTTTTTCTCATACATTACTGCTTCCTTATGTTTGCAAATGCATGACAGTTGATGATCACTCTTGTGTCTAACAACCCTGGAGGAAGTTCAGGTGTCAGACCTCAGCCCTGAGTGAAAGACAGCCACATTTAGGGGCAGCTTCAGTTCTGATGGCCACAGGCTAACAGATGACCATCTGAGCACCACTCATCCTCACATTCAGTGAGCTAGGGTACAAAGGCTGATGACCATGGGCATGACGGGTCATATAGTCAGGTGAGGTGGACAGACAGCAGGGTCTGAGCTTGTGACTCCCACCTCCAGTTCCTGTCCTCAGAGTTACTGTGCCTGAGATGCCTGCATTTCCCAATGTGGAGATGGATAGTCTTCATTTCCTGTGGTCAGTGCTGAGACAGTGACAGCAGAGCAGGTGGACAGTAAGGGATCAAAGAGATGAGGCCACAGGAAGAAAACAAATGCTCTTGTACCCCAAAGAATCCCGCCTTACTGGAGCCGCACTTTGTCCCACCCAGATTCCTTGAATGGAGAAATGATTAGAACATCGCTTTTCACACCCACCTTCCACCTTTGAGTGCTGCAGGAACCTGGGCCTGTGGAGTATCCACTGCCAGATTATCTAGAGTCACAGATACAGTGCTGCACCCGCGTTCGCCCCTCTAACTCACACCTGTCCACAACAGACCATACATAGGAAATAGAGCTGGGCGTGTCTGGAGCCCTGAGTCCTCCCCGCTGCTGGCCCATTCATGCCCATGCTGCTTTTGAAATTACAAAGACAGAGCCTGGTAGGCCCTAGGGTGCAGCTCCAAAGTCAGATCAGGCTCTCAGAGCCCAAACGAGATGTCTGACCGTGAGAAGGCTCAGTTTCTTCTTAGGTGAAAAAGAGTGAAGGTATACAATCCTGGAGGTTTGAGAGGTGTTGACAGTTGATGCTCATTGTCAACTTGAGGGGATCTAGACTCATCACCTAGGAGACTATCCTCTGGGCATGTCTGTATAAGGGACTTTATAGATTGGAGTAGTGGAGGTGGGACATCCCATCCTACATGAGCTGACGTCCCAGCATGAATGAAAGAGGGAAAGTGGACTGAGCACCAACATTCATTTTTCTTTGCTTCTTGACTGCGGAGATAATGTGACCAGTCCCGTGAGCTCCTGCTGCCTGTTTTCCCAGTTGTGATGGACTGTATTCTCATCAATGAGCCAAAATAAACCTTCCCTTCTTCCTTTAATTTGTTTCTGTTGGATATTTTGTCATAGCAGTGAGAAAAGCATCTAACACAGGGGGCTCTTTTATCTCTTATTTTTCAGGTTTTCACTGTCTAACCGTTGCTAAGCACAGAGCAGGCCACTGACTGCTCAATGTCCTTTTCCTTTAATATAGATATCACTATGACAAAGGCCTTACTTTGGTCATCTCCATGCCTGCCAGCCAGATCCCTCAGCCCTGTCAGCTTATCTCTCCTACCTCCAGCAACACAGTACAGCAAGAACAGAGGAACCAATGGGTCTAATGGGTAATTCTCCACTCCACCAGTCAACTAGCTGTGTTCTAATGCCTCCTGGAGCCAGTGTAGAGGTTCCAACATGGTCAGAGGCAGGAGGGCAACTGGGAGGTCTGAAGTCAGACCCTAAAGCCACACCTACCTTCACCTTCACCCCACTGAGTGTCTCAGTAGCCTTTTCTGTGAAACGGACTTAAAAGCAAACACAGGCTCTCAGCTCCATTGTGAGGTGACTGATGTACATACACCACACAGTGCCATGTCTAAGGGTAATGAGCATGAATCAGTTGACATCCTCTCATTCCCTAAGCATGACTTCTGAGCACTCAGCACCTGCCAGCCCAGCCCATCGGTGGTGGTGTGCAGAATTGAAGCTGCCTCTCCAGGAGGGGTCCCTCCATGATGACTCTCAGATCTGTCACCTCTGTACCATCAGCATCACCTCAGCTGCCATAGCTGGCCCTTGCTGTGGCTTCCATGCCTCCTCCTTCCTTGTTCTGTTCCACCTCTCACTCCAAACCAGGAGATGAGATACCATCTTCAGGATCCAGCTCCCATTCTCAAAAGATTCCTTTGGCCAAAAGTGAATTGAGGCCTCTGAAGACAAGTCCTACTCAAGAGTCAGGGGGTCCCTCTTCCCCAACCCAGCATGACCCCCTGGTAAGCCTTTGTACCCTAATGTCATCAAGAAGACCCATTCCCACTTTCCCTAATACCTCCCTCTTGTGATGATCTGTAGAGAGCTGCGATGTGCCGTGCCCTAAAGATGGCGCTGGTCTCTGCCTTCCACCAGCCTGACGGTGAACGCTCTCTATGATAATAAGTTCATATTTGGCAAAGACCGCTGATCTGGCTTGCTTCCGCATACGTAGGCCTCTAAGATAGCACCACTTGGCTTTACTTGACTGGCTGTTCATTTTAGTATTTAGCCTGTGGGTTGGGTCTGCCCGGGCATTCAGAATTCAGAACACTGTTTTCAAGGGACCTGAATAAACTGCTGGAGAAGAGCTTTTGTGAGTTGCGTCATCCTTGCTGGTCGAGGGGGACGCGACAAGTGGTGGCCCGTACGGGGACCCAGAAAAGACTCAGAACTCCTGCAGTCAGGGGCAACGCGTTGGTAAGTTCCTGGGATAAATCAGGACAATAAAGTTTCACGGAGATAGCAAACACAAAGTAAAGATTCGCGGATAATAGCGAACATACGGTAAAGATTCGCGGAGATAGTGAACACAAAGTAAAGATTCACAGATAATAGCGAACATACGGTAAAGATTCGCAGAGATAGCGAACAAAAGGTAAAGTTTCGCGGAGATAGCGAACAAAAGGTAAAGTTTCGCGGAGATAGCGAACAAAAGGTAAAGTTTCGCGGAGATAGCGAACAAAAGGTAAAGTTTCGCGGAGATTGCGAACAAAAGGTAAAGTTTCGCGGGAAGTTGCGAACTATAAGGTCTCTGGGAGGGAGCAATAAGGACCTCGGTAAAGAGGCAATAAGGTCTCTGGAGGGAGCAATAAGGACCTCGGTAAAGAGGCAATAAAGTCTCCGGGAGGGAGCAATAAAGTTCCGTGATTCGGACGAGTAGAAGACACAACTGGCAGAGCAAGGTGAGGAAAGCAGAGAGTGCCTCACAGAAATGGAGCGAATGCTGGCCTTGCCTTTATCAGTTGCTGGGAGAAGCTTGGGAGAGATCTAGATTTTGCCTGGGAGCAAGGTACATTGCAGGGAGGAGCACGGCCTATTTGGAGACTTGTTCAGAGTTGTTTAGGAGATCAGAGATATTGCAAGGCAGTGGAAAAAGGACAAAAGGCATTAGAACAGTTAAAAGAGGAGAGCTTGGTCAAATCTGGGAAAGATACTTTGGAAGAGGATAGCTCAGAGTCTAAAGAGGAACTTAAAAGGTTAACAAATAAAATGGAGAAGTCATCTTTGAGGAAGAGTTCTGACTGCACCCGGATAGAGCCCTCAGGTCCGGGGCCACCTGTGCTGGCCCCGCCTTCATATAATGAGACTTCCCCTCTGAGTGATCCTAGTGGGCGGTCATTCTGTCCAAATGTCTGGAGGGAAGTGAGACATGAGCTGTACTATCCTGTCTTTCAGGATGGAGGGGAAAGATCTGAGCAAGTAGACAGTGAAAAGGAAAGTAACAAAGGCGAAAGATTTGAGCAGGCAGACAGTGAAAAGGGAGGCAAAAAGAAAGTTCCTCTCTATCCCGATCTTAAAGATTTTAGAGATTTTAGAGATTTTGAGGACTCAGAGAGCACGGATTCTGAAGGAGAGCTACATGCTCTAATAGAACAGTTGGAGAGGACTGTTATTAGAAAAAAGGAAAAGAAACGGGTAAAAGAAAAGGACATGTCGGCGGCAGTAGGTGTGGGTGGAGCCGTTGCTATAGCGCCTGACACGTCGGCGGCAGTCGGAGTGGGTGGAGCTGTTGTTACAGTGCCTTCAGCCACGCTGGCGGCGGCTGGTAAAGCCGTTGCCATGGCGCTTTCAACTCCTCCCCCATATCCAGAAGCCACTCAGATAGAACAGCCTGTTCAGTCCCTGAAAGTAGGGAGATCTTTCTGCCCGGGGATGTGGACACAAGTAAGAACAGAATAGAACATTATCCCACTGCACTTGCTGCTTTAGCCTTGAATGGTATCCAACAATGCTTGCAGTCTTTTGGAGTTGCTCCTGCCAGTATAATAGTGCCCTATTCCAGTTATCAAATTAAGATTTTGTGTGGCACTGTAGATGACTGGGCAATATTGCAATGTAGCTTTGAAGGAGTGATTGATAACCATTATCCTAAACATCCATTGCTATCATTTTTTAAGGAGCACCCAGTGATATTCCCTAAGGTTACTTCAGCAGTACCACTTCAAGGGTCACCAAATGTGTTTACTGACGGCTCAAAGACAGGCTGTGGAGCCTATTTGATAGAAAGACAAGAGCCCGTGTTATGTCAATTTCAACCGGGCTCCCCCCAAATAGTAGACTTGAAAATAGTAATGGAGGTGTTTAAAAGATGTCAATTTGCATTCAATTTGATTTCAGATTCAGTCTATGTGGTCAACGCAGTGAAAATATTAGAATTAGCAGGTCCTATTAAGAATAGTAGTACTGTATGTGCCTTATTACAAGAGTTACAAGTTTTAATCTGGCAGAGAAAAAGGTGTTTTTATATTCAACATATCAGAGCACATACAGGATTACCTGGACCATTAAGTGAGGGTAATGATAAAGTTGATCAATGGACCAGGATGGAATGCATTTTTTGGAGCTCATTCCTAGATCAAGCCAGACAGTTTCACCAATTATTTCATGTAAATGCAAAAACTCTACAGCAGAAATTTCATTTGTCTAGAGCAGATGCTAGACAAGTAGTTTTGGACTGTCCTCAGTGTGTGATTCATCATCATCCTCCCAGTGTGGGAGTGAACCCTAGAGGGTTGATGCCACTCAAAATCTGGCAAATGGACGTTACCCACATTTCAGAGTTTGGAACCTTAAAATATATTCATGTATCTGTGGATACCTGCTCAGGTATCATACATGCTACACCTATGAGTGGAGAAAAGGCTCGCAATGTCATAGGACATTGCTTAGAAGCCTGGGCTGCATGGGGAAAACCACAGCAGCTGAAAACGGACAATGGACCAGCCTATACGGCACAGTCCTTTGTCTCCTTCTGTAATCAGATGGAGGTACAGCTTAATCACGAATTACCATACAATCCTCAAGGACAAGGAATTGTGGAGCGTGCTCATCGCACCTTGAAAGAATGCTTGCAAAAACAAAAAGGGGGAATAGGCCAAGGCCGTACACCCAAGGAGAGAATATCTTTAACCTTATTTACTTTAAATTTTTTCAATTTGGATGCTCAAGGCCGCTCAGCAGCGGACAGACATCAGGATTCCCATGGTTCACCTAAAAGCATGGTGAAGTGGAAGGACATTCTGACAGGCTCTTGGCGGGGGCCTGACCCCATGCTAACATGGGCGAGAGGGTCTGTTTGTGTTTTTCCTCAGGATCAACAAGATCCAGTGTGGGTGCCTGAACGCCTTGTGAGGAAGATTCGTCATAAAGACCTTCCTAAGGATCCTGGTGATAGTAGCAGTGAGTATGTCAGGAGCGCAGAGCAGTTTGGGTTCAACAAGATTATTTTTCCTTTAGCCCCATGATTAGTAATATAGTGAATAAGTCTTGTACAGGAATGCTTGATATATCTACTAGGGATCCTCAGCAGACTGCCACCAATCCTTTTCATTTGTGGCTTTTGTGTGGAGTAAATGGAAGTTGCATGGACTTGGGACCTGTCATTATGCTGGGGGGGGGGATTTATCAAAGAGGTAATTTTTCTCCAGGGTCCGCTACCAGATTGGATTTCTCTAGCAGTAGTGGCTCTGGTACTTGGAATTCTTTGTTTCATTCTTACCGCAACAAGAACTTTTCAGCTTCGCCAGTATGTCTCTGGCCTCCTTTTCTGTGGATTGTAAGTAATGGGAGTGCATCCTTGGGTGAAGAAAAGTTAGTATGCACTCCAAGTACATGTTTTTATGCCCTATGCTGGAATGCCACAGCCTTTCCTGTGGCTGTGGTGACTAGAATGCCTCGATATGTACCAGTTCCTGTAGAGGCCCCTAATACCATGATGCTATTCAGATTTAAAAGAGATTTTGGCATCACTGCAGCTATTGTTACTGCTATCACTGTTGCTGCTGTGGGAGCTACTGCCTCAGCTATTGCCTTGTCTAGTTCTATACAGACTGCCAATGCCCTGAATAACATCTCAGCAACTGTGGCACAGGCATTGGATACTCAGACCTCTATGAATTCTCATCTCAAAGGAGGTCTTATGATAGTTAATCAACGCATAGATTTAATACAAGAACAGATTGATTCTCTTTGGCAACTAGCACAATTGGGGTGTGAGTGGAAAATGCAAGGTTTGTGTGTTACTTCCATACAATATCAAAATTATACAAAGGCTGCTAATTTGTCTAGACAATTGTCAAAGTTCCTCTTACAGGATTGGTCGGCTGAATTTGAAAATTTGATGAGAGAGCTGAGAGCGACAATTGTCCACATCAACTCCACTCGGGTGGATTTGAGCCTGGCTACTGGTTTGACTTCCTGGATACAGACGGCTATGGATCATCTTAAGGAGTGGGCGGGCATAGGCTCTTTGGCGATACTAATGATACTAGCCTCTCTGGTTTGCCTATGGTGCATCTATAAAATGAGAGCTACACAAAAGCGTAATGTAGCCATGATTATACAAGCCCTTGTCGCCATTGAGGCGGGCCAGTCCCCTCAGGCATGGCTCGCTGCCGTGAAGCCTTAAATCTTCACTGAGCATAGTCCCTGCCCACTGAGGTATTCGTTTCACGGATATTAGGGTCTGGCAAGTCAGTGACGGAGTTGACGGGTAAGTTTCGGCCACCTAAGACAGGGCAGTCCCGAGTGGGGAGGCTGACCCAGAGACCGGTAAGAGTTTGAGCACCGCCCTCCTACAGGCTCAGGCCCACCGTGAGATCCCCAGATAGAGGGATTACGAAGCCTTTCCAGGGACTTCTACCAACTTTAGAAAAAATAAAAAAAGGGGGAACTGTAGAGAGCTGCGATGTGCCATGCCCTAAAGATGGCGCTGGTCTCCGCCTTCCACCAGCCCAACGGTGAGCGCTCTCTATGATAATAAGTTCATATTTGGCAAAGACCGCTGATCTGGCTTGCTTCCGCATACGTAGGCCTCTAAGATAGCACCACTTGGCTTTACTTGACTGGCTGTTCATTTTAGTATTTAGCCTGTGGGTTGGGTCTGCCCGGGCATTCGGAATTCAGAACACTGTTTTCAAGGGACCTGAATAAACTGCTGGAGAAGAGCTTTTGTGAGTTGCGTCATCCTTGCTGGTCGAGGGGGACGCGACAATGATCCTTAATATATATCACAGAATGGTTTTTCCAATGTGGCTGCACCAACTTACACACCCGCCATCTCACAATGTTGTTAGACTCAGCCTGTAAACCAGCGGGTATGCAATGGTATCTCCTTACAATGGTAGGTGCTTCCCACCTACATCACTGATCCAAAGATTTTTCTTAAGTACTTATGGCCTTTCCTTGTTTTCTTTAGTTTGTGTCTTTTGTTCCCTTTATTGGGCTGTTTTTCCATGATTCATATGCCTTCTTTCTATTCTCTGTGTAATTGTCTTCATATAGCTTCCTATGTTACAAACAACTTTTACTTTGTGGCTTTCCCTTCACCCCCATTATGATCTATTTTCATGAGCAAAAGCGCTTCATTTTCATGTAGTCATCCTCTGTATGGCTTCTGTTTTCTGTGTAAAGGGAAATCATTTCCTGGCTGACAAGTCGCAGAGAAATCCTATTTCCTCTCCATTGCTCACTTAGACTGCTGTCTTCCCCAGGGAGCCACCCCTGGGGGCCTCACCCATTCCTTCCTTACCTTGGACTTGGTCTACTTGCCTTTACCACATGGGCTGCAAGCAAAGACCTTCCATCATTGACTTCTAACTACAACTCGCACAGTGCCCTGGTCGGAGCCTCCCTCCCCTCCATAGTTTCTTCATTTTTGGTCTTTTTGTACCTACTTGCATGGCAATGAATTCTCAAAGTTACCTGCACATCTTGCAGGGCTTTCTCTCTCAACTCATGGTTTTGGTCTCATTGTTTCCCTGGGGTCCTGACATTAATATTTTTTGCTTATTTGTTTTTAATAAATAAATAAATTAGTTAATTAGAGATAAGGTCTCACTACATAGGCCTGGCTGGCTTGAAACTTTCAATGCAAACCAGGCTGGCCTTGAATTTACAGAGAGCCACCTGCCTCTGTCTTCGAAGTGCTGAGATTGAAGATATGTGCTACCACACTGGGCCTATTACCTTTTTTTTATTAAAATACATTTTAAAATTAAATACAATTACATCACTTTTCCCCTTACCTTTCCTCTCTATAGCCCCTCCCATCTCCTTTCAATCCAACCTCCCCATGCCTCCCTTAGATCGATAGTCTCTTTTTGTGATTATTTTGTGTGATTATTGTCACATAGGTACACAAAATATATAAATACAACCTTTTGAGTCTTTTTGTCGTTGTTGTTTGTGTCTATATGGAATTAAAAAAAATAAACTTCCTCAGGTGACCTTGTATGCCTTCATGGACTGAGAATTCCCTCTCTGTAGTTTTGTGGCAAATGGCAGACCCCAGCATCTTATCCTTTGTGGACTTACAGCTTAGCCTCCTATGCCCTCTTACTTAAGATGGAAAGGGTGGAATGTTAAAAGTGGCCTGCAAAGAAAGATGGGCCCACCCCATCTCCACCATTGAGGCCGCCATATTGCTGCTACTGAGAAGTGAAGGAGTGGGAGGTCATGAGGAGCTTTGGAAAGGGACGAGAGGGGGATGGTACCATCTGTGAGGAAGACAGAGGGACAGAGAGAACTTTTTGGAAAGAGCCAAAGTTTTGACAGGAATCTGCCTCCTTCCTCCCTCCTTCTCCCATCTGTTTTGGAGAAATGTAAATGAGTTGGTGTTCCCAGGTGATGGCCTGCAGGGGCCTCTTTGGAATTCTATAAACTGGCCATCTGTCATCCTATAATAAATGATACCTATAAAAGAAAGTGATTATGGTGCTGATACGGGAAGAGGCATTTGTTTATATTCTTATAATATGTATCAGATTGAATAGAAAGTATCACTTACAATTGACAAATGGAGACTGGAGTTCCTCGGGGAGGGACCTGGGGACACACAGTGGCAGTGCTGGAGCCAGGTGTCAGAGACCAGCTCTGTTTCATGGGTCTCAGAGTACCCCAGGCTTCTGAAGGTGGGCACCCCACTTTTCACCTTTTCTGGAGGTCTAGGCTGTGCCTTGAGCCACTATGATGTGGCTGGTATGAGAGAAAGTTCACATGTCCCCTCCTGCTAAGGAGCAAGGAAGGGTGGCCCTGAGATGCCTATGCAGAGCCCACCGAGCTCAGTCTAGTCTCCTTAGCTCTAAATGGAGATGTATTTTCCAGGCCTCAGAACAACGGAACCTGTTTATAGAGTACTGGCCACTTTTCATGCCCCACAGGTTAGGTGAGGGATGCTTTATTCCTAACCTCTGTCTGGAGTCACAGAACATGAGAAAGGAAAAACCACACGTTCAAGGTTGTACATTAAGGATCAAGAAGCCATTTGCTGTTCTTTCCCTGCAGCACTCTTTGCCCCTTGAGGGTACACTGAGCTTCTCCCTCCTGTTTTGTTCATTGACTGCGTTCATATACACTTATATAAACATAAAATATATTCATGTAATATATATAAGCAGCTCAGACATTCCTAATCCAAAACTCCCCACCTGACCTTGTATGACTTACACACACCACACTAAAGCATGTGAAGTTACCTTTGGGCTGTGTGTAGAAGGCATATATGAAATGGGTTATGTATCAGGTGTATGTGAAGAAAAGCTGAATTCCATGTTTAGACTTGGGACGCATACCTAAGATATACCATTACATATATACAAATATTCCAAAACCACAAAACCAAGGAATTCAAAATGCATATGGTTCTAAGCATTGCAGTTAAGGAGTACCAACTCTATAAACATATGTACTCATTTAGTGCTTAACAGCAGCTGTAGAAGTGGTCACTCCAATCATGTCGACTATCCTAGTACATCTTTGGTATCCTTAGGAGGGATTCATGAGAACTTCTTCTGTGACCAGGATTTTGCCTTTAACCATTATGCCAGAATCAGTTTGTGTGAATAAAAACTTCATTCACTCTTTTCTCCCGGAATGGCTTTAGTGTATTGAGTTCTAATTTTTTGGTTTGTGAATAATTATGGTTCTCGAAAACTCTGACAGCCATGTCCTTTTCTTTCCCTTAAGTTGGCCACTCTGCGGGGGTTTGACTGAATCCTTTTCCGTGGCGCCTGTTCTGGTGACATGTGAACTCTTGTCCTGTTGGTGGGGGCTATGGTCAAGATGCCTTTCCTGGCTTTCTGCTTGAGACCCTGCCCATCTACAGTTTTCTTAATGAGATCAAAATCACCACCTTCCTCTTTTAGAAACTGTGACTTGGTTCCCCCGCCCCCCACCCTGCCCACACTGTTACCTCCAGTATTGTTACATAAAACTCTACTGCCTGCCTAACAGTCAACATATCTTGGAAGCCAACTAGCCAACCAGGAACTGTTAATGGGGCTAGAACAACCAAGGACCCTGAATTCAAGGTGTAATTTTAGTGAATTAAAATTGCTACTGGAGGGGAGTCTTGGGGACCTTCCATGATATAATTTCAAGGTGCTTTGTGTCTTGAAGAATTAAGCAAAACATGGAAAAATCTGTAAGGAAAGCAAAGCTTTTATTAAGTGAAAGCAAAAGCAAAAATACCCTGAAGCAGGAATGAACATCAGGGAAGATGTGGTTTAGGGGGTCCTTCTTTTCTAGGTCCAAGGCCTTTAATTAATTACTAAAGGGAAGGGAAGGGTTCCCTGAGGGGTGGATATTTCTTTGACTGACATAGTTGATTGGCATTGTGGGTTATATACCATTATATTTACTACACATGCATCATCTTGTGATCCTGAATAATCATATGCATGAGATGCCATCCATATGCATCAGTCCTGGGTCACCTTGGGACAATCTTTTTCCTTAGTGTACATACATGTCTCTAGGGGAATCTTCTACTGGGTTTTACTTTCTGATCGTGTTTCTTGTTTTGCCCTCCCTCCAAGAATGGAGCAGGCAGACAGCTTCAATACTAGCTGGTGGCAGCAGGAGGGTACCAACAGGGATCTGAGCTCTACTGCAGCAACCAGGGCTGAAGACTTTGAGTGCAAAGGCAATCAGACCTTCACAGCCAAGCAAGCAAAAATGTGTGGGGGAAAGGAAAGATTCTGAGACCTTTGGGAGCAGCAGGATGCCATCTGAGAGACTGTGTGTGTTACAGCTTTGAGCTCTCAGCAGACTTCTGGGTGCCAGCTGAGAGACTGTTGATGAGTGCTGCAGCATCTCAGGATGTCATCTGAAAGCAGTCCATTGCAGATCAAGTCTGCAGAGATCCAATCACTGGAGAGAGCAGCAGGAGAGGCAGGTCACTAGAGAGAGCTGTGGTAGAGCAGCATAGGGATAGAGAAAGTTTGGCGGCTCAGGTAAAAGCTATGGGCGGATCCAATTACATCCAGATGTGATTTTAACATTGAAGGGTGTGCCTTGAAAGCCCACCAAGAGCAGATGATCATAGGACTGTAGATGCACTGATGGAGGGGCGCGCCTTGGAAAAATGTACTAGGAACTATGGCAATGAAATGCCAGAATTCACGGCCAAGATCATTACAACACATTACGACACAAGGGATTTAAAATCCGAAGCCCATGCGGCTTCGCTCCGCCTCTTCCTCGTCTTCCTCTGGAAACACATGTTGAACATGCTCCGCTGCTCATTACCGTTTTGTACTGACCTGCCGGGAATCTACACTAGTGGAGAAAGTAAAGGCAGACCCTCCCTGGTGCTCCAGAACGCTGTCCTCAGAGCATCGAACCGGCCAAAACACTGGAGTGGAGTCCTGGGAGCCCCAGAGCATCAGAACGGTGAGACCAAGAAACTTTTCATCTTGCAAATAATTGGGCCCTAGAACCATAGAGACAATTCTTGGCTGATTAAAAGCCCACCCCACTTCAATGCAGGAAACAGATCAAATTTATAAACCTTAAGGTTTATTGTGTGTGTTACAGCTCTGAGCTCTCAGCAGGCTTCTGGCCTCGTCAGGCCTTAAGATCTGATGAATAAGACTCACAGTCTCTAAGACTTGTAGAGAGGCAGGTCACTGGAGAGAGCACCAGGAGAGACAGACCTTTGTCTCTGGCAGTTCTTGAAGGCCAGGGCAGGAATGATACACAGAAATAAGGTTATTTTTGATACATTGGTATAGAATCTTATATATTGACACAGATTTAATATTATTTTGATGCACATATATGTATGTTTCAACTCTTATATAGGGTATTGTACCTATGCAACTCATTTAAAAATACAAGGTTTACTTCCAGTCCTATTATAAGCTGTTATTACAAGTTAATTAGGATATTAAATAATACACGTTTATGGTTAACCAATCAAACTCATAGTCATATCAGATACTCTAGTTTATCACCAAAATATGCTACCTAGATTAGATGGATAGATAGATATCTTCAAAACCCTCAGAGGCCTACAGAATATGGAATACAAAAATGTTTTTATTATTTTAAGAATTCTTTGACTTAAGACAGCTCCTGACAGTACCTATTCATCTGGAAGAAGATTGAGCATCAAAAAATCTCCATTAGGAGATAACTTCTACTGGGCAAGAATGCCCCTGCTCTCTCAGCAAACAATAAGCTGTTCAAAAATGGACCAGACTTGAATGCAGGTAAGTCGGCAGCCTAATTTTGCCAAGACAGGGTAGGCAAGTCATTCTTATTTCCTGCTTCACAATTAAGTCTGTCAAATATACTTGTCCAGAAGGCTGACGGTGATGCTCCAATGGTATCAAGAGATATTTGGGACTGATTAGGCAGTAAACTGTCTCTATCATCTCTATAATTTTAGAAGCTGCTTGCCTGTACTTCCTGCTTACTCAGATAATAATTGTATCCCTTCTCAAATCTCTGATGGGGTTAAAGATTTAATAATTATAGTCTTACAACTAGACTTAAGTTGCTAAGAATTTAGAAAATGTTTTTAAAAGATACTTTAGGTCTAAATAGAACTTTGGTTGTAATATACAAGATATGATAGAAAATGATTTAGGTTTGAAGATTCTGAACTCACCAGTATAGGATAGATAAAAAGGTACTTTCTCCTAAATTGCCAAACACAAATGGACTGAACATTGTAAATAGATTTGTTACATGATAGTTTTCATAATTGTTTCATATTTGTTCTTACTGTATATAGATTAAAAATAGTCTTTTTTATTAAACAGAAAGGGAAAATTGTTAGGGTTATCTGAAAGCTGCTTGTATTCAATTGTTAATTGTTTGCCCCCTGTCTTACTTACTGTACAAATGAGTCCACAGTCACTTACCCAAAATGACATTTGTAACTCTTGCCTCCCAAAAATTCCCTGATTGGAGAATAAATTGGTGATTCTCTGCTGAGCATGGAGAGGTAGGTAGACTAAGGGATGTAGTTTTGGGGGGCCAGGGTCTGGAGAAAGACCAGGAGGAAGAGAAACAGGAAGGAAAGAGAAAGGACGTGTTCCAGAGGAGATCACAACAGCAAGTATGGGGAACTTTGGATGGGTGGAGGATAATTGATAGCAGGGTGTTACACTAGATTTTATGTTCAGCTCGGTGTTGTTTAGCCTTGAGTAAATCATAGTCTTCATGTGTGGTTATTTTGGGGAAGTTATTGATTAAGTAGTAACTAACCTTTATTAACAATATGAATGAATATTAATTATGAATATTCACCAACAGATGGATCTTGAGATGGAAGCAGTGGCCCCCAAGGCAGAGACAAATTCCCTTACAAAGCAAGTATGTACAGTGTCTCTTGGCACTCTGAAGGGAACTCTGAGCAAGTCTGGCTGCTACTGGTTGGACCTTCTGGAAGGTCTCAGGAGCAGGCTTCCTTCTCTGGGGCATCCATGAGCTGGGCTGAGAGACAGATTCTAGGTGGGAGCTGGAGTCTGAAGTCCTCTTTCTCTGTTTCCTCAAAGGATCTCACAATCCTGTTCACCCTGCTATATAGAGATGGGTAGGCTCTGATTATGACTGTGTGTGTGTGTGTGTGTGTGTGTGTGTGCTTGTGCACACATGCAAATGAGGTATAAAAAGAACCTATCAGGAGAGAACTTCCAAATCCAGAAGGGAAAGAGAAAACCTATCAGTATTTTCAATTAGGGCCATTGGTTTATTCCTTTGACCACCTTACATCAGTGTTGCTGTGGAAATTTGGAAAGCAGGTGGAAGGTGGGGAAAACCTTGGGTTTTCCTCTTGCTCCCCAGCTCCACTGGGTTTATTGTAGCCTGTAGTTTGAGCTTGTTTTTTAGCTTCTGAGGTCTTCCTGCCACAACAAATGTCCCATCTCTGAGTAGCCCACACAGGCATCACCAGGGGAGTTGATCCTGCAGCTGAGGCTGATGGCCTGAGGACACTGGGGCAGTTGGTACAAGTTCCCAAGTTCAAAGACCAGAGAACCTAATTGTGATGGTTTGAATAAGAATGGCCCCCATATGTGCATATGTTTGAGTGGGAGTATCACTATTTGAAGGGATTAGAAGGATTAAGAGAGGTGGCCTTGTTGGAGGATGTGTGTCACTGCAGGCAGGCTTTGAGGTTTCAAAAGCCCATGCCAAAGTGCCAGAGTCTCTCTTCCTCTTTCTGTCTACTGATCAGGATGTGGTTAGTTCTCAGCTACTGCTCCAGTGCCATGCTTGCTGCCATGCTCCCTGCCATGATGTTAATGGACTAAACCTCTGAAACTGTAAGCAAGATCCAATGCTTTCTTAAATGCTTTCTTTTATAAGAATTACCTTGGTCATGGTGTCTCTTCACAGAAATGGAACAGTGATTAAGACACTAGTTCTACTGTCCATAATCACAGGAAGATGAATGTCCCCACCCCAGAAAAATAGAGATCAAGCTTCCTCCTCATCTTTCTGCTTGTTTATCCTATTGGTCCTTCATCCAACTGGACAGGCACTCTCATTGGGTAAGATGGATTTTCCTTATCAAGTCTGCGATTCCCTTGCCAATATATTCTGGAAACACCTCCTAGACACACCTTGGGTAAAGACAACATTTTACCAACTAACTGGGTATCCCTCAGTCCAGCAAACCATCATGTAACACAAGAGCAGAGAAGGAGGCGGCAAGATGCCCTGTCTCATGCCTCTTGGGAGCATTGCACCCAAGAACCTTGTGATGCTTCACCTTGGAGGCCCTGCTCAGTGAGACTCACAGGCAACATGTGGAGGTTGGGAACACAAGAGTCACCCAGGGCCCATATCAGAAACTCTATTGCAGGGACTGGGAACCGAAGAACCTAGGCAACCTCCTGAAATGGAAAGGCAGAACAACAGACCTCCCAAAAGCTTCTAGAAAGTCCCCTAGCCATGCTGAACTTGGATTTTTATCTACATTAGACCCCTGTGGGGTCTAACCTCTGAGGTGGTAAGGAGATTTTGGGGTGGTACAACCCCAGCTCAAGGGAGTCTGTCTGTCATAGGTGGATCTGGCTGCTGTCACCAACTCACAGCTAGGTGGAGCTAATCCTGACTTGAGGGTGGCTTTGCCCTTCTGGACTTTCCAAGCCACCCATCTCTGAAAGCTGTGGGTGTTGGGGTGGCTCCTTGTGCAGACTGGAGACTCACAGCCTCAGCTGCCTCTCCCATCTTGGGTGTTGTACCTTCCCAACCCATGGAGCGTCAATCCCTTGCCCAGCTCTTTCTCTGGAAGAAAGCACTCTGAGTCTTTAGCCCTTTTTTGACCATTGACCACATGCCAAGCTCTCCAAAGAAATTGTCCACATCTCTTATTTGTGACTTCCTACAGCATCTGACAAACACATCAGTATTTCTAGCATCTCCCATTGCCAGCTGTGTCATTGGACAAGTCACTTGACCTCTCTAAACCTTGAGTTCTCTGCCTATAATAAATACCTTCCTCTGAGGCTTATTATAAGGAATAGATGAAACAATGACCATTAAGCCTTCAGCACAGTAACTGGCAGACAGCAAACGCTAATAAAACTGAGCTCTGTGGCATTAGTCACCACAACAGGTGGAGCCTGTAATGCCAGCACTGGAAAAACAGAGGCAGAAGAATCACAAGTTCAAGGCCAGCCTGAGGGATATAGTAAAGCCCTGTTTAAAACATAAACACAGTGAGAGGGAGTGGAGGAGAAATAATAAAAATTAACTACAGCAAATACATTGAAAAGGTGTGTTCCACTCACCATTTTCCAAGTGAGAAAATTGATATTCAAAGAATATCATAGAGGTTGGTGATAGAGGTTGGTGAAAATAACCCAGCTTAGGATGGTGTTGACTTGGAAAGTAAACCCACCTGGTGAAGTTTGGGGTTTCCAGGGACAGACTCAGGGGAGGGATTTCAATCCTGAGCTCTAATACTCTGTCTGTGGAGAGAGTAGCGGAGCACAGGCATTCACTGCTCTCTTTTGACCATGGGCATTGCTTCAGGTTCCTGCCATCTTCTCCCCAAGGCCTTGAATGGTAAGCTAAAATTTAAAAAAAAAGCAAAATATAAAACTCTTCTTTAATAAAATTCTTTTGCTCCTGTACTATAATTACATAGCCTCTCCCCCCCCAGTCCTCCCTCCAGTCCTCCTTCCTTAAGCTGCTTTAGTGGGGCATTTCATCATAGCAACAGGAAAGGAAACTAAGACATGGCTGTTTCTGCTGCTGCAGTTCATGTCTGCTTACTCCATTGACTTTAACTGAGTGCAAGCTACACGTGGGCCAGGCCCTGTCAAGAGCCCGAAGAACACAACGATGAAGGAGAGACCCTGAGGCAAGGCCAGCCAGCTGCCGAGATTAGGATCTCTGAAAACTAATAGCCACAGTGCAAACAACGTACAAGTTAGGACTGGGATACAGTGGAGAGCAAAGACCTCTCTGGGGCTCATTTGGGGCTACTTTTCATCTCATGGACCCCGAGTCTTGCTCATGGAGCTCAGGATTGCAATCCCCCCCGGATTTGTCCCTGGAAATCCCATCCTTGTTCAAATCTACCCAGATCCCAGATGCCACATCCTGCTCCAGTTTTTCTTGTGTGACTCAGTGGCCTCTTCAGGGTGACCGACAGAGCCTTGTCTCACCAGCTACATAGGCCCTGGCTAATTAAGAACCTGACTGCTGTAAATCATGAGGCTCCACAGGGGTGGCTACCAGCACACACGGTAGACCCTGGATGTTACCTACCAGCTTGCATGTGGGCCCATCTCTCTCTCTCTCTCTCTCTCTCTCTCTCTCTCTCTCTCTCTCTCTCTGTGACTACATTGGAAACTTCCTTGGGTTTCTTAAAGCATCTGGCCTACCCAAAGCGTCATGAGTGCCTGTAGAGATCCTTTCAGACAAAAATAACAGAATTATCAGTGCTTTAGACAAACATGGAGCTGTTTCCCTCCAATACAAGGAGCTGGTGTCAATGATTTTTATGCTGAGAGTTCAACAGCAAGGGTTCACTTCTGAAACTGTGGCTTCTGCCTCCCGTACAAACACAGCAACCCCAGCTCCTCACAGATGGAAAAGAGCTGTGAGATCAGCTTTTGCCCTGAACCCTGCTCCCTTTATTTTATCGGCCATGGCAGTGTCCTGTGGCCTCCCTAGACTCCAGAGGCTGGTGAAACAGATTAGCTGTTCATGTCCCCTTAAAAGTATCGCTGTTCTTAACTGCAAGGTGACAGTATGAGGACACTGGCCTTTGGGAGGTGATTGAATCCTGAGGATGAAGTGGTATGAAAGAAACTCTGGGGGAGGAACTCCCTCACCCCTTCTACCATGTGAGGTCACATGAAAAGATGATGGTCCAGGAACAGGTTGCTGCTGCCTTGACTGCAGGCTATCCAGCCTCTAGACTGTGAGAAAGACTTTCTGTTGTTTATAAGCTATCCAGAATGGGGTATTTTGTTATAACAACACAAATGAAGCATTTGGGGATAGAAACATTTACTCTTAAGCTTCCAAAGTGTAGGGGGTTGGAAGAGGACTTGGGGTTAGAGACAACTGACAAGGTCTACTGAATCAATGCATCAATCAATCAATCAGAAGGAGCTGCAACCAAGACCCTTATAGGATAGAAAGGGCTCCAGAAGTCTGGTTGTCAGAGCAAGTATGGCCACTGAGTCAAGGCTTAATGAAAATTTGTCTCCAACTTTCCACTGGCCCTCTTACCCTTCTCCAGCCCTCTTTATGGGCCTCTCACAAGTGTGGGTCTCCAGCACAATGCTTCATGACAGGAGCAAATGGGCAGGGGTCTGTCTCTCACTGGCCCCTGCCTTCACGCTGTCCATATAAGATTGATAAATGAAACCAATACCTTTCAACAGTGTAATTTTCATATTTAATGAGCGTGACTCAAAAACTATTACATTAATTAGTCAAATCCCACAAACCGTTAATGGTGCACTCGGTAATTAATATTGTATTCAATTAAAAAATGACCTGATTGGGGGTTGCTCCCAGGTTAGGGGATGGGGTGTTGTAACTTTGCGTGACCCTGTTCACTCGCAGAGCTGGGCTGTGGCTGTTTTTTCTATTTTATGCAGCTCACAGAGAGAGAGGTCACCAGGAGAACCTGGTCCCCCCTCCCACCAGCACCCTGGCCAGGGGCTGGCATCCCCTCTGTCTCAGGCTCTCCCCTCTGCCTTTCCCCCTCTTCAGACAGCTTACTTGCTGTGATTTATGGGAGGGCCTGGCACAAGGCTCACAGACTGGAAAATTTCCAGTTTACACAAGAATTCCCTGAAAAATGAGCTTGGTTAATTTATTTCTTTCATTAACGAGTTGGAACTGTGAGATAATCTTTCCGCGTGCCCCTCCTGTGCCCACCCCACATGGCTCAGACAGCTGACAAGCTAGGCCCTTGTTTCTTCCTGCCTACCCAGCAGACAGGGTTTGGTGAGGTGGGGGGTGAGGGGCTGACTGCAATGGGTCTCTGTCTGCTGGGACTAGGAGCCTTTGGCCAATCAGGAAGGCCCATCTTGTCTACCTTAGGAATGATCAGGCCTGAACCACAGACCCTAGCTTGGTATTGGCTCAATATGATTTCAGAAGGTGCAGCTCTTTGGTACGTGGGTGGCCATGACCGAAGGGTTCCTGTCTGCCTGCTGCCTGTTCTCCATCATGATGACCATGAATTCAAACCCTCTTGAAATCATGAGCCCCAAATTAAACGCTTTCTCTTACAGGTTGTCTCAGCCATGGTGTTTTATCATAGCATAAGAAAAGTGATCAAGATAACTAATATAAGAACAGTGTGGTCAGGAGAGGACATGTAGTGGTTAATCTTTGTTGTCAACTTGACTGGACTTGAGCCGCCTACAAGACACACCTCAGGGTGTGTCTATGAGGGTGTATCCAGAGGCTTAACTGAGGCAGGGAAGACTCCCTGAATGTTGGCAGCTGTTCCATGGGCTGGCACCTTGGGCTGAAGAAAAAGGGGGGAAGCAGGGAGCCAAGGAAATTCAGTATTCATCTGCTTCCTGGTTCACCGAGACATGAGCAAGCAGCTGTCCTCTCTTGTCATCACAGCTTCGAGCTAGTGCCATGGCCACACTTTCACTAACATGACGGACTGGACTGCCACAATAAACCCTTCCAGCTTTAAATGGTTTCTTGTCAGGTATTTGGACATAAAAAGGAGAGTCACAAACGCAGGTCATGACAGCAATTTGGGGTCATCTGTGCTCATGGCTGTGAACTCAGGGGACACCTGGCTCTATGACTTGCTTATCTAGGTTCTCAAGAAAATAACATACTCTTTCTGATCCCAGGAGTTTCCACCTTCACAGTAAATATGGAGACAAGCACTCTGTAACATGTTATTCACGGCTGAGGAACAGAGCTCGTAGACTGGACCAAGCACATTACCTGAGAAGGGCCTGTGTTCTATGTGACATCTGAGATTTTGTCACAGTGGTTGCCCCCTAAATAAAGATCTCAGTGAATAATATTTGATTTTCTGTTTGAAAATGAAATCCATGATGATATGGTCTAAATAAGTGAGTAATATGTAGATACTATCATATCCTCAATAAGACATAAAGAAGAAATAGTAAAAGTAGTAGAGTTTTTAAAAGCATGATGTTAGGTATAATATTATTTCTTAAAAGATAAAACACAGGTCATTAATAATAAGAAATTTAGCCAAGCGGTGGTGGCACATACCTTTAATCCCAGCACTCGGGAGGCAGAGGCAGGTGGATCTCTGAGTTCAGGGCCAGCCTGGTTTCCAGAGTGAATTCCAGGACAGCCAGGGCTACACAGAGAAACCCTGTCTTGAGAAACTTAAATAAATTAAATAACAGTAAGAAGAAAGTTATATTTTAATGTGTGAATGATGGAGGGCTGGAAATGGCTGCTAACCCTGAGGAAAGTCTGCAGACACTATGAGCTTTCAGTTTTGATCAGAACTCGAGCCATGTAAGATGTCTCCACCAGGGGAGCCATGCTGTGGGAACACGGTGCCTTTCTGTACTCTGTGCCCAACAAGCCTGAGATCATTTCAAAATATAAACTTCAATTTTTTTTTTCAATATAGTCTGGGTTGTTTTCAGATCGTATAAGATTTTGCCTTTTAAAAATATTTTTTAAAGCAGTTGGAGGCTTGAACTTATTTGTTGATTTGCTGTGATTTTTTTTTTTAAATAGGGTCTCACGTAGCCCCAGGCTGGCCTCTGATTAGCTATGTAGCCAAGGCTGGCCTTGAACTCTGGCTCTTCCTGCCTCCACCTCCTGAGCAACAGGAGTTCACCACCATGCCTAACTCACTGTGAATTCAGCAGCAACAAATATAGGCTGATCCTGCCAAATAACAAAATACTGAGTGTCTCCAAATGCAGCTTCATCATCTGAAACAGTGACCAATTTTTATCAATGTCCTGAACAACAAATACAGTTTCATCTTGATTTATAGGAGTTGAATTTACAGAAAATTTGGAAATGTTAAAATTCTGTAAAAAAAAAAAAAAAAAAAAAAAAAGCTTTGTAAGCACAAAGCAATGTTTAAAATAGAAAGTTCCAGATGAGCGTGGTGGCTATGCCTTTAATCCCAGCACTTGGTAGGCAGGGGCAGGTGGATCTCAGTGAGTTCAAGGCCAGCCTGGTCTACAAAGAGAGTCCAGAACAGCCAGGGCTGTTACACAGAGAAACCCTGTCTTGAAAAACCAAATAAATAAATAAATAAATAAACAAATAAATAAATAAAAATAAAAGAAAGAAAGTTACAGAGTTGGAGCTACCTAGATCACATTTCTCACCTACATGGCCAGGAGATTTTCAAGTTCCCAAGAGTCACAAGGTGATTGTTCTTGTGCAGCTTCCTCTATGTGTGCCAGGAGCTGGTACCCTAGACAAACCAACTGACACCCACATGGAGTCTACCATTCCCCCCCCAGGAGGAAGAAACTTCCTCCAGAACCACAGGGCTCCTGCTTGAGCTCTTCATCCCTAACACTGGGGTGGACTCTCTTCACACAGATAGCTATGAACTTGGGCCTGCAATGCCAGCCTCCCTGAGTCACACCTTTGTTAGGAGGTGGCACCCTTGTCCTCTCTCAGTTGCTTCCTTGAGTTTGTAATTCCATTGGTGTTCCAAACATCAGTGTCTGTGATGGTTACTACTGAGTGTCAGGCTGACAGGATCTAGAATCACTGAAGAGACCAGACCCTGGGTTTGCCTGTGAGGAATTACGTAGATTGGGTTGGCCTCAGGGCACACCAGTGAGGGATTTTTCTTGGTTAGGTTAATTGAATTGGGAAGATCCATCCTACATAGAAGGATGTCCAAGAAAAGAGCCTTTTGCCTGCTTGCCTCCGTCTAGTGCTGGAGAATGCTGATGATATCAGAACCTTCATCAGCTTCATCAGCTTTCCAATGTGGACTGAAGACTAGGGCCGCTCTTTCATGGCACCAGATCAGGACTATGGAGGCATCCAGCCTCCTGGAGTCAGGAGACAGTGACTTCTCCACCTTATATAAATCAATCTAATTAATCCTTTATAATATACATTTATTCTATCAATATGTCCCTCTAGAGATCCCTGACTAACAAAGATCATTTTCATGAATGAGTCATTCAAAACCAGGCACCAGGATCTAATTTCCTAGACGTAGCCATAGTCCAGTATCTAGATGAGGCTTGCAAGTAACGGTTCACAACCTGATTTGTCAATAAAGTTTTATGGAAACAGGACTCAGCCCGTGTCTGCATATTGTTTAGGTCTGTTGCTGATGGGAAATTTCTGTCCTTCAAAGCCTAAGATTTTTTTGTTTTGTTTTTTTTTTGTTTTGTTTTGTTTTGTTTTGGTTTTTTTTTTTTTTTTGGTTTTTCGAGACAGGGTTTCTCTGTTTAACAGCTCTGGCTGTCCTGGACTCGCTTTGTAGACCAGGCTGGCCTCGAACTCGCAAAGATCCGCCTGCCTCTGCCTCCCAAGTGTTGGGATTAAAGGCGTGCGCCACCACCGCCCGGCTCTTCAGAGCCTAAGACTTTTGTTATTTGGTCTTTTCTAAAACAATGTTTGCCGACTCCTGGTTCATACAATCACCAGATGCTCTATCTAAAGGATGTATACACTATGACAAGAAACGCTATGACAACATTTACCCTTCTGTGGTGAGATTTCACAGGGAAGCCAGGCTTGTCTTTTGCCCCTCTAATCTTCATCTTCATCCGCTTCAAACTTCCCACTTTATTCTTGGAATTCTCTTGATTGGTCAGTCTGCCTCTTATTAGCACCTAAGGTTTCTTGGGATGATGTGACAGGTTGAACCCTGGACTCCTCCCAGCCACCCCTGGACCTCTTAGTTCTATCCCTGGAGGTCTCCATCATTGTTCTGCATCAGGACACTAAGTGGATACATGTCCACTCCGCTGCCTCTTTTGGGTGGGCCTCACTTAGGAACTTGGCTCTATGTGTGGTAAATAAATACAGATCCATGCCTTCCAGTCAGGAGGTAATGATGACTAAATGTTGTTAATATTATCACACACACACACACACACACACACACACCTTTGAGCTCCATCTAGATCTAGGATGCCCCAGGTTTTACAGAACCTTTGACCTGTCATGAAGACCCATAGAGGAGAAGTGTCCTTCCTTTACTGACTTCCTGTTCTCCATCCTTTCTCCAGGAGATGGCGGGACGCTCTCTAGGGTAGGTGACGCTGTAATTCCAAGGCTCTATAATGAGTTTTTAGTTACATGGACACTTAATAGAATTTCCTGAGAAAGAGGTTGAGTCTACATAATTCTAGACCTCCTACTGACTCGAGCATAATTGCTGCCAATAGACAAAGAAGTAATTACTGTGTGGCCTGCCTTCTGTCTGAAGCAAACAGCCATGCTTCTGGGGAGCTGAGGCGTTCTATTGCTCTCAGCTGTGTCTGGGCCTCTGTCCTTGAAAGGACCTGTGATCCCATCAGTCACATGTCTGCTGAGTCTCTGACAGGGAAGGAACATCGGGTAGTGGCCCTCAAAGCTCTCCATGTCCTTATCCTTTGATCCCTGGAATATGCTTTAGTGTACAGTGAAGGGGACTGAAGGTTGCAGTGACATTCAGGACACTCACCAGCTGACCTTCACAGGAAGATTTGCTGGCTTGTCTGGCAGCCCCATAGAATCACGAGGGTCCTCAGAGGTGGAAGATGGAGGCGACAGGAGAGTCAGAAGATTGTGATCTGAAAAGGACTGCGCCTGTTGTTGCTGGCTTTGAAGGCAGAGGGAGGAAATACTGGAAGGGAATGTATCTGCATGGTAGAGTGTTTGCCTAGCATGTGTGCTGTTCTCAGTTCCATCCTGGGAAAACAAAACATTGACGAGTGGCCTCTGAGAGCTAGGAAAGGTCTGAGGAGAAGCCTTGGGGTGTAAAAGTGCTTGCTGAACCTGCCTGATGACCTGTTTCCAGAATTCACGTAAAGAACTAGATGCAGAGGTCGGGATCCCTGTTCCCGGCACACCCATGGAGTGATGGGAGGCCAAGAGAGAACTGGCTGGAAGCTTACAGGCCAGGTATCCTGGAATATGTTGCACAGCAAGAGAGACTTTGCCTCAACAACATCTAAGAAAAGAACTGACTCCTCCAAATTGTCCTCTGACCGCTACACACACACACACACACACACACACACACACACACACACACACACACACAATGGCATACATGTGTCCCACTCTCCCTCATACAAACATACATGCCAAAAAAAAACAGTTAAAATTTTATTTCTACAAATTATAAAGGGCAGAACATGGAGTCTTTCCAGAGCTTCTAGAGAAAAAAAAAAAAATCCTGCTGACACCTTGGTTTTAACCCAGGGAAACCCATGCTGGGTGTTTACCTTCCAGAGTAGTAAGATAATAAATCTGTTTTTTCATGGCAGCAAGTAGCAACTTGTTGCAGTAGCCAGCTTGTGAACCAGGCTCCTCACCAGAGGGCAGGAGGAGGCGGATGTAGGGCTCACCAGTAGAGATGATTCTGGCAGTTAAGGCTACCTGCTCAGGACCCAGCCCGTCCTGTACTGTGCGCATCACTGTGGGAAAGGCTGAGACAGAACACAGCTGATTTTCCCATGACAGCCTCTGCATCTCCAATGTGTCCCCCAGCACCTGGCACAGAGTGAGCCCCAGAAACATTCACTGCAGGGCCAGTGAGCAGAAGAACCTTCTGTGGCTCCATAAGGAACGGCGTGACCTCTTATTTCTGCCCCACCTCAGCACCCCCTCGGTCCTCTGTCCACTAGCAGCATCACGTCTTCCCCCAAGAACACTTTTCCTCGTCCCCATTTGGAGGAACTGGCAGAACATTACATCTCTGCCCCGCCTCTGGCCACACGGATTCAAACTCTGTGTATGGAGGCCCTTTGAGAACGAGGCCCTCTTCGAATTCAGGTATCTGAGCTTTGGATGAGTCCTCCAGCATCTAGCTAAGCCTGTTCTGTTGTTCCCATTTGGAGAAAGTTCCTGGGGGTTGTTCATGTAGGACTCCACAAATGCCAATCCTGGAGGCAGATTTTCAACATGGGAACTTATGAGAGCAAGAAAGGAATAGTTCCAGAACACACAAACCTCCATAACTATAGGCTATAGGCCTTTTGGGTAAACATATAGATACACTTGCTCAAAAAAAAAATATTCTAGAATCACCTCACTTTTTTTCAGTTCATTCTTGTCAACTTACTATGTCAATCATGCTCACCAGTCTCTCTGTCTGTCTGTCTCTCTCTCTCTCTCTCTCTGTCTGTCTCTCTCTCTCTCTCTCTCT
>CAJQZJ010000909.1:3191440-3210582 GCA_907164525.1 Lophiomys imhausi
TGTGTGTGTGTGTGTGTGTGTGTGTGTGTGTGTGTGTGTGTGTGTGTATATGTATATATATACATATATATGTGTGTGTGACATATATGTGTGTATGTATATATAATATGTATGTATATTGTGTGTGTGATTTTATTCCATCTCTCGAATGAGTTCAAATGGAGGCCAGAGTTCTCATGTTTTTCTGTACACTTAATAATTATTTTGAAATTGTTTATTGCCAAAGAATATTACACTTTACTCATGTTCATGTAGATCTCTATATCCATCTGCCAACTGTCGTAGAGCAGGCCACAGGCCAGACACAGCAAAGACTCACTCAATTTTGTTGAAATCTTGGAAGCCAGGGGAATACGTGCACTGGGAATGAGTACAGGAGGGGGACAAAGCATCATGAATAAAGCATTTCTCATATAAACAAAAGAGAAGGAATTGTATGCCGGTAAACAGGCTGGGAGGATTGTTGAAACTTTGGAGAGCACAGCCCTTCCCTGGTAAACACAGCAGCAGTGGCTTCCTAGTGGGTAGGAGAGCTTCCTGGTGTGACCCTATAAGCACAGAGCACCGCTGAGAACCTACACCTGGCCACCATACCGTCACAGGAGGGCCACTAGTGGCAGGGCAGCAGAGAAGGCAATGATACAGCATGATCCCAGCTGCCCTGGATTGGGAGGGACTTTTGTACTGTTAACCTGCCCTCAATTCATCTTATAACCTCACTATTCAGGGTGGAAAGCTGAGGCTGGGTCATGTTCCCATATTGTCTCTTAAAAGACCAAAGCTGTCAGTCAAAAGGTAAAAACCACCTCTCCCAGCTGAATGGAGAATTAAATAAGTAACAAATTCAAGTCAATTAACTACTTTCCCCCTTGATCTTTTGTTTTATAACCAACACTGTTTGTTTGGGTTCAATTTTCCTAATGTTGCCTATATTATTAGAACCAGCTCTTTCTGCATGGAGTAGAAACTATGGAGTTCTAGGAGAGAGGCTGCCAACTAGGGGTGGCATACAGGAAGAGGATTCTTACATCGTATGCCTGTAAGAGTACCTGAGACTCTGGTAGAACTGTCAGCAACAGCCCTTTGCTGAGAGGGCTCCAGCAACAGTGGCTGGGAACTGGCTTCCTCTGTCTCTGGATCCTTCTGCAGCCACAGGACAGCAGCAGGACTCCCTTCCTCACATCCTTCTTGGTTGTCTGCAGTCAGGAATGTGACTGGTCCCTTCTGGTGTTTCGTGCATTGTGCATTTCCCAGAGACTGGTCAGAGAGCAGCCCCTTCTTCAGGTTAAGAGTCTAGTTGCTGTCCTTGGTGCTTAAACAGCAGCCCTAGAAGATGACTTTAGGCTCAACATTTTACAGATGTGAAAGGACCAGGCTCCAGTGTCTCTAATCCTAGATGCTTTGGTGACAGCTCTTCCAAACGTTGGATGCCATAATCCTGAGCCTTCAGGCAGAGGATTATAAGAGGAGGATGATAGTTCTGAATATTTAGTCACACATAAGGGCCCCCGTCACTGGGCGTATGGAGCTGGGTTGAAGTCTAGAGACCTCTCACCATCTGATTCAGTTTCTCAACTTTATGTGAACTCTAGTGGGTGTGCATGGCACTAGGGGTGCAGTGTCGTGTTCTTGGATAATTTATCCACCATATTTTCCAGCTTTAGAGAGGAGAGACTCTTCTCTCAAAAGACTTATCCTGGATCTGGAGAGATGGCTCAGTGGTTGAGCATTGACTGTTTTTCCAGAGGACCAGGGTTCAATTCCCAGCATCGACATGTTGGTTCACAATCATCTATAACTCCAGTCCCCAAAGACTTGACACCCTTTTTGGACTCTGTTGGCACCACACACACACACACACACACACACACACACACACACACACGTGGTACATAGACACATATGTAGGCACAACTCAAATACACATGCAATAAAATAAAAATAAAACTTAAAAAAAAAGGCTTATCCTGAGCCTACTTACTCTCTCCCTACCCTCCTCCTGCCTAGATGCCAGGACTAAGATTCTAAATCCTGTGAGGTTAAAGGTCAAACCCTCCCTTCTTTGACACAATGGTTACTTTTGTGAGGGGCTCCATATGTCTCCTGGACGACAACCAGCTACAGCCCTGGCTACACCCTTCCCTGTCTGGGGCCTCCTAGCTGTGCCTGGATCTTTGATTGAGTCTATCCTGGGTCAGGGCTTCTGTCAGGATCTTAGGAGTCAGCTGCTGCTGTGCAAGTGGCCTACTCTGGGTACTTTCTCCCTCGTGAGTGGGTGCCAATGCTCCACTCAAAACCTCCCTCCATGATGTGCCTAAAAACACCAGCCCCTAAAACACCCAGTGACTGTCCCGTGGTTCTCAGGCTCTTCAGAAGTTATGACCCTGCCCTCAGCCTCCTGTCATCTCGTCCTGTGTGCTTTCTCCCCTCTCTGACTCTGTCCTGGATGTCTCAGCCACACAGCATGTCCTCTTCCTTATCTACTACTTCTAATCTGCTTCTGGTCATTCTGCAGAGGTTCAAACCTCACGTCTTTGGGGACATTTCCAGCTCGGTGTTGGGCTGAGGTCCTTGGGAATGACAGCACCCCTGCATAGGCAGGGTCCCAAAGTTCAGCAGCAAATTGTCAAGTGAGGCACTTCATTGTAGCTGGTGAAAACCGGCCTGAGGCAGATGTTAACAGCTGGGGAAGAATGGAGAAGCCAGGTCTTGGGAGACTTTGGGGAATACTGTTTGTACCAGAGATAACTGACTAAACTAGGCAGGAAAGCTACAAGGTCCTGCCACTTCTGAGGACACTACTATTGGGTGTTCAAGGAGGGTGAAGCTGTCATAAAGGGCCACTTCTGAAACGTGAGATGCTACTCAAATGCTTGATGAGAAGAGACAAGTTAAGACAAGCTCCATGTGTGTCTCTGGCCTCTTCTTTACAGCACACTTGACATTTCCTCTGTTTCTCAGAGTGGGACCCTCTAACTCAGGGGCAAGGAACCGGTAATAAGGAAAGGTGATCCATTCCTGGGTGACTGACTGGCAGGCTTGCAGAATTAATCAGAGTCCTTAAGTGGCTGAGAAATGAACTAGCTATTAAAACCTGTCTTTAATAAGAAAAATAAAGTTAGAAAATGGGTGCAATTAGTAAGCCATAATAAAAAACAGGTAAAGGGTCACTTAGAAAAATTAAATGCTAGAGAGCTACATAAATCATAGGGTCCTGTGGCACACAAATGGAAAGGTCTGGCCAAGAATTAGCTGATGAACTTAGAGAACCCTTGACATCTACTTCCAAGGGACAAGAGTGGACACAAGAGATGGCTGGAGAGGAAAAATGCAGGACTTGAAAAAACAGAAGGAAGACTGAATCTAGCATTCCCGCCCCCAAGGAAGCTATAAGTTCTGTTTGTAGGCAGGCCATGGGGAAAAATTTATGATTAAAAATTTATGATAAATTTTATGAGTAGAAAATCCAGTAACCAGCTGGAGGGCAGCAGACTCCGAAACCATCAACTCCACTGGCAGGTTTACGCAGAAGTCATGCCGGGAAGCCATAATGTTTTTTTTTATACTAACTAATTTGTAACACTAGTGGGAAGAGGGGCCACTAAAGATTTCGTGCTTTTTTTATTTTAGAAAAGACTTTGATTCAGAGTCTCGTGAAATCTGACTGGCAAAATTAATTTCAATTGGCACGGACTGGGATCAGCCCCGAGATGGAGCTCAGCTGAAAGTCTATAAACCCAGGTGTGATAAATGGAGGGCACAGACAGGGGGCCGGGGAGAGGCCTGGGCTTCAGCTGGCAGGGGTAGGATGAGAGCAGACTCCACTCTTCCTTCAAGTCGGGTCTTCATCAATGTGAGGTTCATGGTCGATGGTGAAATGCATATGTGTAATTCAGCCTAATACATATGTGTAATTCAGTCAGGCAGGCACAGAGAGCAAAGGGAGGGAAACATGAGAGATGGACATAGACAAAAATGTTCCCCCACCCAAGTTAGTGCATGCTGCACACCAGGGTGCCAGTACCTGAAGAACCAATGCCTAGCTGGCAGCAGAAGTCGGAGTCCAGTTAAGTCAGAAAGTCCCTCAAGGAACAGAGTTCATTCAGGGGTTCACAGCTGCCAGGAGTACAAGAAAGAGAAAACAAAGATACTCTCTTCCACATAGGGATCAGCATCAAGGTAAGCTTCAGATTCAGGAGGATCAAGGCCCTGACTCAGTCTCTCTCTCTCTCTCCCTCTCTCTCTCCCCCCCTCTCTCTCCATCTCTCTCTCTCTCCCTCCCTCCCTCCCTCTATCTGTCTGTCTTTCTCTCTAACTATCTGTCTTAGTCAGTGTTCTATTACTATGAAGAGACCCCATGACCACAGCAACTCTTAGAAAAGAAAGCATTTAATTGGGGCTGGCTTATAGTTTCAGAGGTTCAGCCAATGATCATCACAGAAGGAGCATGAAGGCACACAGGTGGACATGGTAGCTGAAAGTTCTGCATCCGGACCAGAAGGCAGCAGGAAGAGAGAGCCATCCGGCCTACCTTAGACTCTTAAAAACCCAACTCCAGTGACATACCTGCTCCAACAAGGCCACACCCCTTAATCCCTCTCAAGTAGTGCCACTCCCCAATGACTAAGCATTCAAATACAAGAGCCATATATGTATGTGACCATTCTTATTCAAACCACCACACCATCTCTATCTCTCTGTGGGAGGGTGGGGGGGCATGGAGTGGGCATGGGTAACCTCAGGCATTATCCACCATTTTTTTTAAAGATGGGGGTCTCTGACCTGCAATTTTTGAGTGCTAGACTAGTTGGCTAGAGAGCCCCAAGGATCCACCTGTCTTCACTTCTCCAGTGCCGAGACTACATATATGCACCACCCACTCTCCCTTTAAAATTTTTTAAAATGTATTTATTTTTATGTACATTGGTGCTTTGCCTGCATATATGTCTGTGTGAAAGTGTCAGATCTCCTGGAACTGGGGTTACAGACAGCTGTGAGCCACCATGTGGGTGCTGAGAACTGAACTCAGGTCCTCTGGAGGAGCAGACTGTGCTCTTAACCACTGAGCCATCTCTCCAGCCCCACCCTCCTTTTATAAAAGTGAGTTCTGAAACTTGAACTCAGGTCCTTGTGCTCGCAAGCAAGCATTTTACCCACTGAGCCATTCCCCCAGACCTGGGCTTACTTTCTTTACCATGTTTTGGCTTTGCCTACCCTCCCACTAGTGTTGGCCTAACTCTGCTTTCCTTGTAACTGCAAGATGCCTACAATTATATTAATGAGGTGATGGTGACCCCCCCCCAAAGCTGTGCCCATGCTGAGAAACATGTGAATCCCTCTTTTAAAAGGAAGACTGAAACTTTTGTCTTTTCTATTTTTAAATTAATTTTTATTTTATGTGTATGAAGGTTTTGCCTGTCTGTATGTTGTCTTAGTTATTGCTGTGATAAAACACCATGACCAACTTGGGCATTTTCTTAATTAGTGATTGATGGGGGAGGGTCCAGTCCATTGTGAGGGGGCGCATCTCTGGGCTGGTGGTCCTGGGTTTTATAAGAAAGCCGGATGAGGAAGCCATGAGGAGCAAGCCAGTAAGTAGCACCCTGAGAAAGATGGAAGCCTTGCATAACTGCTGCTCAGTTGATGGAAATAGAGCAACTGCCTTGGGCCAAGCACTCTAAAAGAAAGTGGGTCCCCATAGCCTGTCTCTGTATGAGAGTTCACATGAATTAGGTTTTTCTTAAGCCCCCAAAAGCTCATGTGTTGAAGGCTTGGTTCCCAGTTGCTGGCACTAATTGAGAGGTCATTGGATGATGAGAGTGTTAACTTCATCAGGGGGTTAATCCCAGAATGGGGGTACATACTGAAAGCCTGTTAGGAAGTAGGGGCTGCTGGAGGAAGTGAATGACTGGGCCTTTCCTTTTCTCTTCCCTCTCACTTCCCCTCTCTCCTCTCATTTCCTGCTTCCTCTCCCCATCTTCTGTTAGAGGAAGATCTAATCTCAGAGACTGATTTCAGTGCTAGAGATCTGATTATTTCCCTTTCTGAGGCACTCTCTGATTGGTTAATAAAAGTCGGTGATGGCCAATTAGCTGGGCAGAAAGAGTATAGGAAGGTGGGACTTCCTGGGACGAAGAAAAGAACCCTGGGTTTCACGATGAGGATCTTCCCCTGCCAGGTCTCCAGAGCAGCAAGACATCTGCATATGAGTTCTGTGAGCCCTGAAGGTATAGCAAGCCACATGGGTGGTCTGGCATTAATTTAGGTGAGCTAGTTAAGAGTCTGCCTAGCTAAGGGCTAAGTGTTGAAACATTAAAAGGTCTTAGTGTATTTACTGGGAAAACGGCCATGGTGTCCTATAGGCCAACAACTAAGGCAATACAGGCCTACTGGCCTCCTCCCAAGCCCCAGCAGCTGCCTCTCCAGGCCACTGACAATTCTGCTGGCCTAATATGACAACTTATAGTTACTAATAAATATCATTGTTAACAAGGTTGCAGTTTCAGTCTTCCTCTTTTTTCTGGCTTCATTCAGTGAGCAGCTTCCCTGCCCTCTGATGTTTTTGTTTTTACCACAAGCCCAGAAACAAAAGAGGAGAGTGAGAGGGGGGAATCCCTGCGGCTGATACTTCTGAGACTGGGAGCCAACATGAACCTGCCTTTCCTTGTTTTTCTGGGGTATTTTCTCAGAATAACAGAAAACCTGACTAACAAAGATGGATTGAAGTGGAGACTACCACCCAATCTGAGCCACCCTATGTGATGGAGAAGCACCCCAGGGGAGATCAGAACAGCTCCTGTTTACACCATCATGAATATTGTGATTCAGGGCTGTTCTCTCTCTGACTCACTCACCCAGGAAAGAGACAGATTCTGGCCAGGAGACATGGAAGAATTTGTAGCTGCACACATGGAAATGCGTGTTAGAAAGCAATAAGAGGGCCCAGTAAGGGAGAGATGGAAGCTCCTGGGGACAGACCTTGTATTTGAAAAAGAAGGAATTGAGAGTAGATGGATGCCAAAAACCAGGCAGGTGTGAGGATGTGAAAGAAGGATGCAGAAATGCAGTTCGTCAATAGTCATAAGTAAATGGATGATTTTTTTCCCACTTACTAATGTTCATTTTGTACCAAGTGGCTTGCTGAATGCTTTATCTTCATGTCTGCATGGACAGAGGAACTAGGCTTAACCCAGGTACAGCCTAGATTAGCTACAAACAAACCTGGCCTGTGGCCTAGTGTGGAACACCTCTATTCTACCCCCAAGTCTCCTGCCGCACCCAGGTGCCCATGGCCGGCAGCAGTGTGCTGCCCTGAGCACAGGTGGCCCTACTCACTGTGCTGCCGAGGCTGCTGGCCCACTGTGGAGGAGTGCGACAGAGTGTGAGCCCCAGGCTCACGGTGCAGACAGGACAGCCTCCGGGCTAAGCAGGGCTCGCCTGTCCTCCAAGGGGAACATGTGGCTTTGTTTGTATATGAGCGCCAGTCCTAGGGAGATATCACAAATGCCCCTGGACATCTTTCAGGGCATGTCACTCCACTGGAGAGGCAACGCCTGGTTCTGGGAGGGGTACAACAAAAGAAAAAAAGCGTCACAGCTCACGTCCTTGAAAATCTACCATGTGTGACCTCAGGAAAAGCCAAGTTAGAGCGGTCGGAAGATGTCAGAAGTCTGCCCTCCCAGGTCTCCATTCGCCTTCTTTTGCTCTGACCTTTCTCAACTTGGTGGCAAGGCTGGCCTTGACCCTGCTAGCTCCAAGTCTTCCACAGTGTTGGAAATCAGTGATCCCACAGACTAGCACTAGGCTACTTTCCTGTGGCTTCATCGAAAGCCCCAGCAATGACTCTCACTGATCCTGGGCCAGATGCTCACATCAAGGACTGGGATAGGCTCAGCTACACCGTAAAAGCACAGGTCAGGAGAGACAAGAGGAAGGCAGCTCTCACTGGGCTCCCCCCACTGATGGACGCTGAGGTGAAGGCTTCAAAGTGAGCCTTTTGTATGGGAGGTGAGCTCAGAAGGCATGTGCAGGGACATGCGGAAGTAGGACTGGGAAAAAAGAAAGCAACAGAGGTTGAATATGTCATGGGCAATCGGGACTGTGTTCCACTGAGGCACTGGTGACACAGTACAGAGGAAGCTGAAGAATATTCCAATTCATCACTGGTTGAGGGACGATCATTGGTCAATAATTCTCAGTGCAGGTCCTTAATCCATGCAGGTAGCCAGCCATACACCATGGCTAGTGTGCCTTCGGATAAGTCCTCCCAGTAAGGTGGCAGTGTGCTTTGGAAATGAGTGCTGAAGGAAGATTTGAAGGCCATTGATGCCCTCCATAAATGGTCTCCAACAAAAGGTGGGAAGAATTTGTCAAAGGGGAAGAGGAATGCAGGGCAGGCACAGAGTCAACACGGACTGTAGCTGAGCTCCTAATACTATGAGCTCTGAACAGTACAGGAAGCCGAGTTCTGGTTCTTAAACCTGGTCCCCAAATGTGCGCACGTTTCTACAGAGGAGATCCAGAAGTCACATAGATTCCCAGACAAATCTTGTATTAACTCCAAGAATATTACGAGCAACTTGTCTAGGGAATGAGCCGATGAAAAGAACACTCACCCCAAGGATGAGGACTCACCCCAAAGATGAGTGGTGGCAGGTGCAACAAAGAACATCACTAATGGTTTAATTTCAGGCTCCTCACGAGCCGTTCAAATGAGAGAGATTTCTGGGGAGAAGAGTTGTACTTAGCATAATACTCCTCAGGAATCACCGTTATGATCATTACATATGAAACAACAGATCTACAGCGAAGAACAGTGTCAACCTTGTTTAGACCACAAAGTAATCTGAGAGGCAGGAAGAAGGACTAGCCCCAATTCAGAGATGGGAAAACTGAGGATCATGAAAAATGAGCTCACATGGCAGAGCATTACTTTACTTGGCTCTATCTAAATGTCTTTATAAAATGCATCACAACAAATATATTCTAATTTTTAAATTTTAGACCTGCTTTGTTGATTTTCCAGTTACTGATGGAGCATTTCCCCCTGTCTATGCCCTCTTAAATATGCCCAAGACAAAGTTTCTAAATGTTCAGGAAAGACTTCTGCGCCTTCATAGCAGTGAATGGGTTGCTCTACCCTAAACCTTCTCACCCAAAAAAAAAGCCCCAGTGAGTTTCACAGCACTGCTGTTCAGGGCATAATGGGCTTCAGTTTCAGACAAAGGAACTGTAAGCCCTCCCATGAAGGATTCTAGCCTCCCTCCCTCACAAACCTTTCCAGAGGGCAGAGGTTCTATCAATGTGTAACTCCAAAGCGAGGTTACCTGGGTGTGAGCCCTGGCTCTCATGCCTCCAGGTGTGCCATCTTGGGCAAGATTCTTGAGCTCTCCTGCAAGAGGTGGGTTATAACAGTGCTTGCCCTGGATATTAAGTGATTGATTAACAAAGGATGCTTAAAACAGAGCCCAGCATATAGCATTCAATAAATGTTAGCCATTTAGATTATTAATGAGAGAGTGGTGTATGAAAGGGGCCAGTAATTTGCAGGAGGGGTGTCCCAGGAGGGCCCTTTAAGATTTCTCAGTCATCCTTCTTACTGCACAATTAATATTTGGTGAGCTGCTTGCAAGGAAGTGTTGCGGCTGATCCCCTGACTACCTGTTGCCCTGAAGATGCTTGGCTGAGGATTTGGGCTTTTGCACGGGGAACTTTGAGACTTGCTGAAGTTTTGCTTCTAGAAGGAAAAGGCATGGGCAGCCTCACCAGTACAATCCTGCCATCGGCGATGGATTGATTTAGACCTGGCAGTGTGCTTTGTTGGTATTCACCTGAGTCTCTAAGCAGTGTTTCTCAACCTTCCGGTTGCAACCTTGTCCACAGGGGTCACCTAAGGCCATCGGGAAACACAAATATTTACATTACAGTTCACAACAGTAGCAAAATTACAGTTATGAAGTAGTTAACAAAAATAATTTCATGGTTGAGGGGTCACCACAACATGAGGAACTGTATTACAGGGTCACAGCATTAGGAAGATTGTGAACCACTGCTCTGGGTGGTAGACAACAGCCTTCTTCCCCTCCAAAATTTGTTGAGGGGAACCTACCCTGATCACAGAGAATGGCTGGGGTGGCTCCTGATCAGATATATTCTGGCTCCTCCTCCCCTCAGGGTCTTGACAATGAGTATATAGGCCGCCTAGCTACATATGGCTGGCCAGTTCCATGCTGGGGTGGCCAAACCCCTAACTGCACTCAACCTTGTTGGGCCTGCTTTCTTCTGGTGTGGCACAATCTTACCATTCTATGTGATCTTCACAGTAGTCCCATGAAGTAAGTACTATTTTCTTTCAATTCTAGACTGAGAGAAACAGAGCCACCAACGTGGTTAAGTACCTTGTTTGAGGTTACACAGCCATTAAGCAGTCAGGCTTCAAACCAGCTCTTGGCATCTGATTCCAGAACCCAGTCTTCAAACTGTTAACTAACAAACATTTATACCTCTATTGGCTGCTACCTTCTGTGATCTGCTCTTGAGTAGTCACTAAGTGAGCTAGCTGCCTGATTAGATTCCTGCTCTCGGCTGTTTCAAATGTGGCCCTGGGGCGGGGCGGGGGGGTCTTCTAGGATGGACAAGTACATAGTAAAGAGGGAAAAGAGACCAGTGAGATTCCCTCTGAAGTTCTGGGACGAGTGACCCAGAGATCCAGTGAGAAGAAAGGCAAACTTCCAGCAAATTCTCAGTGTGCCAAGAGATGGCTTGGGCTGGCCCCTCCTTCTTATGTACCACACTGTGGCCTGGCCAGCTGTAGGGAGAAGGTACTTTGGATACCAGGGTGGTTGTAGTCTAGGCTGAGAGCCCGTCAGACATCTCCCTCCTTCTACCTTGCATCCTCAGTGCCTAGTCCTTGAACATCTCAGCCCCATCCAGGTACCCCTCCCCAGATTCCCCAGCCCCCAGTCTCTGATCAGGATGCAACATCACAATGGGCTGTTTTTTAATCCTTTTGGGATCTCTTTTATTTTTCCCTCCTTTGCTGGGCTTTCTGGGCTGTAATTTTTCCCTCTGTGTCATCCATCACAGACACAGCGTCGCTTGTGCAAATTAAAATGCACCTCAGAATAATAAAAAAGGGGCTTTCTCTCTCCCCCCCTCCTTTCCCTTCCCAGCAGCAACTCCTCAACACAAAATATTTGTCTCCAGCAAGAACAGAAGTTTTAACCCCATGTGTGCTGTTTCCAGTCCCATATAACTCTGTAGCCATGAACAGCTGGCACAAATAGCTGGCTAGGGGTTCTTTTGGTTTATCTGGGTAGAAATCAGATAGCCAAAAGAACAGCCCCTAAGTGTTGGTTGACTTAGGTTCCAGAATTTCACAAATTAGACTGCCAAACCCAGAGGCTTACAGCTCTTGGCCCAGAGGACTAGAACCTTATGGCTCCAACCCATCAAAGCCATAGAACCTTATGGCTCCAACCCATCAAAGCCAGAGGTATATTGCCCTGTGTGCTCAAGGCAGAGCCATATTGCATAAGAAAATTGCTCTGAGCTGAGAGTGTTAACACCCAGTATCTAATGCTGTAGCTTTTGAGTCTTGTCTCTTTATCCCCTGAATTGTGTAACAGTTTCATCAGAGACTAAAGATTCATTCCATCCTGAAGGAAGGTCCTTAATCAGGAAGATAAACAACTCAAAGTAGCTTAAGGAAGTTTCTGAAACTGACAAGATTCACTAAGTCCCTCCCTGACAGAATAAACAATAAAAGCTGAGAGTCTGGGTCAGACAGAAGGAAGCTGAATTGAAAAGAAGACTCTTGAGACTAAACCAGCTGCCTGGAAGAAGTATAAACCAGTGGCTGAGTTGCCTGGAAGAAGTTTAGACCAGAGTCACTCAGAAAGGACATTCTCCATTCTGTTGAGCTGCCTGCAGAGTGTGCAGTGTGCTCCAGGTTCCCAGCTTTTGTGAGGTGTCACCCATGCTGGGGTGGACTTTGGTGATGCAGCTGTCTTTGGATCATTTCTGCTCCTGTAAGTATCCTCAATAAAACTCATGGTTCACCAAGTTGGACTTTGGTGGCACCTATACCTTGATCTGTCGTGGGCTCCCTATATGGGGTGAGAAGATGTGTATATGACATCTCCCCAGGGAAAGACTTCTCACACTATACCTGGCTGCTCTTTCTCGCTCAAGCCTTTCTAGTGACCAAGGCTTTGAGTCCTTATAGTCTGGGTTTCTTTCTCCCCCTCTTTAAAGACCCATCTTCTCCCATTTCTCACCTTCCTAAGACTGTTGACGTTCACGCTCTTCACCTCTCAGTTTCTACCCTTGGCCACTGTCTTATTTCTTTTCCAGTTGCCCGGGGTACAATATTGTGGCAAAAGCATCTTAAGGGAGAAGATTTTATTTTAACTCACAATTCAAGGCACAATCCATCATGGCAGGAAAAGAATTGAAGCAGCTGGTCATATTATACACACAGTCAGGAGAGCAATAAATGATGTGCTCAGTTTCTCTCTCTCTCTCTCTCTCATTCAGTCCAGGGCTCAACCCATGAAATGGTGCCTCCCATGATTCAGGTATATTTTTGTATCAATTAATATAATCAAGGTAATTCCCCCCCACCAACAGGCATGTTCAGAGATCCACCCTCTGAGCAATTATTAACTTGGAGTTAATAATCAAGTTGTCTATTAACTCTGACCATCACAAGTCATTTTCTAGAACTCCTCATCCTCTCCTAGTGTTACAGCCCTGCATTCTGAGTATTGGAGTCCTTAGTTCTAAGTGGTTTGTCTCTTCAGCACTATCTTCGCTGCTGCTGTCAGGACTGGAGCCTGGGGGTGTATCTGCTCTTTATGCAACCAGCCCAGCCCTCTAGACTCATGATAAGGACCACAAGCAGCCCAAAGACTGCTCAGGAGAAACTGTTATGGAACCTAATATTTCAACACTGGGTGTAACCGAACTTTTAAGTTATTATTTAACACTTATTTATTACTAAATTCACTTATAACAAACACCAACAATTTCTTAACTATTAATCCTATAAATTCCTACAACCCCTTTAACCTATCCACTAAACCTATTGATAATCATAACAACTACTTTCATAACCTTTTAGAATGATACAGTCTCTGGGGCAGGTCCTCAGTCGTCAGGAAACCAGTCTCGGGGGTAGACTCTTTAACGCACTTAGCAGTCCTTTTTCTGGAATAGCTCAGACGCAGGTTCGTCAGGGTAAATTGGCTATCGAAGTCTCACTTTAAATAAGGCTTGAGGCTTTCTTCTCTCTGGGAGACCTCAGCGTCTGTAGGCCACCTTACTTCCTTCGTATCAGCAACTCTGCCGTTCTGCCTCAGTCTTTAAAGCTGGCCACAGTTCCGTTCAGGCCACTGTTCGCACAGGTCAAACCCCTCTAGGCAAAAGCTGAGCCACAGGGTTTAGTCCTTGGCCTTTTGCTGTCTTGCCGAGGCTTTCTCTGCTCACCAGCTTCCTTCTGCCTCAGGGAGATCTGGCCATTGGTCTACCAGAACTTTCTCCAGCAGGACTCTCGGAGCTCTCTCATATCGGGGGCCCTTAGCACGCAGCTCTCTGGGCTCATCCACTTGTCCTTCAATAGGATCACTCCTTGTTCCACCTGCTTCAGCTTAATTTGGGCTCTGCCCACTTAGCAGTTGAAAGCAATGCCAGGTCATAAAGTCTTTCCTTGTTTCACCTGGCTTCAGCCTTGTTTTTCAGTCCAAAGAGACTCCCCTCATTTCACCTGACTTCATCCATAAGCTGATAAGCTAATTGCTCACAGCAGTTGATCTTCATGCCCCGAATTAAGAGACTGTATCAGAAACTTAGGTATTCACTAAATCTAACTTATATTAACCTATCAGCCCCTACAACTGGGTGTTAGTATGAGGGAGAAAAGCCTGTATGACTAAGAGCCTACAAGACTGAGGAGGAGTGGAGAGGGGTGGCATGCCACATGAGAATGGCTTCTAATTCTCCCAGTCACAAGAATCTGCTGAGTCAGCACAGAGGTGCTGCACCAGTGAGAACACCCGAAGGGTGAGGAGGGTCATCTGAAGTTCACCTTAAGGATGTTTGCATGGAGTGGAGTCTTCCAGAGCAAATGTGAATCCCCTGGAGCTGCCATGACTAGAGCAAGGCTTCTAAAGCAGAAGCCAGGGCTTCCACAGCAGCTGTGGTAGCAGTGAGCCTTGCAGCTGGATGGAGTTTCCCTGGGATAACTAGAGAGTGTCCAGAACGAGAGAGAAGGAACTTGTTGGCTGGATAGCTTTGCGCTTAGATCAGTCAGATATATAAGAGAAGGGTCTGTCAGCTGTCATCACAGGGTCAAATCAACCTGTCCCAACAGCTTAATTTATTTGAAGGAAAAGTAAGAATTAAAGGGTGTCCGCAGCAAAGACTTAACATAATGTTCTTAATAGTGTTTACCAGTGTTCGGCTCCTGGACATATACTTTTTGGGACAATTGGGTCCTTCACGTGTCCTACAGACAGTGGTTGGGCTGAGGTGGCTGAAGAGCCCAAGTAGAAGAATGTCGGCTCTCTAGACTTTACTATGGCTTCTCGAACTTCAAAAAAGAAGTGTTGTTCTTCTTCACTCCCTGCTACACACCTCAGGAGCAGAATTCTTATCTGTGGATGGTTGGTAACTTGCTCACTTATTTAACGGGAGTACTGACGCTAAAGTTCATACCCTGCTTTCTACTCAGTGTGTGGTCCCACAGACCAGTCCAGTTACCTCATGGACATCTCTTGGGGACTATTTAAAACCAGTACAGAAAATACAGAGCTTTAAGGTAAGCACAATGAAAGCAATTCATGACCAATTATACAAAATTCTTTTTCCCCTGAGACAAGGTTTCTCTGTGTATCTCTAGCGGTCCTGGACTTGATTTGTAGACGAGGCTGGCCTTGAACTCAGAAATTCACCTGCCTCTGCCTCCCAAGTGCTGCGATTGAAGGCATGCAACACCATGCCTAGCTTACAGAAGATTTTTTGTTTTTTGTTTTTTTTTTGTTTTTTTTTTTTTGAGACAGGGTTTCTCTGTGTAGCCCTGGCTGTCCTGGAACTCACTCTGTATACCAGGCTAGCCTTGAACTCACAGAGATCCACCTGCCTCTGCCTCCCAAGTGCTGGGATTAAAGGCATGAGCGACCACACCGGGAATTAAAGACATGAGAACTGCCATGTGCGTGCTGGGATTTGAACCCGGGTCCTTTGGAAGAACAGCTAGTGCTCTTAACCGCTGAGCCATCTCTCCAGCCCCTACAGAAGATTCTTAAAGGTGAATGCCTTTAAGAATTCTATACCCACAAGGGGGAAAAAGACTATATCAAATACAAAGACTCAGGAAAGAATAGCTTCATGAGACAAATACGTGAACAAATGAAAACTAAGAAAGTGTAAAGTATATTCAGATTAATAATCCAGCAAACCCCTAAATTGAAAAAGGTAGGAAAAAACAAGCAGTATTTGAACCAATAAGGAAAAGAATCAGCTGGGCCTGGTGGTGTATGCTTTTAATCCCAACACTAGGGAGGCAGAGGCAGGTGGTTCTCTGTGAGTTCAAGGTCAGCCTGGTCAACAAAGCAAGTATAGGACAGCCAGTACTACACAGAGAAACCCCGAATCAAAAACAAACAAATACATTCTAAATAAGATATTTACAAATCCCCCCTCTCTGTCTCTTTCTCACATACACACACCAAACAAACAAACAAACAAAACTACACACATAAAAAGACCACACACCATGATCAAGTTTCATCCTAGGAATGTAAGGATGGTTCAACATGTACAAATCAATAAAAGCAACATAGCTTTTATTGATTTGTACATGTAAATAGGCTCATATGACTGTCTCAAGCAACGCACAAGAGGCTTCTGGGAAAATTCAGCATCCCTCTACAAGAGCCCTAAAGAAACTAGGGACAGAAGGAACACTCCTCTGGGCTGGAGAGATGGCTCAGTGGTTAAGAGCACTGGCTAGTGCTCTTCCAAAGGTCCTGAGTTCAATTCCCATGGTGGCTCACAACCATCCACAACGTGATCTGATGCCCTCTTCTGGTTGCAGATGTTCATGCAGATAAAGCACCCATACATAAAATAGATAAATAAATCTAAAAAAAAAAGAAGGAACACACCTCAGTATAATACAGGTTATACAGCAAACCTATAGCCACATAAAGGGAAAATTCAAGTTTCCTCTAAAGTAATGAGTGACACAAATGTTGCCTCTCTCTGCTCTCATCTAATACAGTGTGTGAATGATTATCCCAAAAAAAACCACCCTTCAAGTACCCTATTTGCATATAATGTGATCCAATGCTTAACAGATTGTGAAGACTTCACTAGAAAACTCTTTAACTTTGATAGTGTCATGTAGCAATGCAAAATCAGCACACGAGGATGGGATCAAGGCATGGTGCAGTCAGTAAAGTGACTGCAATGGGAACACGAGGACTCCGGTTCAGATCCCCAGGATCTGTGTAAAAAGCCAGGGTCAGGGCTCGTGGATAGCCGCAGCTCTGGCTGAGGTGGAAACAGGCAGGTCCCTGGAACTCATTGGCCAGCTAGAAAAATTGATGAGCTCCAGGTTCAGTTAGAAACCCTGTCTCAAAATATAAGCTAGAAATCACTTTCAGAAGACACCCAACATTGATCTCTGGCCTCCATATGCACATACACAAAAAGTCACTATAGAAAAATCAGTAGCTTTTCTTTATAATAGTAATAAAATTGCTGAGAAATAATTTTTTTAGAAATTCCATTTACAATAGCCTTAAATTTTTATCAAGGAATGAACTTACCTGAGGAGGTTAAAAACAACTATAACATCTTTCTATGGCTGGAGAGATGGCTCAGCGGTTAAGCACTGACTACTCTTCCAAAGGACCTGGGTTCAAATCCCAGCACCCACATAGCAGTTCACATCTGTCTGTTATGGCCAGGCGTGGTGGTGCACGCCTTTAATATCAGCACTCAGGAGGCAGAGGCAGGTGGATCTCTGTGAGTTTGAGACCAGCCTGGTCTACAGAGTGGGTTCCAAAACAGCCAGAGATACACAGAGAAACCTTGACCCCCAAAAAACTATAATTAAAACAGTGAAGAAAGAAATTGAAGAAGATATTGAAGATGGAACGAAAGGCTTGGTGGTAGACACTTGTCTAGCACACATGAGGTCCAGGATTCAATTCTCACTACCATAAACAGAAAGGAGTAGGGGCTGGAGAGATGGCTCAGCGGTTAAGAGCACTGGCTGCTCTTCCAGAGGTCATGAGTTCAATTCCCAGCAACCACATGGTGGCTCACAACCATCCATAGTGAAATCTGGTGCCCTCTTCTGGCCTGCAGATATACCTGCAGACAGAACACTGTATACACAATAAATAAATCTTTAAAAAAAAAAAAAAAGAGAAAGGAGTGGAGAACCTAGAAAATAGAAAGACTTCTGATCTTCATGCATTGCAGAATTAGTAGTATGAAAGCTGCCATATTACTGAAAGTGATCTACAGATTTAACACAATCTCCATCAAAATTCTAATGGCGTTCTTCACAATTTTTTTTTTAAATTAATTCTAAAATCCATATGGAAACACATCTGAAGTATGCCAATACCTGATTTCAAACTGTACCACAGAGCCATAGTAACAAAAGCAGCTTAGTGCAGGCACAGAAGCAGGCATACCGACCAGTAGAGCAGAACAGAGACCCAGAAACAACCCCACACAACTAAACCTGCGGGCTGCTGGCAAAGGTGCCTCAACCCACATTAGAGAAAGTGCAGCATCTTCTATAAATGATGCTGAGGAAACGGATGTTCACGCATAGGAAAATGAAGCTTGATCCCTATTTTACCACCCTGTTCAAAATAATTTCAAAATGTTTAAAAGATCTTAATGTAAGACTGGAAACTTTGAAACTATAGAGGAAAATATAGGCAAAAAAATGTTTCCACTTATGGCCATACACAAAGACTTTCTGAAAAGAATTATGACAACCTAAGACACATCAGGAGAATTGATAAATGAAATTAGGAAGCGTCTGCTAAGAAGAAAAAAAAAGAGGTGAAGTTATAGCTTACAGAGTGGGAGAAAAATCTTTGCTGACTATACTGATATACTCACTGGGGGTTGCCATGTAACACAGAATATATAAAGAACTCAAAAATCAAACACCCAAAATCTTAAATCATCTAATCTGTTTGAAACTGTCACTGAGAATCAAGTGAAAGAAATGCCAGAGGGTGTGGCCCTTGTGGTCATCACCCAGCTACTGTCTGGGTGATAGTGCAATGGAAGAAATAATAAAATCAAAGAAGCTGTAAGACACAGACATGCAGCTTTTGTGGGAGGGAGAGAAAAGGAAGATGCGGGGAAAGAGAAAGAGAAGTAGAAATCACCATTACTCTTAGTCATTATATGGTATATTAGAATAATACAGTTATTCTGTGAATTCTAATTAGGCTTAATGAAGAGTAATGGGTATAAGATGAAGCATGGAATTTGTAGTGTTTTGTTTTATTAGTTTGGGACACGGTCTCAGGTAGCTCAGACTGGCCTCGAATTTGCCTGGTAGTTGTGGCTGGTCTTCAACTTGTTCCTTCAAGTAGAAGGAAGCCACCTTCTAGGATTACAGCCATGCACCTTCACGCCCAGCTTCATACATGGTTTTATGTGATGTTCAGACCTCAAGCAGGGAGCACAAAAACAAAACAACAACAAAACAGTACTTCCCACCTGCTGTTCAGCCAGGGATTGTGATGATGGAGTTGGATAGGCAGGAGTGGTACCAGCAGAGGGCCCATTTTGTTAACTGTGAGAGGTAGGTGGCCAAGGTGTGGTCACTCTGTAAGCCCATGCAAGGACCGGATGCTACTGTCAGGATGAAGGGGAGTTGCCTTAGGGCCTCTGAACTGCTGGCTCAACTTGTGCAAGCTGCTAGAACAAGAAGCATCATCAGGGTGAAAGGTGCCACATGTGCCATGGTGGAGTCACAGATGTGGGATCTAGAATCTGGTGTGCTGCCAGAAAACTTCAGAGAATGGATGGGATCTCCAATGGTTGTCTGCCCCTTCCTTCCTTCCTTCCTTCCTTCCTTCCTTCCTTCCTTCCTTCCT
>CAJQZJ010000909.1:3210592-3228117 GCA_907164525.1 Lophiomys imhausi
CCTTCCTTCCTTCCTTCCTTCCTTCCTTCCTTCCTTCCTTCCTTCCTTCCTTCCTTTCTTCCTTCCTTCCTTTCTTCTTTGTCAGGGTCTCATATAGTCTAGGTTGGCCTCAACCTTGCAATGAAGTGTAACAGTAAATTTTTATTTGCCACACATATATTTATCAATTCTTAACAATTACCTAACAATTTTCTATAAAATTCCTAAATCCTAAACCCAAACCCTAACTCTGAAACCTAACACCTAAAACTTCTTAGAATCTATAATACAAACATTTAACATTAACCTAAAGTTTCTCAAAAGGATATTTTTCTCTGACTGTGGGTCCTGATGGATGGCTGGTCTTCATACAGTTTTTCAGTTTTAAAGTCTCTCTTTTTTTTAATTCTAATTTTTTTCTTTATTTTTTATTTCTTCAAGTTACATCTCAATCGCAGTCCCCTCCAGTCCCACCCTCTCGCCCTCAATCCCCCATCCTCTTCCCTTTTTTTTTTTTTTTAAAGTTTAAGGTATATCTTATTTCCCCCTACAGTTTCCCCTCTCAGTCCAACAAATGGCTCTTTCTCTTATAATAATAAATACAATACAAAACAAGAGATAATTAGGCCATAGTTATGAGGGTTATATGGCTTAGTGTACATTTCCAATGTCCAGTCCATATGTATTTGGCACCTCTCTTTAACATTCTACTATCTAACCATCTCCATGAGTTTAAAGTTCTATATCTAACTCAACATTCATACTAACTTGCAACACAATTTTAAAAGTATCTTCTTAGATCTATAACACTCTCTTGACTCCTAAACAACTCAAAATTTAACTATGAGACTCTAGCTATCTGTTCTTCAACCACCTCAGAGACCTGAGAGGGATAAATATATCTGATTTTATAGGAAGTACAGGGTCTGCAGCTTCCAAAACTAAGAAATGACATACCAGTGGCTGCCTGGACAGTTCCCATTTTCTCTCCATACATTACAGCATCGATCTTCAGCCATTTGGCCCCATTTCTTTGACAGACATTGATTGTAGAGCAGGGGTTATGAAGGACTTGCCTACCCTGTCTTGGCAGAGCTAGTCTGTCGACTTACCTGCTTCCAAGTTTTGTCCTTTTTGGACAGCATTCTGTCTACAGTTGGAGCAAGGGGCTTTTCCTGCCAAGAGATAGGCTTGCGACTAATTCAATCATCTCCCACTGGAGATTCTTTGATGCTCATCTTCTACTTGGAGGAAAATAGGGGGTGCTGTCAGGAGTTGATATGTCTCGATATAAAAAAAAAAATCTAAAGTTACGAAAACATCTTTGAATGCCATATTCTGCAGATCTCTTGAGGTTTTTGAAGAGGCCCTATCTATCTCTTATGTTAGGATAAGCAAGTGTTGCTTGTCTCTTAGCATCCTTATTTCTGATTAGCTTAGAAAATAGCTATAATAGGCTGTCATAGTACCTAACAAAATGACCGGCTTGCATAACTATTAGTTTGCATTTCTTAATTATCCTAAACAGTTTATGACAATTAATAGTAAAAGGCCGAAACATCACATTTCATTTTTTTTCTTTACCTCCTAATCCTTCCATCCCATTTCTCTGGGGTGGGGTGTCCTTATATAACAGTCCCTCATCTCCGTTGAGAGGTCATATGAGGGCCAAGAGCCTCCTCATTCATTGGGGGTCTACGAGGCAGTACCACCAGTGAAAAGTGTCTCATTGCCCAGGAGAGAGAACTAAAAAACAAACAAACAAATAAGCAGACACACAGGTAAAAAAGAATAAAAAAATAGAAAAAAATAAAAAATATATAAAATAAATAAATAAAAATAAATAAATAAAAAGTCTATGTCCAATTTCCCTTTGGTGTGTTAAAGTCTCTGAATTTTGTTCGTCCCTTTGTGGTTTAAGACCAATTAACACGTGAAAGTTTCCCAGGCGGCTCACTGATTCAGATGCTTATGGCCTGCAAAGTCCGCGTCTGAGCACTCCCAAATCTCAGGGAGAATCTGTCTCTGCTCCAGACCCGAAACAGGTCAATATCAGAGGGCGAAACCCTCCGATGAGACTGTGATGGAAACCGCTCAGTGAATCAGGAACGGGAGAGAGAGCCCGCCCAGCATTCACGTGGATCCTGCCTTCTGTCAGCAGAAGCTTTTGTGCACTTCTAAAGTTAGTTCCAGGGGCTCAGTCTTTTTCTAAAAAGCTTTTTGCAGAGGGGCGCGTATTCACAGGGGGTCTGCAGATGAGGACAGGTGTCTCAGGGCATGTCATTCAGATATCCTTCGCAGAGAGCTGTGAAATGACAACAGACTTCCGGAGGGCGGGCACCCCAGGGGGCATGTCCTGCCCCCAGCACCAAGATCAAAGAGGTCCTGGTCCTTGGTGAGTTCCTAAGGACATGTCACTTCAGATGAAGTCTTTTATCTTAAAAGTCCAGCCTTATTCCAAGTTCCCTATGCTATATATGCTAACACTAAACCTACCACAATGGAGTTCAAGATAACTTTGAATTCCTACTCTTCCTGTTTCTATCTCCTGCATGCTGGGATTACAGGTGTGGGCCACCACATCCAGTCTATGCAGTGCTGGGAATTGACTCCAGGGCTTCATCCAGGCTCAGAAGCATTCTACCAACTAAGCCACACTGCCAGCCCCATTCATTGCTTTTCTATTAAAAGCATCCTTGGTGGTAGACGTTGAGATTGACAAACCTGTGATGTGGTCCACAGTTACTTGTTGGATTCGGAATTCATTGACAGCAAGTTGCAGGTGCTGCTGCCAAGAAAAGGAAGTTTTACATGAGCAACTCCTGAGGACAGGCTGTCCTCAGGAAGGGGAGGAACCCGAACAGCTAGAACCAGAGCAGATCCCTCACAAGTTGCCATCACAGGACCATGCCAGGTCTGATTAGCCAGGCTCAGGTCTTGGTCACACCCCATAGGGAGGGTGATGTGATTGATGACTTCACTGCCACCCAATGTGAAGGGGAGTAAGTGAGGAAGTGCTACTATAAAGTGGGTGCATGATACTTGTAATCCCAGCATTGGGGAGGTGTAGGCCAGGTAATAAGGACTTCAAGGCCAGTCTCAGCTATACAGTAAATTTGCTACCAGCCTGGGCCACATGAGATATTACAGCAATGTAAATAAATGAATGAGCAAATAAATAAGTAAATAAAATTATATAATAAATAATACTATATAACATAATAATAAATATAATATATAATAAAAATAAAATAAATAAATAAAGCAGGAGGGGCCAGGGGTGGTGGCACAGGCCTTTAATCCTAGCACTCAGGAGGCAGAGGCAGGCAGATTTTGGTGAGTTTAAGTCCAGCCTGGTCTACAAGTCCAGGACAGCCAGGGCTACACAGAGAACCCCTGCCTCAAAAAAATCAAGGTGAATAAATACAGAAATATATAAATAAAACAGAAGGGGTGCCCTGTACCAAAGACTACCCAAATGAGACAGATAGAAGGTGACTTAGACTTGTTTACTCAACCCATCCAGTCAGGGAGGACAGAAGGATCAAAGAAAGATACCTTCTCCCTTGGGTCCTGGGCAAAGTGGGCTCGTCTGTATGAGCCCAAGTCAGGCAACAGGAATGCCTCCTCACATTTCAGCTGTTTTTCACTCCTCAAGACACCGCCAGCCTGGCCACCAGGCAGCACCTTGAGTTTGGAAGAGGATGTCCCTTTGCCGCCTGGTCCCTGGGAGAATTCTTGTTCCCCCCAGGTGAACTCCAATGTGCTGCTTCTTGAAGTGTCTTGACTTTAATAGGTCAATTGTCTCTGAAGGAGGGCAGGACAAAATCCCTGGACACCAATGAACCCCAGCCTCTTCTGGGTGACCCCAGGCTCAGCAGTGACCAGTAGAGTCACACGAGATCACTGTTTTCCTGGTGGAAGGGACACAGAAGACAACTGGTTCAGACTGATTCTCCTCCCTCACCAACCCCCACCCCCAGGCTTAGCGTACCCAGTTTCAAGAGATGAATTGTGCCAATACTCCAAGCAGAAAGGAGCAAAGGGACTTCCTGTTCCAAACTCAAGGCGCTGCCTGGTACCCAGGCTGGCACTCTGCAGGCTTCATTGCTCCAACAGCGTGAGGGATGCTTGGTTTTGTTCCCAACGCTGTTATCATTTATTATCCTCTTGTAAGGGTTGACACCCTCCGCCTGCTCCCTCTTCCTTTAGCTCTCTGCCTTCACCTTCCATCCAACTCCCCACTCTGCCTGCTCCTCTTACCCCAAGGGAGACAGTTTGTCTAGGTGAAGGATTGTGCTTGCCTCATTGGATGGTAAAACATCACTTACGCCTTCAAAGAACTTGGCTCCCAGAAGGAAACAACTATGAAGTCCTGAGTGGATAGAGTAGAAGTCTCACCACGGGGCCTTTGCATGGGACACAGGGGTGTCCAGAGAGCTGAGGAGGAGCAGTGTGAAGGCCAGCACTGATAAACATTGAAAGAGTGTGGGCAAGTAAGTGGAGGGCAGGGAAGATAGAAGGCATGGGCAATGAGCAAGCAGGGAAGAGACAAGTCAAACATCAAATATCTTGGTGGGGGGAAATGGCTGGGAATGCAAAGAAAGAGATGAAGTCACAGCAGGAAGAGAAGCTGTATTGAGTAGGTCAAAGGTGAGAGGGGAGGAGTCTGTAGAGCAGATGAGACTAAATGTAAAAAACCGACGATGCAGACACAGCAAAGACAATGGCATCCCTGACCAAGGCCCCAAAGGGGACTAGTTTTTAAATTTTAATATTTGTTTAAATTTGTTTTTATTTTATGTGCATTAAGTGTTTTGCTTGCGTGTATGTCCACGTGAGCATGCCAGATCCCCTGGAACTGGAGTTGCAGACAAATGTGAGCTGCCATGTAGGTGCTGAGAATTGAACCCCCGTCCTCCAGAAGAGCAGCCGGTGCTCTTAACCGCCGAGCCATCTCTCCATTCCCCAAGTTAATTAATTTGTTTAAGTTTTCATGCACATATATACTGTATGTTGAGAATATTTACCACCAGAACCCCCACCCTCCCTCTCCTCACCCCTCCCTTCAGTCCCCTTTGTTCCTTTGAGACCATCTTACTTCCCCCTCCTATCATATGTACATACTTGATTTTATGTCCCTGTGTGAGCATAGGACCCACAAATGAGAGAAATCGTGTGATATTTATCTTTCTGAGATTGTTTTAATTCACTTAATCTGATTATCTCCAGCTGCATCTGTTTTTCCCCCCTGAATGACATGACTTCATTCTTCTTTATAGATGGAAAAAATCCCCACTGTATACAGTGTTTTCCTCAGCCATCCTTTGTTGGGGACACTTAGGTTGGCTCCATAGTTTAGCTATTATGGGTAATGAATGATATGATAAATATTGATGTGCATCTGTCTCTGTGACAAGTCATTTGAAGTCCTGTAGGTGAATGAATACCCAGGAGTGGAGTGGCTGGGCTTATGAAAACTCTTCTGTAGTTTTTGAGAAGCTTTCATATTGATTCCCATAGTGGCTGGACAGCTTTACATTCCCATCAGCACAAAGTGCATTATTTCCAGCATTTTGTTTTCTTAATAGTTGCTGCCCTAAGTAGGGTAAGATGGGATCTCAGTTTGCATTTTTTGAGATTTTTATTTATTTGTATTTTATGTGTTTGAGTAGTTTGCTTGAGTGTATGTGTGTGTACCATGTGTGTAGTGTGTGCTGTGCCAGTGGAGGCCAGAAGAGGGCATCGGATCCCATGAGACTGGAGTTACAGACGGTTGTGAGCCACCATGTGCATGCTGGGAATTGAACACAGGTCCTCTGAAAGAAGAGCCATCACATAACCACTGTGCCGTGTCTCCAGCCCCCTTATGTGACATCTTTTGAGAATTATCTGTTCATTTCATTGGGTCACTTGCTGATTGGGTTGTTTGGCTCCTTGGTGAGTTTTGTTGTTTTGGGTTTTTGCCTTTCCACATATTAATCCTGCAAAAGAGACAGTTGAAACAGGTCATTCAGGAGAGGGCTGGCTGCAGAGGGAAATCAATTCTATTTCAAGAACAGACGCATGGAAAAAAGAAGGAAGAGGGGGGAAATGGTCCTCCCAGACTGAGCAGGTATTAGACATGTGCAAAATCAATTGAGTTGTGTTATCAAAGGGCTGAGTTTCCAGAATTGGCAACTATCATTCCAGGCTAGTGAAACTTGACTTTCGGATAAACAAAACAAACCCACCCAGCATTAAATTACACTTTAGTAAAAATACGCTCATCATTTACCTGAAATTCGGAGTTAACTAGCCTCATCAGGCGTGGTAGGTAATCCCAGTTCTGGGAGGCTGAAACAGGAGAATGCCAAGTTCAGGGCTAATCTGTTGGGAACTGCCAGGATGACTCAGGGAGTAAAGGTTCCTGCTGCCAAGCCTGATTACCTAAATTCAATCCTGAGGCCTCACCTGGTGGAAAGAGAGAACAGACTCCCATAAGTTGTTCTTTGACCTCCACATGTGTGGCATACGTGTGAGTACACATACAAACACATTTAATTAATCAATTAATTGATTGATTAAAATAGCGAGTTGCACGCAGTCTTGCTACAGCAAGACCCTGTCTCAACAAACAAATACAGGCCGGAGAGATGATTCAGCAGTTAAAAGGGTGCACTACTCTTGCAAGGACCCCAATTTGGTTCCTAGTACCCACGCTGGGCTGTGAGCTGCCAGTAACTACAGCTCCGGGGATCCAGTGCCTTCTTCTGGCCCCCAAGATCACTGTACTCACACTCACATTGTGGAGAGTATCCTGCTCTCCACAGACGTACAATTAAAAGAAAAGCATCCTTAAAGCCCTGAGAGTTTCATCTGAAGAGGTTCCCAGGCTGATGTAGGCTTGGGTGGAAATGCCAGGCCCTCGGGTTCACCATTTCCCCTGGGCAGGTGGTCACTCCCAGGGAAGGCCTCTGACTCACTGTGGCCCCCGGCCAGAAGCAAGTTGTTTAGATCCCCCGCCTCTTAGTTGCCTACAGCATCAACTCTATATATCCTGTATCCAAGACCTGGGGGACCAGGGATGCAAGTGACCACTGGGTATAGATGTGAACCTGCCGACCTAGGGCCAGCTCTCTCTTTTTGGCTCCTTATCTAGTCTCTGGCTGTGTTAAGCTTTTGCCTGCCCTGTGTTGTTCCTGGGGCACAGTGCAGTCACCTATACACACCTGATTAGAGGAATTGAGTGACTTACAGGGGCTTCTGTTCCCTAGGGTCTGAATTTGCATAGGGTGATGGATGCTGGGATGTCTTCTGCACACAGCTGTACTTTGCATATTAAACAAAGCAATTTCCAGGGGAAGCTGGGGAGCTTGGTCTCCTTCCAGGAATGTCTCCTCGGAGTCAAAATCCTTTCACTCGAGCCAACACTTTCCCCATAGGTCCTAGGTCCCTCTCATCTACTAGCCTCCCACCCTCCCCATTGCAGGGACCCCAATCTGGCTTCATAGGTTATAGGATGAAGAAGGACATGGCCCCTGAGAGGGTTATTCGGCCTTCCTCCTTATCTGATGCTGGTACCCCTCCCTATACCCTACCTCACAGGAGACCTGTGGCTAGGATAGAAAGGGATTCTTAGCCAGGCCTGGCTCAAGGATCACAAAATCTCTGCCATCTCCACCCCAAAGCTGCAAACCCTGGGCTGTTCTTTTATATTCTGGGATGTCTGGAGACACACGTACTCCTTCTGTCTTACTGCTAAGCTTGGACATTGCACAGCCGAAATAATTTTTGCTTTGAATGTGAGACTAAGTTTTCCATCCAAAGACCTTTAGGATGATTGGGGGGTGGGGGGTGGGATGTCCAATACTAGCCATGAGGTTAGGCTTAGTGTTTTCTTCAAAGACAAACAGCAAAAAAAAAAAAAAAAAAAAAAAGGTTGGAAGTCTTGATATCTTTTGTTCTCATTAATGTGGTCTGAAGGCCACAACAGTGTTTGAATTTAGTTACTTCAATGGGGCATGGCTTAGAGTAGTCACTTAGCCACCAAACTAGCACAGTAATGCTTCCCCCAGTGGTGTCACTGATGCATATAGGCTGTGTGTGCCTGGGGAACCCTTCCCTGACACATCTGTCCTTATGGGTATGCCTATGAGCTAGCCCTGGCAGCATGGGAGCAGACATCTGTGGCTAGAGATGGTTTCTGTGGCCTCATCATAACCAAGGAAGAGGGAAAGATGGAGGGGTTTGTTGAATGGCTACTATACCCTCAGTCCTTTCAGTGACTAGCCAGATTTGGAATATGGAGGTTCAAAGGAAAGGCTTCATTTGCACTTGTAAAAAGTCTGGGTGTGAGTGTGAATTTTAAACTTTGGTGAAGTCCCAGTCCCCGTAAATCAAAGGCTGTGGTCACTGCAACAAACACATCTGGGATCCATTGAGAATCCTGCTGACATTGGTCATGGTCAGCTGTGCCCAGTGTGAGGTTCCATTACACAGGGGTAAGAGGAGGAACTATGCTGGCCCCTGGGATCCTGTTAGCCTTGGACCAAAGGTCTTGCATCATTCCTATAGCTAGTGGTAGATCTGATCCATCATTCTTTGCTTAGGACCCATCATTCCCTGCTTGGGACTTGCCAAGGTTTGCTGTTGCTCTTCCCACACTGCTGAACAGCCTTGGGCTGACAAAGCCAGCACTCCTGCAGTGTGTTCTTCTTCCTCTCCCACCAATCAGCTGATGGTTCAGTGGATAAAGGCACTTGCCGCCTGATGGTAGAAGGCTGATGGTCTGACTTCCATCCCCACAACCCATGTAATGGTGGAAGGAGAGTAGTGACTCCAGAAAGCTATCTTCTGACATCCACATGCATGGCATAGCATGCACACACACATTTATCATACACACACATCATACACACACACATACCATACACTCACATCATACACACACACACATTTTTTTTTAAGATAGGCATGGTAGTGCATGCCTTTAATCCTAGCACTTGGGAGGCAGAGGCAGGTGGATCTGAGTTCATGGCTAGCATGGTCTATATAGTGAATTCTAGGATAGCCAGGTCTACGTACAGAGACCCTGTCTCAAAAACTAAAATTAAATTTAAAACTTTAAAGACCACCAAAATCCATTATGAAAAATAGAGTCCAGTGAGTTTGCTGGTGCTTGCCCCATTCCTGAGACTCCTGTGAAGGGATGTTCTTGGGTCACAGCTCAGATTTTCCAGGAAGGATATTTACTAGAAGATTCCTTTGGGCTTATGTCTCCTGCTGGTAAATAATGGTGCACAAGGTAGCTCCTGAGTCCTTACTGCTTTACAAAGCAGGGTTTACCTCAGTCCCCTTGTATCCAGTACAGACATGTACCTCACACAATACTGTTTTTCTTAGACACACACACACACACATGTGCCTATGATAAAGTTCAGCTAGGCACAACAGGAGATAAACAAACAGTACTAATGAATACAGCAATCACACCAATATAGCATAATAAAAGCTATTTAAAGTTTGGAAACTGTTTATTTTGGGAACTTTTCACGTGATGTTTTCAGACTGTTAACTACCACTGCGGAAGGCAGGGTTGGCAGAGGGGGCCTGCATCTGTGCAGTGGAGGCTGAATGTTGGAGGTGAAAAGGAACTCCCAGCAGGTAAAGGCTTCCATGCTGAATCTGTTACTGAGGAGGCTTGTGCTGTTTCCTGGTCAGCTGGTGTACCACCCTCTGCCCTGATGGCGTCTCCCTAGACAAACAATAGCATCTTAAAACTTCACATTCTCCTACCTGGCCCCAAACCTTCCATCAAATCCTCAGGAGCTCCCCACCACAAGAGATACCAGCACCCCCCCTCCAGTTGATGTGTTATGAGTTATGGTCGATTCTCTTCCCCCTCCCCCAAGGAAGCAGTATGAGTACCTGCTGTGTGCATCGCAGAATGCTGAAATTATAGGTCAGACCATGATGGGAACCCTATGTTGGTGGCTTTCGCAGCTCACTTAAAGCTGGCCAGATTTTGAGCTGTGGAAAGATGTGTGGGGTCTGTGGTCTGCTTATCCAGCTTTCCAGTCTTTTCCTTTCCAGTTGCTCAGCAGCAGTGCTGTTGAGTGGGATTCACTTACCCCTAGACAGCTAATGATTCCTCAGGGAAGAGGCCTCAAAATAATGGGATTCAGGACAGGATGAGGCTCAGGCATTTTCACATTTGCAATGGGAGATTCTCCCCACCCTCTTCCAGGGTTTGAATTAGAAAAACCAAAAACACTAGCAGTCTCTTGCTCCATGAGAAGAAGGGACTTTAAAGATGAAGCAGACAGAACAGGATTAAGCTGAGTCAGAAAAACTGAGCCATTCCTTCAGGCCACAACAGGTTGGGAATGGCACCCAGTTAGGTGGACTGCAAAGCTACAGCGTTCTTGGCCTCTGAGAGAGCCATTGATGACAGCCACTGTACCATGTGAGCCAATCTAATAAACCCCCTTCTACTAGATTTTAAAAAGTCGAGCTAGAATTATATTGACTTTGCAACTCTGGATCAAAGCCAGTTCTGATTATGGTCTGCACACATGTACACACACACATGTACACACACACACACACACACACACACACACACACACACACCCCTCACTCTATGGTCTGTACACATGTACACACACACACACACACCCTCACTCTATGGTCTGTACACACACACACACACACACACCCTCACTCTATGGTCTGTACACACACACACACACACCCCTCACTCTATGGGAATAATTCCCTATAAGCCAACTTGAGATGGAATGTCTTTTACTTGTAACAAAAGGCATCCTGTTGTTATACTCTTTCTAGGTTCCCCTGGTCTTGGCAGGCAAGCATAATGATATCTTAGCAGCTTGGGGCCCTGCTTGGCTAGAGGAATACTTATACCCTTTTCCCAACGATATACCTAGCATCTAGCTACAGATATACCCCATTTCAAACAACACAGAAAGTTGCTCCTTCCTAGAAGCCCCTCGGTGACTGCTCTTTTGTGGTCATTTTCCATTCAAATGCATCCCAGAACGTATCTGGAAACTAGAAGCAGAGCACCAATGCAGTCTGAACCAGTTTTAAGTACACATATCATATTTACCATGTTATTCCTATGTATAATTGGACAAGCATGTTGATTAAAATCAGGTGCATCATGGGCATATGACCAGTGAGTAAAGTCTTAAATAATCCAAGCTTGTCGATGAAGACAGAGAACCATGACCCTCGTGTCCCTTGGCAACCATCTCCTCCTGCCCGTAAAGGGGTCTCACAGTAAGTAGCCAGGCCTTTGAGTACTTTACCCAAGGAACCTGCTGCAAAGCAGCACATCTGCTCTGTACCGTCATGTTGCTTTGTGAATCAAGTTCCTTGTGACTTTGCAATTTGGGGGCTCTTCAGTTCTTTGAACAAGACACCAAGAACCTGGAGATATGCAGTCCATATGGTGACCTGAAGCCGCCTAGTCAAATGCTGTGTCCCACGTGTGGCTGATGTCCCATCTCTCTGGCACTCATGAAAGGTGCACCTTGCAGACAGCAGCAAGCAGGGCTTCTCTGACCTGATCAGATGTCTCAAGTCTAATCACACTTATTTTCATGCTTTGCAATGCTAGGGATTAAACCTGGGGTCACTTGCAAGCTCTGTAAGTCACATCTCCAATATCCATGTAATCTGTACCCTGGAGACCTCCTGGTTGTTTCTCACTGGCCTCTCCAGTGAGGCAGTCCAGAGGGCAGTGTACTCTAACACACAATGCATGAAAAACTCGGCAGACCTTTCCTTATTTATTAGATTCCAGATATAGGGGACTGGATGGGATAATCCCAGGGCATGTGATTTACATGGAGGCTGTGGGAAAACACATACGAGAAATACGTACAGGAAGGTGAGGCGGCACGAAGGACTGCTGGTTAAAAAATATATACATCTTAAGCCATTCCAGCCACGATATCATTATCAGAAAATAAAGCAATCTCTCCATAGTGCTTCTCTTTGGTGCTGTTCCATGGGCTTGGACTCTGCGCCCTTCTGTTATCCTCACCTGCCAACTGTCTCCCATGGGTAGTAGAGTCTGGAGGGAGATACCATTGGCTCTGACCCTGCTAACCCCAAATGTGAGCCTCTCAGTCCTCAAGCTGTGGCCCTGGGAAGTCATCTGTTTACATATGCAACAACCAGGAGACACAACAAAACCATCCAGAGCCTTCAGAAAAAAGAGGGGAGAAGGGAATGAAATAAATTCCAGCCAGTACCTCCTTCTTCAGGGCTGGCTGTTTTATTTCTTGATTTTAAACAACCTTTATCTGAATACATAACTGCAAATGGTGGTCTCCCCTCCAGGAGTTCCAGAAGTGGATACAGAAGGTAGCCAGCTTGAGCTTTTGCTCTGATTCCGGGGTTGGGGGAGTGAGGAGGTGTCTCACTTTTCCTTGAGTGCCCTGGCCTCACAGATGTTCCTCATCTGGCTAGTCTTTGGACAAGTTGGCTCTACCCTCTCACTCCAGGGACACAGGGGCCCCAGCTTTCCCACAGGGCACTCCACTGTCACTGGTACATTCTCTTTGCTTGTAAAAACAGCTTCTATCTGTGGACAGTAGGTGAGCAGCCCCCTCTGGTAAAAAGGGTTCCATGTGGGCTACTTGCATTGAGTAGACCATGGAGAAAAAGCTGCCCACTTAACTGCTGCTGTGCCAAAGTAGCTAGCTGTGGGCTGTCCTGCTGGTGAGGGCAGGAGGGCCAGTAGAAGTGCTGAGAACTAGGTGGGATTTTAGAATGATACCCTCCTTCTCCAACTCACACACAGCAGTGTGGCTGGGGGTGGTTTTAAGTCAGGATCTCCAAGCCCAAACTTGTATTAACCCAGTTTAATACAAAAGTGGCACCTACTCTAGATCAAAGACGAGGAGAGCGTAGGCAGAGGCATGGATGCCTGGACATCCGCTCATCCAGGGGCTCTAAGATGTGATTCCCTGTAATGGAAAGGCTCTCCTGAAAAGTTTAGCATTAACTATGGGAAGTGGCCAGCCTCTAATCTGGAGTCCCTGTAGCTCCTAGCGATGTCACCAAGGAGGAAGAGCCAGCAGCAGCAGCAGCAGGTATTAAAAAGCCTGAAAGAGGGAACCCTTGCATTCCTGGAAGGGGTGAGAGTAAGTATAGCCTGGGACATTTCCCAGAGAAGTGGCTCAAGTGGGCTGGCATGTCCATTTTCCAGAATCTTCATCTCCAGGACATGCTGTCAGCCCACAAACAACCAGTGTGAGCTCGGGATTGCCCCTTGACTGGAGGACATGGATGAAATCCATGCTCATGGGCCCAGGGCTGAGGGGTTTATTAAGACAGAGCCTCTCAGGAAGAGCAGGATGGGTTGGTGGACTACCCCACATGACAATCAGACTGTGGGTTGACCCAGGAGGGCTATATCAAACATCCCCCGTGTGAATGCCATGAGACCACCCTCCCCAGCACAAAGCCTTTTATGAACTAAGGGATGGACCAAGAGGAGCCATTAGCGCCCCTTCCTTCAAGGTGTCATTACATCTCCCTTCTAAAGCTGGGCCTCTCCCTATCCTACACCCTAACCTAGGCTGCCGATCTTGAATGAGGGTCCCCAAGTGCCCTCTGATGGGGCCAGGTCCTGAGCTTTCCATAGGTTTCTAGACTGGCCACGCCCAAAAGGAGGAGGAAAAAAAAAAAGGCAATAGGGAGCAATGGGTACAGAACCCAGTTATCTTCTGAGCTAGTAAGTTCACAGGTACATGCCCTGGAGTTACCTTGGCTGACTGAGGTAGGGGCAGGAAGCAGGGGAGGGGCTTCTTGGGGGTGAGGGCAGGGATGTGGACACTAGCAGAACCACCCACTGATGGCGGGTGTACTAGGGCAAGAGGAAAGGAGGAAGCCAGCTGGAGTGAGGAGGTGAAGAACCTCAGGAGAAGCCACAGGGACCTCTGCAAGCAGGGTCTCTGGAGTCATTCCTGCCTCAAAGGCCTGCCATTTGTGACACCAACTCCTCCAGTAGCACCCAATCTAAGTATCTTAGGTCCTGGGCATTATGCACTACCTACCTAGGTCCATCCAGGTCCTAAATGGGGAGGAGTGTGGAAACAGATATGCTGGCTCTTGTGGAAAAGGGTGCTTCCTCTGGTGGTCTCCAGCCCTAAGGGGAGTTAGTCCTGGCCCAAGCCTTAGCACTGCCCATGGAGAAGGAAAAAATACCAAAGAAAATGCGGGTGACAGATGAGCCCCCCGCCCCACCCACCCATCCCTGTCTCCCCATCTGCTGCCCCCAGGCATCTGTCTGCACATGGCCAGGAAGCGGGAAACCCCTTCTTCTGGGACAGCTCAGAGCCCCCTGATGCAGGTGTGGAAAGTCGAGGCTGGTGGCTGTAGAAGTCTCCATGTGGACCGTGTCCGCCCGTCTGTGTGCTGGGCCATCACGCCTTGGCCTCAAGCATCTCCAGGAAGAGTTTGTGCATGTTCACCTTGCCCTGCAGTTTCAGACTGTAGAAGTGTTGCACAGCTTTGGCTGCCGTCTGCCGCAGCAGGGGCAGCGTCAGCAGCAGCTTGCCCGTCCTCCGGGGCTCCCCATGGCGCTGGCTCAGCTCGTAGTCGTGCAGGGCCTCGTGTAGTAGGTCCTGCAGCTTCTGCACGGCCTCCAGGTCCTCAATGTACATGGAATCTGCAGACACAGGAGAGGGTCAGTGCCAGGAGGGGTTGGTTGCCCCAGGGCAGAAGGCATTTCTGGAGTGGAGGACAGACCAGCAGGCAGCCACATCGGCCTTCAAAGGCTGACTACTGAAAGCAGAATGAGGATCTTCTCTGCAGGGCTCGAACATGGGCAGACCTGCTGGACGTCCTAGAGGTGCCCAGGGAACCCTGGAACCTGGCTAGCAGAGCTAGCATCCAATATCCCCTACTTGCAGGCTGTGTGAGACTTTGAGTGAGTTATGTAATTTCTCAGCCTCTCATTTTCCTAGCCATACCTACCTCGCAGCATTAAGAGGTTATTATATATCTAAACTACAGGTTTAGAACAGTCAAGTGCCTGTGTCACAGGCACCTCCCCACTACAACTACTGGTACCATCACGTCTTCATGATGCTGCTGAGCCATGGGTAGCACCCACATGCAGTACAGTCACCAACCTTACAACTATGGCTGAAGAACAGACATAAAGAAGTCAATATCTAGGTGTTCGGGGGTGAGGAGAGTACAGGGGCATGGTGACAGAGGGAGCCAGTAGGAATACAGTTCAGTGATGGGTGCTTGCCTAGCGTGCAGAAGGCCTTGGGTCTGATCCTCAACACTACTGGCTTAGAATGTTTACAGTCCATGAACTCACTGTCTGAAATACCTGAACAAAGTTGGGTATGAGCAAAACAAAGGGAACCTCCTACAACCCGTCCTGGGGGAGAACTACTACCCAGCCACCTTCTGCTAACGTCCTGTGCTGCTCCCACGAACTGCAGCCCCCAAAGCTGGCTGTGTGGACACAGGGAGCTGAGCCAACACTGTGGATTCCTCAAAAGAGCAGGCCAAGTCCAGTGCACGTCGGGTTGCCTGGCACCAAACTGCTGAGTCAGCTGCACCAACTGGTTGGTCCCCGTGATGCTTTGGACCCCTGGGTCTCCTCTCAGCCTGCACTGTCCTCAGTTCCTCCCTGTAGAGCTAGCCCCCAGCTGGCAGGTCTCAGAGATGCTCTGGAAGCCCACCCCCGGGGGTGTGTCCTCCTCCCAGCTTGTAGTCTCCAGAGTCCCTGCAGGGCTGGGCCCCAACCACCTCTGACCCCATTTTCCATCCTGTCACCCTCCCCAAAGAGTCACAATTGGCAGGTGCTTTCAACCAAAAATGAAATAAAATAACATTGCCGGATCAATTTCTTTCCAATCCATCAGCAAGTCTGTATCGATGGCATTGATAAACTGTTAATTACAAAATCAATAGCTATGAATTTTTTTTCTGCTGTCAGAGAGCCCTAGAGATGGCTGGAATGAGGGTGAGTGACAGTGGGCACTCTCTCAAGGGGCCGGCTGAGCCTCTCTGATGAGCTTTGCCCTTCTGCCAGGTACCTGAGTCACCCTATCCACTTAGCCAGGCCCCCTTGTACTATTGCCAAGCCTCAGTGGTCTCTTGGCCATCCCTTCTCCATCCAATACGGTCTGTGGGCTCCTGGGTAACTGTCCTGCCTTGGAACTATGGCCTGCAGGGGCCATGCCCACTCAGGTCTTTCTTCCTGGACTACAAGGCACTGACTTTTTGGGAACAATGGAACACAGGAATAAGGAGTCTCTGGGGCAGGCAAGGGGCCATTGCCACAGGAGGCTGGTATATACCTGTATTTACAATATTAGGAAGGCTGAGACAGGAGGATTGTCATGAGTTTCAGGCCAGGACAGGCTATACAGTCCGTCCCAGGCCAGCCTGGGCTTCAGAGTGAAACTGTCTCAAAAACCAGAGAGACACCAATCATTATTGGCTTACTAATTGCAGCAAATTACCTAATGCAAGATATTAAGAATGGAAAGAGGGCTCAGAACTGTGGCACACACCTTTGATTCCAACACTGGGGAGGCAGAGGCAGGCAGATCTGTGAGTTCAAGGCTAGCATGGTCTACAGAGTGAGTTCCAGGATAGCCAGGGCTACACAGAGAACACCTATCTTGAAAAACCAAGGTGGGTGGAAGAGTATGCTGAGGATGAGCAGGGACAACACATGGAATCCCATGTGCTATTTGTTAATAGAGTTATTACAAAAAACAAAACAGCCTGTATTGGATCAGGTCCTCAGGAGAAGAGCCTAAGGCAGAGGTTTGGGTTTAATGATTTATGGACAGGGAGAGTGTTTTCAGAAGCAAGAAGTGAGGAGGGAGGAGGTGCAGGAGCACACAAAGCAATGCCAAGGCCTGAAGCCACACAGATTTCTAAGGCAAACTGCTGCTGTGTGAAGCCCCAGTTGGCTGACAATGCCTGGCTAGGGACTGAAGACATCAGTAAAGGCACCAGAGGGTAAATCTGAGAAGCTAACAGCAATAAACCTAAGTGGCTAGGGATGGGAGTGCTATAGAGCAGCACAGGCCTGAGCCATCAAGTGTCCCTGTATGTGCTGCAAAACCAGAGTGACCAACAGTCCCAGTTTGTCAGGCACTCAAGGAGTTCCTGGGATAGGAGACTTTCAGGGAAAGCCTGGCATGAGCAATGAAGCGGTGGTCTGCCTGTGTGTGTGTGTCTCCACCTGGGAGCCAGCTTCCTCTCAACCTTGTGCTGGGGACACCATTTCCTCTGATGTTATAATAACAGTGACAATAATTAATATTTACTGAACTTTCCTCTAGACCAGGCACTGGGCTGCATTATCCTCAGCTGATCTTTTAATACTCACAGGTGCTTGAAAGAGGTACTGGGAATGAATACCTCCTACTCAAGGACAGAGCTGACCAAGGGCATGATGTTAGTGTCAGGGACTGTGTGTGTGTATGAGGGCTTGGCCTCTGTGTGTGTGTGTGTGTGTGTGTGTGTGTGTGTGTGTGTGTGTGTGT
>CAJQZJ010000909.1:3228127-3241213 GCA_907164525.1 Lophiomys imhausi
TGTGTGTGTGTGTGTGTGTGTGTGTGTGTGTGTGTGTGTGTGTGTGTATGAGGGCTTGGCCTGCATGTATGTATATATATATGCACATGTGTGTGCAGTGCCAATGGAGGCCAGAAGAGGGTGTTAGACCCTTTGGGGCTGAATTAGAACTTTCTAAGGTGCCATGTCGGTACTGGGAACTAAACCCTGGCCCTCTGCAAGAGCAGCTAATGCTCTTTATTGCTCAGCCATCTCTTCAGCCCCAGAGATAGAATTTGAACTCAGGTCTGCGTGGCCCAGGCCGGAGCAAGGAACTCTGCTACACAGTGCCCAGCAGCAGGATTACTTAGCACTACTCTCACCCAGAGACCCCTGTAGTCCTCTCCCTCCCCCAGCAACCAAGTACCTCCGGTAGGACAGAGGCTTCAAGTGCAGACAGTTCTACCCATTCCCTAACACCCCATAGGAAGCTTGGAAAATAGTGAATGATCTAAAACCTTTTTAATACTAGGTCAAGCCGTCCACGTGGGAAGTCAAAGGTATTGTACCTGGGTGATCTGATGGGCCGATTCATAGAGCAGGAATGAATGAGCCTGTGTTATCTCAGTTTCACATGACTATGGCTTCAATCCTAACTCTGATATTTTTTTTCTTTTCTACTTTTTAAAAAAAAAAAATATATATATATATATTTTTTTTTTTTTTGGTTTTTCGAGACAGGGTTTCTCTGAATATCTCTGGCTGTCCTGGACTCGCTTTGTAGACCAGGCTGGCCTCGAACTCACAAAGATCCGCCTGCCTCTGCCTCCCGAGTGCTGGGATTAAAGGCGTGCGCCACCACCGCCCGGCTTAAAAATATATTTTAAGACAGGCTCTCACTACGTACCCTTGGGTGGCCTGGAACTCACTATATAGACCACAGTGGCTTCAAACTCACGAAATCTTCCTGCCTCAGTCCTTCTTAGTGCTAGGATTAAAAAGCCTGTGTGTTCCTACACCTGGACTAACTCTGACATCTTTAAACAGTATTACCCTGGACAAATTTCTGACTTTTCCAGCCTCAATTTCTACATCTGTAAAATGGGATTATAATAAGAGTTATGCACATGTCATAGCCAGTTTAGCAAGCTGAGCACTTAATTATATGTGGCTAGCATAATTATGTATAAATAAATTATGGAGAAGGCACGGCTTATGGTCACTTAGGCTCAGAGTGAAGCAGATGCAGACCTTGCCCTTAGTGATGGATTCAAAAATCTATGTCCTTTGGTCTCTGTACAAGTAAAAGGCCTAGGAAATACAAAATCAGCACTGGCCTCCATGACTGTCCTTTAAACTCCAGGCCACCCTTGCAGTGTGTGGTGGTTTAGATGAGAAAGGACCCCATAGGCTCATGTTTATGAACATTTGGTCTCCCAGCTGGTGGTGTCCTGGGGAAATCATAGAACCTTCCAGAAGTGCAGCCTTGCTGGAGGACCAGCTTCGAGGTTTATAACCTCAGTCCACTTCCTGCCTGCTTCCTCTGCCCCCTGTGTGTGAATGAAATGCTATGTCTCCACTTCCTGCTGCGACGCCTAGCCTTCTCTCCCCGCTCCAGTGATGGACTCTATCCCTCTGGAACCCTAAGCCAAAAATGAATCCTTTCTTCTGCAAGTTGTTTTTCATCAGAGGAAGAGAAAAGTAATGCACAGTGATAGATGACAATAGCAATGTCTGTCATCCCCACACCCATAAGACAGCCCCGCCCACAGCCTGGGCTGTGCTTGCTAGGCTCCCACAGACCCCCTGAAGTCCTCTGAGGGTCACATGGCACCATTACCTGAGTTGGCGAGGGCCAGGGCCTTGAGCGTCACAAACTCCTCCTTCTCTACCTTGAGCTTCTTGTATCTGCGTACCAGCTGCAGGATGGCTCGGTAAAGGTCCAGCAGCCCCACCAGGCGAGAGTGCTCCTCATCCATGATATAGTCCTCTGCGTATGCCAGCTTATCATCATAGGGCAGCGAGCGGTAGACGATGCCCAGAATGAGGATCTCCATCCAGGCACTCTGAAGCAGGCTCATCTGGTCCCCAAGCGACAGATTGGAGAAGCCTGCAGAAGGGGAAGACAAAGATCAGAAGCGCACCCAGCGATTTCCTTGGGGCTTTCTGGGGGGCACTCGGGAGTGGTCTGTGTCCTTGCATCTCCAGACCCTGCTGGGGGTTGCGGGAGCCCTGTGGTGCCCGCTGCCAGCCCCTTGGTAAGTGAGTCACACTGGAATTCATGGAAAGGACTTACATAATAAGAGCTGGGTCAATGTTGACAGTTATCACTATGCACATTGGTTCTAGGTCTTTCCCAGCGTCCGAAGAGATGCTGGGAATTAGGTGCTGATTAATTAGGTGCATTTGTAATTGAAGGAGCTGCTGAATTAATAGCAGGATTTGGGGGTGGCAAGAAGGGGGTCTCTAACACTCTGCTCACTTCAGGGAAGCTCTCTGCTTTAATACCAGATCCCGCCAGCCAGGAAGGAGGGATTCAGTTATCCATGGCCTGGGCAGAGGCTGCTGGGAGGGCAAGCTTCCAAAGACAGCCTATGAGCATGTGTGGACTGTCACTTTACCTTGAAAAGACTCAGGAGATGCTCTGGACACTAGTGTTCATGGACGCTACATCCTCCCTCCAGGGAGGGGAAATGAGGGTTCAGAGGGTGTCCTGGCTGCTTTTGTGGGTCAACTTGATATCAGTTAGTCATCAAAAAGGAAGGAGCCTCAGTTAAGGAAATGCTTCCATGAGATCCAGCTGTAAGGCAATTAGTGATGGATGGGAGAGAGCCCAGCCCACTGTCAGTGGTGCTATCCCTAGGGAGGTGGTCCTGGGTTCTATAAGAAAGCAGGCTGAGCAAGCCATGAGGAGCAAGCCAGTAAGCAGCACCCCTCCACGGCCTCTGCATCAGCTCCTGCCTCCAGGTTCCAGCCCCGATTTGAGTTCCTGTCCTAACTTCCTCCAAGGATGGACTATGATCTGAAGGGTAAGCCAATAAACCCTTTCCTCCACTTGCTTTTTGGTTGTGGTGTTTCGTCACAGCAATAGAAACCCTAAGACAGTGGGCCCCAGAATCATGACACTGATTTGTCTAATATGCTGTGGGAGACTGTGTGGCTTGATCCTGACTGCCTACGTACTAGCTGTGGGCTGACCCTGATGAGGCCATGTAACTTCTGCAAACCTGGACCTCCTCATCCATTGAATGGGCCCAAGAGCAGAGGGCTGGCTGTGAGCTACACCGGAAGTCGATTATAGAACACATGAGCTCTTATTAATGTTGAGAGGAAAGGTCTGTGTCTGCCAGAATGAGGGTGACATGCTGAGGCTCCAATGTATGTGGACTTGATTTAGGGAAATTCAATTAACAGCCTGATTTATGAGAAGGCAACGGTGAAGAGTTAAGTCTGCTAATTCCAACCATCATAACCACTAAACAGGAGGCAGTAACTTCTCAGGGGGGCTCACCCAGAAACAGGGACATTAGGGTGCTTGCTTAGCATAGGTGAGGCTCTAAATTTAACTCTCAGTGTATGAAGGGGCAAGAAAAATAAAAGAGAGAGAATCCACAAAGCCATTTGCACAATCTGCCAAGTGCAACTGAGATCAGGAGATTTGTTTCCTGGGTAATCCTGCCAATGAAGGAATTTGATAACTTAGGACTTAGCCCTGCCTAGTCACTCCTGGTGACATGGGGGTGTCATGATGAAAGGGCACGTGTGAAGACCCCACAGAACTTCAGCACACAGTGAGCCAGCAGCATCCCTCTGCCAAGGATGACTGAGGAGGCTGCTACCATCCTTACTAGTGAAATCATTATTCTTTCTTCTCTTTGGACTTGCCCAGTTCCTGGATGGCCTATCTCTTAGGGCCTGTGGGGTCTCTTTCCTGTTACTCACTCTGGATAAGTCCTTTTCCTCTTGAGAGTACACCTGAGGTTGAAGGCCAATTACCTTGCCTTTATTTTTAAGTCCAACCATTATGGATTCTAGACCCCTCTATACAACCTTTGTCTTGGATTACCACCTAACTGCCGGACTTTATGGGTGACCCATCAGAGCAGAGTGTACCCACCAACTAGAGGGAGCTCTGGCGGCTGTGCCTCTTTGGTAGTACAGGATGGGACACAGGTTAAACTGTGTGTCTGTTGCTGCCCACATTCCTAGTAGCACCACAGAGGGTATCTGGCTGCCTTGGGGGCCCAGGAAGCCGGAGGTAATAAAAGATAGCTAGAAAATGGACATCCAATTTCCCTTATCAGGTCGATGAGTAGGGGAGGCTTTGGGTGACATTAATTAACAGATACCAATCAGCCAGCACGGAAGGGTGTGAGCGGGAAAGAAGTGGACCGAACAGGGAGGGGTAGTCTGAGAGCGGAAAGACTGGGGAGGATGAAGGAGGCACACAGGGGTGAAGTTAACAGACAAGTGAGCTGGAAGGCATCGGGGAGGGTGAGAGAGGCACAGCCAGGCTGTGGAGATGGCAAAATGCTGGTGGGGTCCATCCCTCAAGGCAGAGAAGACCTCACATGTCACTAAAAGTCACTAACCAATGTGGTAACCCGCACTTTTAATCCCAGCACTTTGGAGGCAGAGGTAAGGGAATCTCTGAGTTCGAGGCCAGCCTGGTTTACACAGTGAGTTCCAGGACAGCCAGGGAGAGATACACAGAGAAACCCTGTCTCGACACACAGACAGACACACAGACACAGACACACACCCCCCCCCCAAAAAAAAAAAGAGCTTCGGATTGGAAGGTTCTGAGAACATGCAACCACAGTGTTGCTAAAGAACAGTCCAAGTAGTCTCTGCACAAGTGACCAGGGGCTGAACCCTATAGGGACACTCACCAGGGGTACAGACATGCTCCTGAGCCCAAGCTTGCCTTCCTGCCCACCCAGTCTGATAAGCAGTCACAGCAGAAGACAGATGACCTGGGATGGCAGGAAAACAACCTAAAATACTTAAAGTGTTTAGATCCTTGGACTCCAGTTTACATCCCATGTATGGGTCATGTATGTAAGAGGCTGGAGTGCCTTGGGGTTTGGGGGTACAACAGCCACCTGGAAAATTCTATGCTTTTGTAGGACAGAGCACTCAGAAGGCTTTCTCTCTGCTGGGCCAGCTGGGTGTGAGGTCTGATCAGGGGGCTCACCCTGTGGGGAGGGAGTCCCTTCCTCCTTTCCAACATCTGAGCGGTCCCAGATAGAGTCCTGAAAACCTGAGCACACTAGCAGCATGCTGGCCAGCATGCAGCAGCTCTCAGCATTTGAAACCATGTTAATGTTTTCTTTTGTTTCTTGTTTTTCGAGACAGGGTTGGTTTCTCTGTGCAACCCTGGCTATCCTGGAACTCACTCTGTAGACCAGGTTGGCCTTGAACTCACAGACATCTGCCTGCCTCTGCCTCTGCCTCCCAAGTGCTGGGATTAAAGGCATGCATCACCAAGCCTGGCCATTCCAGTTTCACACTGCTATGGGTGCTGGGATTTGAACCTGGGTCATTTGGAAGAACAGCCAGTGTTCGTAACCACTGAGCCATATCTCCAGCCCCCATTTCAATGTTTGAGAAGAGAAACACTTTAAGAGAAGACATAGTTAACTCCAGGAGAGAACAGGGGGAGGGAGAAAAGGGGCATTGTTGTTAAATCACAGTCAGAAAGCATGCCAGGGAGAAAACTACAGAAAGACAATGTGTGACACATGTAATTATTACATAAACACAACAGTTAATTAATGGACCACCAGAAAGTGTGAGGGAGAACTATTTGTGTGGGCGTGCAAAGACATGTTGGAGGCACAGTTTCCAGAGCCAACTTGTCAGAATAATCAGTGTGCTGACCACTAGACAAGACCCTAGGTAAGGTTGCCTTCTTTGACTCTGTGTGTCTGCTACACTCCCCTGTAAAATGGGACTGATGGGACCATGTTAGAGGTGCAGAGGTTAAATGTGTGCACACACAGAACGCTTCTTGGTCTGCTAAGCACACAGGAAGTGCAAGTATTTAATATCATTACATGATAAAGTAGGGTAATGCTGTGTTAAAATGTGAGCCCGTGGGGAGAAAGAATACACTGCAGCTGGCTACACACACACACACAGAAAGAGAGAGAGAGAGAGAGAGAGAGAGAGAAAATTCCCAGATGATTTGCACCTGGCAGTCTTGGAGGGTTTCACATTCACTTCTGTTATACCTGGCGTTTGCAAGAGAAGCAGATTCTCTGTCCTTTAAAACCCAAGCATCTTTGGAGAAAACACCCTCCACTTGTGTTTCCAGTTGGGCTGAACCTCCATCAAAGGCCCCTGGAGCAGAGAGTCTGAGAGAGGCTGGGGTGGCCAGGGCTGTGGACCAGCAAGGCTGACCAGCCCTTCCTGAAGCTCACCCTGGGTGTACTGCCCAGCCCAGGACCCCTGGCTCTCAGGGCTCCCTCCAAATGCTCTACGGCCACAGGAAAAGTGTGTTATCTGCACCACTGGATCTAATAACTGCAGGTCCCCCGTCCCCCCCACCACCACCACACACACACTATTTGGTCCTAGAATTTAAAAAAAAAAGCACATAATTTGTGGCAAGTGGAGTTCATAATCTGCTAATTTATGATGGTCTCTGCCGACCTGGAGGGCCATTAGAGAGGTAATAAAGGGAGATGTAATTATAGGATCCGGGGCCACTTCAGACACAGCTGCTGTCACTCGGCAGCTCATCCTTCATCCAGCCAGACGGCGGTTCCGGGGAGCAGGCTGTCCAAAGGGCCTTCCTGAAGAAGCCTCTGGGGATCTCCGGCACACTGCAGTCTGGGCTGGGCAGGAGTGGTGACTCCTGCCCTGTGAAGGCTCTCCTGGCCAAGGTGGAGTCCAAGCAGCGTGGGGAGGGCAGACAATTGGCCAATAATTCAGGGAGACTGCAAGTCATTGAGTGCTACCAGCAGGCCTAGCAGAGGCTGCTGCAGGCTCCTAATCTCTGGATCACAGGGAGTAACGGTTGCTCCTCTCATGACTAGGGCTTGCCCTCCAGGAAGCCCCAATACTTAGAAAATTCAACTCAAGGCAAAAACCTGTATTTACAGTTGTGTGACCGCAAAGGGACCGAAAGAATAACTGAGCAAACTGCCATTATTTATTATCAGCCTGTAGTCCTAGCACTGAAGAGGCAGAGGTAGGTGGATCTCCATGAGTTCAAGGCCAGCATGGTCTACAAAATGAGCCCAGGATAGCCATGGCTACACAGAGAAACCCTGTCTTGAAAAAAACAAAACAAAACAAAAATTGCAGCATTCTGTGGACCGTGATCTGTACCACCCTGAACCACTCTGTTCCATACACCAATCAGCCCATTTTCTGGTGTATCTGTACTGTATATGCTGGCCTCCCATGCTGTCACATGAAGCCACCTCAGCTGTGAAGCCAAGTATCAGGGGAATGCAGTGCCCAGATTGCCCAGAGGACCTCATTTTGCGCACTAATGACCCCAGGTGTAGAGGAGGCAGGACGTAAGACACAGAAGGACAAACAAACTGTAGTGCAGTGATATTATGAAGATATATAACATATATATGTTATGAAGATATATAACATATATATGTATATTTATATATGTTTCAGACACGGGAACCTATTCCATTGGAGGTTTCAAGATTTATGGGGTTGGGGTGGTCTTAGATCATCTCTGGTTAATGAGTGGGCACCTCTACAGCTCTGTCTAAACCACATCTTGGGAGAGACCCACTACCCAGTGCTAACCCCGCAGGCACACAGCACCTTCTGTGGGCCTGGTTGTAGACCATCGGCTGAAGATACTGAAGCATGAACCACAATCCCGTGTCTATACAGAACTCTAGTCCTGGGAAGTCTGAAATCCTCTTTTCTGAGTGTCCCTGACCAGAATGGACAAGACTCAACATGGTTTTGGGGGAGGCTCTAACATGTTATCCCCCTAGCCAACCTTCAAGCACTGTAAGCCTGAGTTCTGTGTAATCAGGATTATGTCAATAGTTTAAAAATACTGGACACGAGGCTAGAAAGATGGTCACTAGCAAGGTCACTTGTCCCTTGCTGCTCCTATAGAGGGCTCAGGGTAGGTTCCCAGTACCCACATGGAGGACCACTATCATTTGTAATTCCAATTCTAGGGGATCTGACACCCTCTTCTGGCTCCTGTGGGCAATGTATACATGCAGTGCATAAGTTTACATGCAGGCAGATGAGGCTGGAGAGATAGCTCAAGTGGTTAAGAGCACTGGTTGCTCTTCGAGAGGTCCTGAGTTCAATTCCCAGCAATCACATGGTGGCTCACAACCTTCCATAATATGATCTGATGCCCTCTTCTGGCATGCAGACATATATGCAGACAAAACACTATATATACATACACATATATATATACATATATATACACACATACATATACACACACACATATATATGTATATATATATTACATAAATAAGATATTTTTCAAAAAAGACACTTGGTCCGTCCTTGACCTTGGTGAGGTTACAGTGGCAGAAGACCCTTATTAGCTGACTTTACTGTAACCGCCGGAAGGTCAAGTCCTAGTGATTCAACATGGAGATTTATGCAAAACAGACAAGTCAGGGTATAGGACAAACAAATGAGCCTTTGCTTCACTTCTCTTCCTCTTATTTATGGTTTGGGTTTCTTGAGACAGGGTCTCTCGCCCTGGGTGGTCTGGAATTTGCTATGTAGAACAGACTGGCCTCAAACTTAATGGTAAGCCCACTCACTGCCTCGGTTTCCAGAGTGCTGAGATCACAGGCTTAAGCCACCACACTTAGCTACTCTGTTTCTAATCCACAGGAATCCTGCCTTTGGAGATGAAATGCCAGCACAGAAGAGGCTTGTGTCACTATTGGTAACTGTGACAACCATGGAAAGGGTGGCAGTTGTCCATGTGACAACATGCTCCTGGGAGCTTCCCATTTTACAGTTGGGAACACTGAAGCTCATAGAAAGCTTACACACAGTTGCTAAGGGCAGAGCTGGGACAGGAGCCCTGCTTGTCTGGCTCCAAAGCCTATGTCCCCAGCAACCACCCTGGTTACCTGTCCCTCTTACTTGGCACAGATATAAAAAAATAAAGGCGAATATAGACTTGAGTCTCCTGGACACTCCCCTCCTCCAGGGGTTACAGGGGTAAAGGCAACAGAAGGAAGCTGTACGACCAATCCAGGAGACCGCCAGGTGACAATCCTGCGCCATCCCTTGGACAGTGTACCTATCTGACCGGGAATAGTAGTCTTGAGGGCTGGGCCCAAATTGGCTCGGGGTCAGTGGAGCAATCCAGGCTGAGGTGTCTTAAGTATGTGCCTGACGTCACATCTGTGCTGAGTTAGCACAGGGCGGATTTTTAAAAAACCACTGAGTGTATAATCCCAGGAGACTGAGCTTCTTACAAAGGACGTACTAGCCAGGCTCCTGGCAAACCCACCCATGGGTTAGAGTGCCCGGAGACCACACTTCTAGGCTTTCAAAGGTTACTGTCAGCAACAGCATCTCCAACCCCTGTCTACAAGTTGGTGTCTTCCTTGGGGCACATATGAATCTCACATAGGACTTGAATCACCTGAATCAACTGCTGGCATTCACAGTTTGGGACACCTCTGCTATACTACCCTGTGTGCTATGCTCATCTTTTAGGGCCACGGATGAGAAAGAACGATCTGTAGACAGAAAGAAGAACCCATGTGTCAGTCACATAGCTAGAAAGAGTCCACTGCCAGCATGTCTCCAACACAATGAAGCCGGGAGCCACAGCAAAGGAGCAAGACCTTGAAAATGTACAGAAAGGGCCCCATGTGTGTGCAACATGGAATTCCATGGGCTCCCAATGTTCACCCACACTCCCAGAGAAGTTCACATGGGGCCTGGATCCAGAGAGTGAGAGAGGCCCAGAGGGCCTGGAACAGTGGGCGTGCACGTCAACAGTGAGACCAGGCAAAGACCCAGCAGGTAGCCATGGTGACCATGCAGGTGAACTGGTTACATGACAGACTCACACCTGGAACTCACAGCCTCATTTCACCCCTGTGCTACACTGAAAAGGTTGTGTTCTCCATACTCCCATTACACAGGTCACGTGATGGGCCCAGGCCACATGGCTTCTAGGCCTAGAATCTGAATCTGACCGAACTCCCCAAAGTTCTGCTCCTATCTCCTTCTATCTGCCTGCAGCTAATGTTAAGCTCCTACTAAAATGACAAGAGCCCATGGCACTTCCTTCAATCCCACAGAAGAGAAAGGGGCCTTTAGAAAAGTGGGCTGGCAAAGGTCTTCTAGGCACCAGGCATCAAAGGCACAGTTATGGGACAGGGTGAGCCTGGAGCCCCTTACCACTCTTCCCCCGACCCCACCAGGACTCACCTGGGATGTGCTTGGCCCAGCCAATGATGATCACAAGCTCCCGATCCGCCAGGTCACAGAGCGTGGTCAGGGCCCTGATTTCTACCTCAACAATATCGTCAGCAGGAGGGGTCATATACAGCTTGTCCGGCTCAGCCACCAGTAGATATGACACGATCTTAGTCACTGTAATGACCAAACAGGGAACAACCCGTAAATGCCTGGGGAAGAAGGAGTAGGGACAGAGCCCACTGGAAGATCAAATGTGGCTGGGGTCGGTCTGTCTGTTGACATCACAAAGCTGCTAGCAACAGTGATAAGAGCACTGACATATATCCTTCAATGGGAAGCTGCTCAGAGGACTCTGAACAGGGAGGTCTGGGTGCCGGGACCCTTATTTCACATGGAGGCCCGTTTTGTGCCATCCCATACAGACAGGCTTTCTGATGAAGCCAGCCAATGCCTGGCACTGTTGGCCATCTTGAGATCCACACTGCCCACCACCCAGTGGAGGGAAGACAGAATCGCCCCGGGAGGATGCCAGGCACTCCATGCTGAGAAGGGATGTGGGGCCTGTCTGGTACACACATGGCTTTTTAGCAGGTGGAGAAATCTGTAAGCTCAGGTAAGGACTGTTCTCCGAATCCAGCCGTCGCTTGTACTTCTGGCGGCCTCCACGCACTCGGTCAAGGCGCACACCTGTAAGACAAGAAAGATGTTGGCATCAAGAGCTGTTTCAAACCTCCAGGAGAACAGGCGCTGACTTTGGAACTACAGCTCTGGCTAAGAGCTTCACGGCCATGCCCAGATGGTCAGTCTCACGCCAAAAGGTGAGACATCATTTCAACTCAACAGCCCATCCCACGAGCTAGCCTGGTGCTGCTTCTCCAGGTGCAGCTTTGTCCTAAAATCACCCTGAGACCTGTAGCCTCTGAGCCCTCAAATGACAGCACAGCAAACTAGCCTTCTGTTAAGCAAGTGTCCCCTATCTCAGTTCTGCTCTGCATCCAGGGAGGGCAGGATTCACTACGCTGGGAAAGGAGGGTTAGAGATGTAGGTTGGTTGGTACAGTGCTTGCCTAGCATATGCAAAGCCCTGGGTCTGACCCTTTACACTGCATTAAAAAAAAAAGGTATGGCAGCCCATGCCTGTAATCCCAGCACTTGGGAGAAGACAGGAGGATCAGGCAGGGGTCCAGGGCCATCAACACAGGGAATTTTCGACCAGCCTGGGCTACATGAGGTTGCCTCAACAGTAAAAAAGGCAGATGGAGAGAGTCCTCAGAGAAAGAAAGCAGGGTTACTGCCCGGTTAAGTTCTTCTGCTGTTTTTCACCTGAAAGTAAGAGCATCCCACCTCAAGACCTGCCCTTCCCTTTTCTGGGAAGACTTGCAGATCTGGAAACAGACATGGTGAACAGTTGTCAGCAGTCTCAGCCCACCCACTCAACTTCAACCTGCAGAAGAGAAAGCTAAAATGGCCACTTGATTGAAGTACATCCCATTGCTGAGGGCTACTTCCCTGATAGCATACACAACTAGTTATGTACAAATAATCCAAGGGAAAAGAAGAAGTTGCCAAGAGAATGAGATCAATTGAAAGTGAAATGCTGTAGGTGGAACAATGCCTTTGGGGGCTGAGGAGTGGGCAAGACACCCACACATCCACACCCAGTTTCCAATGAAAGGCTGCAGCCCACATCCTCTCCCCGAGGGGAAAGAAGGTGCTAGAGCTAAGAGGGCAGGAGCCAAACCTAGCACAAGCCCCTGAGAGAACTGTTTCTTACTGAGCCAGTCACTTCTCAGCCAAACCTAGCCCAGTCTGGCCTCCAAAACCGACCTTGACTTCGGCCTCCCAATGTAGAGAGACTAGGCTCATGTCACCACACCCGGTTTACACAGTGCAGGGGAGTGAATGCAGGGTCCTTCTGTGCCAGGAAACCAATCTACAACAGAGCTGCATCCTCAGCTTATCATTAGCCTTTCATCTTAAGTGGGAACTTCTGTAGCAGGAACTGCACAAAGTTGTAGTGAACACTAGAGGGGGGCTCAGGAGCATACCCAAGGCTTCTACTTAATGGTCACTCCCGTATGAAGGATGGCATTGGGGTCCTATGCTGCACTCCCACTGGAATGGGTTCTTTATCTCTACTCTTAGAGATGAAACAATAAGACCTCTGGACACAGACAGGCCCACACAACAAGAAGGAAGAGTATGTGGGCAACTCCAGGATGAAACATCCTGGTTACTCATTCCATGTTCCTGGCCACTCTGGGATCTGCTGCTTTCTGAGCCTAGTCCTTGGACCTCTTGAGAAGCTGCCAATTCCCTAGCTCCATTTAGAGGGTCAAATGGTTGTAACTGACCATGTGTATTGATTTCTCTAGGAGCAAAACCCGAGCAAGAAATTGTGAGGAAGAGGGGAAAAGTCTCTGTTCTGGTTTCTGCTCGCTGTGTCAGCTCAAGCCGCTGGTCTTGGTGACTTATCCACCAGTCACCAGCAGAACGCTGCTGTAACGCTTTTGCTGGCCTCCCTTAGCCCAGGCTGAGCCAGCTGGTGGCCAAAGGTCTGGGGGCAAAACTCAGGTCACGAGAGGTTGGGTCAGCATCCACAGGATGACTGGTGCTCACAGGTGAGAGGGGTGGTTTCCTTCCCAGTATGGACCATCATCATCATCATCATCATCATCATCATCATCATCATCATCATCATCATCATCATCATCAT